>CM077444.1:24787379-25239879 GCA_039654765.1 Mylopharyngodon piceus
GGTTCACAGCTCAAATCTGTTTCTTTCTTGTTCTCACTATGCATGGCTCCAACTAAGCCACTCAATCCATTTAAAAAAGATGAAACTGCACTATGACCCTCAGGTTAAACTCACCAACACTCTTTTGCTCTACGTCAGAATGTATCATTCCTAATGTTATCAAGCCCAATGGTGGTTCCTCTCCATTGCTTTCTAGAGATTTAACAATAAGGGCTTTCAGTCTCCACTCTAGCCCTGGCCTGCTGGGCTCTTGAGGGTGAGGTTAAGTGACGGCAGGCACATCACACACATTCAGAACAAAGCCTACTCAGGAGACCCTTACTAGCGGCTAATCACAAAGACCCATGTAGCCGATTGAATTAGCATTAACCTCCCCCGCTCTAGCACTTCAGCTTTTATCTGTTCATCATAAACGCTCTAAACATCCTCTCCAGAACCATGAGTAACACCCGCGGGCGTGATTCAGCCCTAGACGTGGGAGTTGTTTTATTTCAGGGACTGAAAAGCACTTGATTATTATTCACCTATGTAAACTGGATGGGCCAAATAGAGTGGCATCTACAATGACCGCATCGCTTGAAGAGACACGGTGAATTAATCAGACCTACAGACTCCGTTTTTAATCTGCAGAGTCTCCCATGGATCCTTGAGTCATCTGAGGTGTGAAGACCCCAGATGAGACAGTGAGCCTCAGGGCCCGTTGAGAGTGCCACAACACTGAAACACCTGCTAATGGATCAAATACAACAAGAACAATCCCCAACAGAGACCTGCACTGTGGAGACCAAACACATGGCGAGAGAATGATACAAATCAGTGCTACTCAACTGGTGGGTTGTGATCCAAAAATATGCAAAAGACTCTGAAAGCTAAATTTCAGTGTTCGATTTAAAGGACTAGATCATTGAGAATGGAAAAGGTGGCAAGAGAACAGCTCGGTTTCAGACCTTAGTGGGCTAGCTACATTTTAAGAAAATTTTAGGCACTAAAAAGGTACCATGAATACCAGAATACCATCATTTTTGGATATGGATCATATATAACACCATGGTATTTTCTTGAACACTATGAATCAACATATCATGGTACATGAATATGGTAATCACATACTGTCAACTGTCAGCACTCAGGTTTGATCGCTCCTTTAATTTTCTTTTCTTATGCTTTGTTTCTGTGTCTTCCACGTGTGACTGCGCTCAGCTGATCGCACTCTGCAATCAGCATGGCCGCCTGTTTCTCTTTGTCTCTTGATTTCTTTGCTATATATATCCTTTGTTTCCCTCTGTTCTCTGCCAGTGTTTGTGTTTCCAGCCTCTTTTGCCGTTTGGGATCCCTGTTTGTTTTGTTTTTCTTTTGCTTATGTTTTCCTCTTCTGCCCAGTTGTGTTGCGGTTGCTTCTTTGCCCCCCAGAACTCACCGGTCTTGGACAGCTCTCCTGGTTTTGACCATCTGACCTGGTTCTGGTTGTGGAGTCTGGATTCTCCCTCAGTATACTGCTTGCCTGCTTGGACTGTCTTACCATTATGACTATCAGCCTGATCTTGACCTTGGGCTTGGATTTCTCTGATACCTCAACTCTCACCTCACAACTGAATATTATTTGCTTATGGATTGATCTGAATTACGACCTGTTTGACTTTCCTTCTGCCTATTACTCAGAGTTGGTTCGAAGCCCAGTAGCTTGCACTGCTTTATATTTGTGTGGCAGTAACACATTTTTCTGCTTTTCGGTCCTTCCTTCCAGAGAATGTAACAATAACAATATAATAATTGTGGAAGAAGTCCTCCTGACATGAAAGCTGGTAACAAAATTAATCCTTTATGGTCAAGCCAGTTCCATAAACTCACTGCTATTAGCTCAGTGAAAAATTTCATTCAAGACGGTGGAAGCAATCAAGGACATTTTAAAATGTATTTACTCAGTACTAAAAATATATAGAGAAAATAGTTCCATCTAATTCATATGAACTATCTTGCCCAGTATTTTTGTGCGCATTGTTATTCAATTCTACCACTTTCTTAAGAGGATCCATTTTGGTTACGATGCTAAAGTCATTGTCATGAACAATTTGGTCTACCCTGATTGTTACCTCTAGGACCCCAGGGAGTAGCTGCTTGTATCTGCAATACATATATAATGCAGATAAAACAAATAATTTAATGTTTGCGGCAGACATAAGTTAGCAGGTTAACTGTTAGCAGTATGTTAAGCTAGTATGCAGAATGGTTAGCTTATAAAAATGTTACATTTATACACTGAGACGATTTTATCCAAAGCAAATTACATTGCATTTAAAGTATACATTAGTTCATGAATTCCCTGGGAATCAAAACTTGAAACTACTTAAAATTTTAGCTACTGTAACTTCGAAAACACAGAGAACATAAAGATCTATAGCTTTGGTTATATATTATATGTAACAATTTCAAAGACATTAACAAATGTAATAAGAGTTCAAGCAACACACATCATCAACTGATTTTGTAGGATTTTTAATCAGTACACATTTCAGCCAGTGGAATCGTTTTTGGGGTAATTCAACTCAACAAGCAATCCAAAAATGCATCTGTTTTTGGTTAAACTATTTGGTAACACTTTATTTTACAGTGTCATAGTTACATATGTTACATGTAATTACTATAGTAATAACAGTAGCACTTTATTTTACAGTCCTGCTCCCCATGTACATACTATTTACTTCTTATAGTAATTGCAATAACTGGGTAATAACTAGGTAATAACCCTGAACCTACCCCTAAACTTAACCCATGTAGTTACCTTATATTACCCAGTACTTTCTTAGGCAAGTACACTGTAAGTTCACGTACTGTTAAATACAGTACAACCGTAATAACTATAAATTATGCATAATTACATGCAAATAACCCTAAACCAAACCAAACCCTAATCCTAACCGTATAGTAAGTACATGTAGTTACTTAATATTACTCAGTACTTACAGTATAATTACAGGGTAACAAAGACACCTTAAAATAAAGTGTAACCCTTTATTTTAAGGTGTCCTTGTTACAGTATAATTACACAAATAATTACTGAGTAATATTAATTAACAACATGTAGGGTTAGGGTTTGGTTTAGTTTCTCGTTGCTTGTAGTCATAATTTACTGTCTTTTTTTTTTTTTTTTTTTTTTTTTCAGCCAATGTCTAGTTGCCTCATATACATACAATAGCTGCTGAAAAATCAAAGACAGTTGGTGCTCATGATATTTCCATTTGACTCAGTATGTCAGGGGTTGCTTATATTAAAAATCCAAAGATGATGCGTGGCACAGAATGAACGAGAATGGCCACATGGCCGCTGTATCACCTGACCACTGCAAATTGTGGCAGACCAATCAGTGTATGACATCCAAGTACTGAGAAAGTGATTCGAAAGCATACAGAGCTTCATTTACGTTAATTACATGATGGTGTGAATGCAGCATAACACAAGACAAAAAACTGAGGAAGACAGAAAACTTAAAGGGTTAGTTCACTCAAGAATGAAAATTCTGTCATTTATTACTCACCCTCATGTCGTTCCACACCCGTAAGACCTTTACAAATTAATAACAAATTAAGATATTTTTGATAAAATCCGATGGCTCAGTGAGGCCTCCATTGACAGCAAGACAATTAACACTTTCAATGCCCAGAAAGCTACTAAAGACATATTTAAAACAGTTTATATGACTACAGTGGTTCAACTTTAATGTTATGAAGCGAGGAGAATACTTTTTGTGCACCAAAAAAAAACAAAATAACGACTTTATTCAACAATATCTAGTGATGGGTGACTTCAAAACACTGCTTCATGAAGCTTTGAAGCTTTATGAATCTTTTGTTTTGAATCAGTGGTTCGGAGCCTGTATCAAACTGCCAAAGTCACGTAAACTATTGAAATTTTGAAACGTTTCTAAACACTTATGGTGTAACGAAGCCTTGTTTACTGAAATCACGTGACTTTGGCAGTTTGATCACTGAGCCATCAGATTATATCTTAATATAAATATCTTAATTTGTGTTCCGAAGATGAATGAAGGTCTTACGGGTGTGGAACGACATGAGGGTGAGTAATTAATGACCAAATTTTCATTTTTGGGTGAACTAACCCTTTAAATACACAGAGGATGATGATTAACGAAAGAGGGAACAGGTGAGGACTAATTTGGGAGCATGACAACTAATGAAAGAACTAGAACTTGGGCAAAAAAGACAATGAAGACCAAGACTAGAAACTAGACATGACCGTGACACCATCAGTGTACCATGTACTGACACCTTTTTACCACATTAGAAGCAAGTTACTATAGCTGCCTATGCAGACTGTAGACAGTAAAGCAGCTCACAACAGTTTGTAGCAGAGCCAGCATGTCCACTTTACTACCCACTCACACAATCAGAAAACACTGAAAGATGTTGGAGAGAGATCAGGAGGGTTATTTCCTGGAAGGACATCGGAGTGACATGTCTAAGCTGCTGTGTGCACTGTAAGCACAGTATCTGTAGTGTCATTAATGTCTTGTCTGTCTTTATTTACCCAGCTGTCAGGTCAGAGGTGAAGAGGACAAATACAGTCTATGTGCTTTAACTCTACGCCCAGATTTACACTCTCTAACCTTCCTGATCCTGTCTGTAGAAACAGTGCTGACGCAAGCGTTAGCGTCTAACACCCTGGCGGTAGCATCTGACACCCTGTCAACGGCATGCTGAGGAGAGAAGGGTCATGGTGAGCTGGGAATATGTATTCCTCATTTACAAATCTTGACGCTCATGCACGCCGGCAACACAGGTCCCAGGGTGCCTGTCAGATTACACTTTCCTTAACACACAATCCAGTTCTCTAGGGCTGAGTGGATGGATTTTATACTCCTCAATGCTCAGAGTGTAAACATGTCATTTCGAGGTGATATGAGTGAAAATTCCTTGACTTGTCCTGCTGATGCAAAAGCACACTGTAATTTCCGAGAGGCCGAGGGTGATTGACTGAACAAGCTTCATTAACATAGTAAACACAAGAAACCCTGCGTAAGCACTGCGAACTTAAACAATCTGGCTTGTAAATAAATACAGCAATGCACCGCAGGGGTCAAAGTCTTTCACTTTAATTACAAGAGCAGCTAGCATTACAGGTGTGCAATGTTAGCGAACAATATTTTGGTGCAAAATCCTGTTTACTGGTAGAGTGCTGTCCCATGTGTATTTAACACATTGTCATTTCCTTTTAGAAAAGACGCCTCCTTTTATGCAAATGAGGCTCATTATAACATGCGCAATTTACACCGCGTCCTAAGCAGACATTTTGACGAGCTGAACTACATTTTGTAAGTCATTTTGTTTCTGTTTCTGCAACATTGTGCAGAAAAACAAAAATCTCATTAGACTGACATACCACTTCCTTTAAATGACAAATATGAATGATGAGAAACTTATATTATATGTCAAATCCCCCAAAATTCCACAAGGAAAACCATAAAATCTAGTGAAGGATCATGGATGTCATGAAAATACAAGCGTTCTGCAGCTGCTGTGCATTGCGGACAGAGGGAACTGTTCTAATTGACTGTATTTTGTGATTGTGTTGCGTCACACCCATTTTCATGTTCGGTGCAAATAGACACATTGCTTGTCGCTTGGATTCTTATTACGTCTTGCCTGGCTAGAACACATTGTGACATTTTTTTTTTTTTTTTGCCCACGGAAATGTGGTGTTAAACAGAGTTCTGTTACAATAATGAACTTTATTTGCATTTTCAAGGAACCGTTCAAAAGTTTGGGGTCAGAAATGTTTTTCTTTTTGAAAGAAATTAAAACTTTTATTCAGCAAGGATACATTAAACTGATCAAAAGTGAAAAAAGTTGAAAAAAAAAAAAAAGTTACATAAGATTCATATTTCAAATAAATACTGTTCTTTTGAATTCTCTATTCATCAAAGAATCCTGTAAAAAATGATCACGGTTCCAACAAAAATATTAAGCTGCACATCTATCATGTTGGGCCAGGTGGAGAAAGATGATGGAAGAGCAGGGAAAGGTGTTTATTAAAGGGTTAGTTCACCCAAAAATGAAAATTCTGTCATTAAGTACTCACCTTCATGTCGTTCCACACCCGTTAGATCTTTGTTCATCTTCGGAACACTTTTTGATGAAATCCGAGAGGTATCTAACTCCTCCAAAGACAGCAATTTAGCCACCATTTTTAAGGCCCAGAAAGGTACTAAAGACATCGTTAAAATAGTCCACGTGACTGCAGTGGTGCAAACTTAATTTTATGAATGACGAGAATACATTTTGTGCGCAAAAACAAAACAAAAATAATGACTTTATTCAACAATATCTTCTCTTCTGTGTCATTCTCCTACACTGTTTACATTTACATTTACATTAGAACGCTGTATATACTCAGTATTGGCCGGCTCCTGCGTCAGCATCACACACATGCGTCGTGCTGCTCATGTGAACAGCATCGGCCAATACAGAGTTGGCGTTCGGACGTAGCACCCGGAAGGGCTGGACGCAAAAAGTGTAGGTGAATGACACAGAAGAGAAGAAATTGTTGAATAAAGTTTGTTTTGTTTTTTGCGCACAAAAAGTATTCTCGTTGCTTCATAAAATTAAGGTTGAACCACTGCAGTCACATGGACTATTTTAAGAATGTCTTGAAAGTTGTGGTTAAATTGCTGTCTGGGAGTCAGATACCTCTCAGTTTTCATAAAAAAAAATCTTAATTTGTGTTACGAAGATGAATAAAGCTCTTACGTTATGCTAGTTCATTTTTGGGTGAACTAACCCTTTAATAAACAAAACAAAGAAGATAATCCAAAATACAGGAAACATAACAGCTTTAGCTTAACTCAAAAACAATACAGGGCAATGAACTGAACCAAACTCAGGGCTTAAATACACAGGACTAAATGACAAACGTAAAGGCAAACTAAATTACAAACCCAAAATTTAAATTCTGTCATTAATTACTCACCCTCATGTCGTTCCACACCTGTAAAATTTTCGTTCATCTTCGGAACACAAATGAAGATCTTTTTGATGACAGAATGCTGTCAGGGCCCGTATTTATCAAGTTTCTCAAAGTGCCATTTTAGTCTTAAGTACTGAGAATTCATGAAATGTACTCCTACTTTCAAACTTAAGTATAAAAGCAAGTTATCAAATTTTTAAAATCTAAGAATCACTCTTACTCTCCCAGTTATTTAAGACAGCTCAAGAGGTCTCTCAAGTGGTCAGGAGTTGCCAAGTAGGGGCTTGTGATGGCACTGAGAAGACAGAGACGTGTGCAAATCTTTCAGGGGAGCAAGAATGTTTTTGAAATGTTTGACGACGAGCAATGAATTGTTCTACTAATTCAGCAAGCAGTAGCGCTTCTTCCTCACGCCAGCTCGGTTTTCTTTTGGAATCCATGGAGGCTGATTATATCATAAAATCTAGGCTACATATAGGCAGGTCAGTTAACAGCACACCAGTCTAAAATTTGCAATTAAAACATGATGGAAAATGTGTTTATCTTTCATTTCCAATGTGTATATCATAATGTATTCTCTTGAAAATGATTTATTGTCAAATGTGTGTTGAATGTAAACTCCTCTTAGCAATTTCACCATTCAATGTGAATTCAATCTGAAAATATTCTTAAATAAGGAAATCTATTCAGTGATTGGTCTATGCCTTTGTCGTCATCCAAAATCCCATTTGTGGCACAGCAAAGTGTTGTGAATCATCTCTAAGACTGACACTTAAGATTTAGTCCTACACTTCACTTAAATTACAACTGAGATGCTTAATAATTAACTTTTAAGTGCAGCTTTGAGCCAAGATTTTTTTTACTCTTAAGTCAATTCTTAACAGTGTTCTTGTGAATAATTCTCAGAGGCTTGATAAATACGGGCCCTGATCTCTATGAAGTTTTTGAAGTGTCAAAGTGGTAGTTACAAAGGCAGTCTATGGAAGGAAATCTGACAGCATTATGTCAGCAAAAAGATCTTCATTTCGTCCCCTTGGAATTATAAGGTTCTATCTGACTTTTTTGTCAAAATTGAGTTATTCTCATATTCATATTCTGTGACAACTTATTTACATTTATGTGATGTTTGTGTACATTTTGGTACTTTTTTTTAGAAAACAAAAAGGTTCTATCTACAAAGTCGCACTCTAACTTGGTTCTATAAGGTTCTATCCGCGTGAGCCAATCAGCACTTTGAATGCACACACGAGGACCAATCAGGATCAGCGTTCTTTGTCATGTCGCCGCGATAGCGGAAGAGATCGCAAAAAATGCTAAATCAGTGAAGAGAAGACTAAATAATTTCACACAACACGATGTTTATTAGAAACCTCATGATGGACTATTTTATTTATGATCTTGTCAATGACAGCAGGCCAAATTCCAGGGAATTACAGTCTTTTTGTGTGTTTTGTTGTATCTGATTGCTGAGGAGTTAGACACCACGCTAATGTTAGCCAGCAGCGCTATTAAGAAGATAGGTTCGGGTTTTCTATTTGCTTTACTCCAGTCATGTCATTGTTATACGAGGGAAAGTTATGTATATGTTAGGTTATGTTTTAACCTTGATCAATCCTGTGTACTTGTACTGAGCTGTACTATGTAGCTATAAAGCTCTACGCTATAGCACACTAGATTAAAGTTAAATTAAAGTTAAGTTAAATTTTACATTGTTGGTAAAAACTGAGTTGAAATAATTTAAATATTTTAAATGTGAAATATTTTTAATTATATATAGTCAGTGAAACATTTTTCAATGTTTATTAAACTTTGTTAAACACCTTTGCTGAAGCATTGTCTGTTTTCTTGCAGTTTTTTAGTCTTAAAAGGTCTTAAGGCTTAAAGGTCAAATACTCAACAATTTAATTGATGGGGTTTTAATTACAACAATAAACGTTAGCATGTTATTTCAGCCATACTGATGTCTAGAGAGAAAGCCATTTCACCTGTCCCACTTTCTGTGGAATAAAGTCCTGTCAGATGTATTACAGTAGCTGCTTTCTGTCTAAACGAAAGGAAACTTAAGTTGGGTTCCTGCAATAATGTGTTAAATTACCCACCATATTCCTACCTAAATTTAACATCTGCACTAGACAAAATATTTAGCATTGCCTTTTATGCTTAACTTGATCAAGAAAAAAATATTCATTTAAAATATGAAATAAATGTCATAAAAACCATTACATTTAACTTTCTCATGCATGTCAACACATTGTTACAACACTAATTTTGTGTTTTAAAACAAATTATAAGTAAACTGTTTGTATTTCTTGAAAATTATTGCTTCAATTAATTTTTTGGCAGATAGAACCTTATAATTCCAAGCGAAAAGTGTTTTTTTAGAATTAGAAGGTTCTATCTGCGTTTGACCCGTTCCAAAAATCCCCAAATTTGAGAGGATTTTGATATTGTACATTTAGAATACATTTAGGGTCCCTGTCATTTTCATGTTTGAAAGAAACTTGTTCCCCATATAATTTTTGCTATATAGAATGCAAAAACTTTGAAGCTCAATATCTCAAAACTGCTCAGAACGCAGATAGAACCTTATAATTCCAAGGGGGACGATTTGTGTTCCGAAGATGAACGAAAGTCTTACGGGTGTGGAACGACATGAGAGTGAGTAATTAATGACAGAAATTTCATTTTCAGGTGTGCAACATAATTAGTAACAATGACAACAAAGAGCTGGAACTTGGGGAACAAAGGAAACAGGAACAGAACACAAGAAGAGGTGATATAAACTAAAAGTCCATAAAACAGAATGAAAACCTAACAACAACTGTTTGATAATAATAATGCAAAAATTATTAAAAATAATAATTTTAAATTGTAATAATATTTCACTATAGAACTGTTTTTACTGTATTTTGGATAAAAATGCAGCCTTGGTGAGCAGCATAACATACTTCTTTCATAAACATTAAAAAAAAAAACTGACCCTGAACTTTCGAACATTTTTAAATTTATTATATTTTTTTAGAACCTTGAGCCTCATGATTGAAACATGAACAGAACAAATTTCTGTGTGAATTGTTCGTAAAACAATTCTGCGGTAAAGTGTAGCATTGAATTTAATGTGACATGATGCAAAATGTACAGTTGTGCTCAAAAGTTTACATACCCCTTGCAGAATCTGCAAAATGTTAATTGTTTTAACAAAATAAGAGGGATCATGCAAAATGTGTGTTATTTTGAACTTAGTACTGTCCTGAATAAGATATTTTGCATAAGAGATGTTTATATATAGTCAAAAAATAGCTGAATTTATAAAAATGACCCGTTCAAAAATTTACATACCCTTGATTCTTAATACTGTGTGTGGTTACCTGGATGATCCATGACTGTTTTTTTGTTTTGTGATGGTTGTTCATGAGTCTCTTGTTTGTCCTGAACAGTTAAACTGACCAACGTTCTTCAGAAAAATCTCCAGGTCCTGCAGATTCTTCAGTTTTCCAGCATTTTTTGCATATTTGAACCCTTTACAGCAGTGACTGAATGATTTTGAGATCCATCTTTTCACACTGAGGACGACTGAGGGACTCAAACACAACTATTAAAAAAGGTTCAAACATTCACTGATGCTCCAGAAAAACATTATGCATTAAGAACCAGGGGGTGAAAACTTTTGAACAAGATGAAGATGTCCAAATTTGTCTTATTTTGTTTAAATATCTATTTTTTTCATTTAGTACTGCCCATTGGAAGCTACAGAAGATACTCACATGTTTGCTGGAAGACAAATTAAGTAAAATTTATCTTGATCTTCAAATTCAAAAAGTTTTCACCCCCCGGGTCTTAATGCATCGCGTTTCCTTCTGGAGCATCAGTGAATGTTTGAACCTTTTTTAATAGTTGTGTTTGAGTCCCTCAGTTGTCCTCAGTGTGAAAAGATGGATCTCAAAATCACACAGTCACTGCTGGAAAGGGTTCAAATATGCAAAAGATGCTGGAAAACTGAAGAATTTTTGGGACCTGGAGATTTTTCTGAAGAACGTTGGTCAGTTTAACTGTTCAGGACAAACGAGACTCATGAACAACCATCACAAAACATAAAAACAGTCATGGATCATCCAGGTAACCACACACAGTATTAAGAATCAAGGGTATGTAAATTTTTGAACTGGTCATTTTTATAAATTCAGCTATTTTTTTGACTATATGTAAACATCTTTTATGCAAAATATCTTATTCAGGACAGCACTAAATAAAAAAATAACACACATTTTGCATGATCCCTCTTATTTTGTTAAAATAATTAACATTTTGCAGATTCTGCAAGGGGTATGTAAACTTTTGAGCACAACTGTATCCTGTGTTTAATGCAATCCCATAATGCATTGTTATTTTAGTTTGTTCATAAAACCATTCTTTTGCAAATTGTAGCATTGAATTCAACATGATAATTTACATATGAATGGTTTTTACAAATGATTTACACGGCATTTGTTCTGCTCGTTTCATGAATGTGACCCCTTGTGTGTAAGAGCCTCGAGTTCCTGTTAGGAAAACTTTACCTCTCACCATTTTATCGCCATTGCCTTGGTGCATTTCCGTGCAGAGAGCAAAACTGCTCCATGTAAACTGTAAGAAGCCTTAAACTTGTTTGTGCTATTACACAAATCACATAATTCCTGTAGTGAATCGTATGAAATCAGTGCTATTACCAGTTCGTAAATCATTCTCAACAAATGAATCCTCCCTTGGTGTCAATTTCATAAAAGCCCTTAAATAGATTTCCTGCTGTTTTCTCTTGCTCCACTGCATGCATTTGCTGTACGTGCATTTAACTTTGCGCTGATTTCAAATATAGCTCCGGCAGGTGAGCAGTTTTGCAAAACTATATATTGCTTTTGTTCACACAACAGAAAGAATCAAAGCTCTGGCTTTCATCTCAGCTAGAATGTGAGCGGCTTTGCAATTTAATATCTCAGAAATAAGCCTGTCATGGCATATAGCAGACAAATATGATCTCCCCTTGGCCCGCCTAAATTCTCTCCACTGCATAGATATATCTCATCATTTCATTTTCACAGACATTATTCAAGATATACAGATGTCAGTGAACTCTGCAAAAGCAATAATGTTTGGCTGTCATACGTCAGGGTAAAGCCTTCAGAGCGGAAAACATTGACACAACACAAACAGCCAGCACAGCAGTCAACCCTGCTACTGAAAAACCGAACAACAACAAATAGAAAGCCAGGCTTTGTAATGGAGAAAAGAAAAAAAAAAAAAAATAGAAAAGGGGACGAGAAGAACAGATGGAGTAAGCAAAAGAACAAAGGATCGCTTGAGAGATCTTCCATTAGTCCACATAGAAGTTAAGATGCTGTTAAGATCTGTCTCAAACTGAGAAATATAAAGCTTGTTGTGTCCTGACCTGAGTCTTGAAGTGCAAACAGACAGGACAGCAATGAACAGTAATGTTTTGCTTCACAGAGCCAACAATGTTCTCTGATGTGCTGGGTCAAAGAGCAATGAAAAAGGGAAAGGGAAAAAAAGAATGGAAAAGATGTTGAAGGGAAAAGTGGCCATTTTATTCAAAACATCTCCTCAGATTGCACCACTGAACGCTGTGTGGCTTTGAGCTTATGAAACAACATATTGGAACCACTTCAATTGTCCAGACATTGGATGATTCATTAAGAGTCACTTTATTGTCTTTGGTCTTTGCTTTAACTCTCACTGTACTCAACAAATCATGACCTTATAATCCAATGTTTATGATTATCACTGAAGTAAACATGTAAACTCATGTGACAGTTTAAACACTAAAGTTGATGTTACACGGGGCAACTTTTTGAGCAATGTTGCTGGGCAATGTTGCTTGGGCACTTTCCCATTGAGAATGAGCAGCAAATTTCTATCTGGATACTTTAGAAAGGTCGTGGGCAATTTTTTGAGATCCTCCAATCAGAATGCTAGCAGCTGATCACGTGACTGGCTTAGAGATTTCAGAAAAAATTCAAACAAGATGGCGGCCTCTCAGCGGCAGTGGGGTGAAGAAAAGGAGCATGAACTTTTTACACTGTTGTCATGTGTCAACCCAAAACAGGGAATTTAATGCTAAAAATACCAACAGGTGTCCAATTTAATGTTTGTAGGCTGTAATTTAGCCATCAAATGTTTTCAGTTAAATACTAAAAAGATGCAGTCTGTTTAACATCTGTAGTGGCGTAGGCCATAGGGTGTATGTTACATGAAAGTAGCTTTTGATGCGATCGACCTGGGTTCGAATCCACCTTTTGTCAAACTCGCTCTTCTCCTTTTCCCCCATCACAAATCAGATCGAAAAGGCATTTATATTTAATAAAAATGAAGAAAATATTTGAAAAGTTGAAATAAAGTGCCTAACAAGTGCTTAATAATAAAGTATTTATTGGGTTGGCAATAGATTTGCTCCTCTCTGATTGGTTGCTGCCAACTGTCCGTTGCCATAATTAGTTGCCTTGTGTCTCACCGGGTTGCCCGTTGACAGCAACATTGCCCAGCAAAGTTGCCCTGTGTATCATCACCTTAAGACCTTTTAAAAAATTGCTTGTAAATCACTTCTTATGCTATATTATGACCAAATATTGGATTCAATCTTTTTTGTCAACTTGTTTTCTTTCCATTAGGACAGGTTTTGTATTTCTTATGCTATATTATGACCAAATATTGGATTCAATCTTGTTTTGTCAACTTGTTTTCTTTCAGTTAGGACAGGTTTTGTATTTCTTTTTAGAACTGATTAATCATACGCCTCATTGATCTGAGTTTATGCAGCTCAGTTTGAGTGAAAAAAACAAAAAAACAAAAAACAAAAACCATTATTTGTGGATAAATTTGTCAATATTCAACAAAATATGGAAAAAAAATTGCACTGTTTATCACACTAGTGCTGTGCTTTAATGTTTAACCAGGAAGTTTGTTTTAAAATGCTTTTATTTTGTACAAAATGAAACAAAGCCACACTTGAGGTGTTCCTGGTCAAAAAAATGGCCGGTCTAAAAAAAACAAAAAACAAAAAAAACCTTATAAATCTCTTGTTTTGCTATATTATCTCCAAATATTGGATTCCATCTTTTTGTCAACTTGTTTTCTTTCAATTAGGACAGGTTTTGCATTTATTTTTGAAACAGATTGATCGTAGGCCTCATTAATCTGAGCCTCATTGAACTGAGGATAAAGTTCATCTCTGTGAAAAAGAAAGCCTGTAATACACAAAATGGCTTGTTTGTGTACATGAACGTGTGTGTGTACATGAACAGGTCCGTGGCCTTTATCTCTGCAAGCACACGTGTAAATATGTGAACATGAACATGATGAACATGCTCCTGAACACTAAACGTTTCTCTTATTTTCAATCTCCCCAATTCATTTCCAATGGATGGTCATTTTTGACAAATATAAGCTCAGGTCAATGAGGCCTACAGTCAGTCAGTTTAAAAAAATAAATACAAAATTGAAAGAAAACAAGTTGACAAAAAGATTACATTTTTGACCAGGAACACCACAAGTGTGACTTTCTGCCATTTTGTACAAGATAAAAGCATTTCAAAACAAACTTCCTGGTTAAACATTAAAGCACACTAGTGTGAAAAATTGTCCAGAATATTTTTTTTATTCAATATTGCCAAAATTACCCACAAATAATGCATAATATTGGGGTGCATAAGTTCAGATAAAGGAGGCCTACGATCAATCGGTTCCAAACAGAAATACAAAACCTGTCGTAATTTAAAGAAAGCAAGTTGACAAAAAGATTGAATATACTATTTGGTGATAATATAGAGTAATGAGATATTTATAAGCAATATTTTTGTAGGCTGGTCATTTTTGACCAGGAACACCAAGTGTAAAAAGGTGGGATACATATATATACACATATATATATATATATATATATATAGTGGTGGTCAGAATTATTGGCACCCTTGGTAAATATGATCAAAGATGACTATAAAAATAAATCTACATTGTTTATCCTTTTGATCTTTAATTCATAAAATTAGCAAAAATCTAACCTTTCATTGAAGGAAAAGAATTGAAAGTGGGGGGAAAAATCACATTATGAAATAAATGTTTTTCTCCCAAATACGTTGGCCACAATTATTGGCACCCCTAGAATTTTTTTATGAGTAAAATATCTCTGAAGTATATTCCCATTCATATTTACAATTTAAAAAGCACACCAGGGTGATCATGAACATGAAATTGTCCAGCCATGACTTCTTGTTTCACAGCAGTATAAACATGAGGAAAGAAAAGGCCAAATTCCCTTAATCATTCATCACAATGAGAAAAACCAAAGAATATAGTTCTGATGTGCAGCAAAAGATTGCTGAGCTTCACAAAATAGAAAATGGCTGTAAGAAAATAGCTAAAGCATTGAAAATCCCCATTTCCACTATCAGGGCAATAATTAAGAAGTTCCAATCAACAAAAGATGTTACAAATCTGCCTGGAAGAGGACGTGTGTCTAAATCGTCCTAATGCGCGGTAAGGAGGAAAGTTTGAGTGGCCAAAGACTCTCCAAGGATCACAGCTGGAGAATTGCAGAGATTAGTTGAGTCTTGAGTCTCAGAAAGCCTAAAAAAAAAATGATCAAACAGCACCTACATCCCCACAAGTTGTTCGGGAGGGTTACAAGAAAAATCCTCTGCTCTCATCTAGAAACAATGTCCAGCATATTCAGTTGTCAGACAAGACTGGAACTTCAAACAGGACTGGCTTCTATGGTCAGATGAAACTAAAAAAAGAGCTTTTTGGCAGCAAACCCACCAGATGGGTTAGGTGCACACATGGATAAAAAGTATCCCATGTCCACAGTTAAATATACTGCTGGATCTTCAATGTTGTGGGCCTATTTTTCTGCTGGAGGTCCTGGACATCTTGTTCAGATACTTAGTATCATGGATTCTATCAAATACCAACAGATAAAATCAGATAAATCAAAACCTGACCGCTTCTGCTAGAAATCCAATAATGGGCCGTGGTTGGATCTTCCATCAGGACAATGATCCAAAACAAACATCAAAACCAACACAAAAATGTGTCACTGAGCACAAAATTAAGCTTCTGCCATGGCCATCCCAGTCCCCTGACCTGAACCCTAAAGAAAATGAGTGGAATGAACTGGAGAGAAGAAGCACCAACATGGAGCTGGGAATCTGAAGGATCTGTAGAGATTCTGCATGAAGGAATGGTCTCTGATCTCTTGTCAGGTGTTCTCCAAACTCATCAGGCATTATAGGTGAAGACTCAGAGCTGTTATCTTGGCAAAAGGAGGTTACAAAAAGTATTGAATAAAAGGGTGCCAATAATTGTGGCCAACGTGTTTTGGAGAAAAACATTTATTTCATAATGTGATTTTCCCCCCACTTTCAATTCTTTTCCTTCAATGAAAGGTTAGATTTTTGCTAATTTTATGAATTAAAGATCAAAAGGATAAACAATGTAGATTTATTTTTATAGTCATCTTTGATCATATTTACCAACGGTGCCAATAATTCTGACCACCACTGTATATATATATATATATATATATATATATATATATATATACACACACCCTGGGTGAGTAAAGTCAGCAAGTTTTAGTCTTTAACTAGTAAGTTTTAGTTTTTAACTAGCATTTTTGGGAAAAAGAATATCCTATCCGGGTCAAAATGACCTGAACACAACCTGAGGTTTAATGAAGCTTTGTGTGTATAGTGTGTAAAAAATGTGTACACTTATAGTCACAAAAAATATATATAGAGAGAGTTGATCTACTAAATGCTGGAATACACTATGACTTCTATACAGATTTTCCCACCATTTGCAGACTGGACAAGTCAACGCTAGTTTCCGTTTTCATTTGCCACACATCTCAATGAAACTAGGCAATTGTTGCTGTTTGTTGTGTTTGGAAAGACTTGAAAGTCTTGTAGGATGTGATCCTCAGTCATTTAGTGGATGATTCCCAGTTTTTCTCTGTAACCACTTACAAAGTCAGCAAGTGTATGATGCCTAGTGTTTTTAAATCTGGTCAGATTTGTAAGGTTGTATAGTGTATTCCAGTCTTAATAGTGTCTACTGAGGACTGTCTCTATGAAATGCATAAGGAAATTAATATGAAAAAACTGGCATGTATTAATATGATTCACATGTGCACCATGCCAGCTGTCATTGTTTTAAAATTTTGAAAACAGAAAATATGTACCCAATGTTGCTGGACTACAGACACACATATAGGCCTAATTATTTTTTGTGGGCTTTTGGTAAACAATTTTAGTCAAAATTGTAGAGCAAACAAAATACCATAATAAAAATTAATACATTGTTCATATTCAAGCTTAAAATGTGTGGCACACTAAAAAAAAAAAAAAAAAAAAAAAGAATATATATATATATATATAATACATACACACACAGGTACATAAACTACAGTACAAAAAGATGTTTAAATAATAATAATAATAATAATAATAATAATAATAATAATTATACTCTCTCTCTCTCTTTCTCTCTCTCTCTCTCTCTCTCTCTCTCTCTCTCTCTATATATATATATATATATATATATATATATATAGCAATGATGCTGTTCTTTTAAGCTTTCTGCTTGTCAAAGAATCCTGAAGAAAAACGTGTTACCATTTCTACAAAAATATTAAGAAGCACAGCTGTTTTCAACAAAGATAATAAGAAATGTTTCTTGAGCATTAAATCAGCATGTTAGAATGATTTCTGAAGGATCATGTGACACTGAAGACTGGAGTTATGATGCTGTAAATTCAGCTTTGCCATCACAAGAACAAATTACATTTGAAAATGTATTAAAATGGAAAACAGTTATTTTAAATCATAATAATATTTTACAATATTACTGTTTTGCTGTATTTTTCATCAAGTATATCCAGCCTTGGCTTGCATGAGAGACTGACCCCATACTTCGGCTGCATTGCTGGTTTTATCTATCTTAAGCTGGTCTCCCAGGCTGACCAGCTGAAAAATGCTTAAAATTTCTCTAAAATCAGAACCCCAGGCTGGTTTAGTTTGACTACTTCAATTAATTCTAACAAGCAGAAACCAGTGAACCACCTTAGGCTGGTTTATCTTTCTTTCAGTAGGGCTGAAACCTCTGTTTTTCACAAAGTTAAAGTCAACTGAGCATACAAAACATGCTTCTGTGATTGTTTTAATGAGCTCTCAACCCTGATAAAAACACAACCTGACAGAGATAATATATGCTGGTCTTTGTTTTGAAGCACAACAGGTGAATTCTCATTTAAAAGCACCTGTGTGGGCTATTACGCGCTTATCCATTGTTCCAGGCTTTTCTCTCCACATTGTTTTAAACTGAGCACCTACATCTGCACTGGGGCCACTGACTTTCCAAGGACGTTCTTTCCTTTCCGAGTTATTCTGGGAGGATTACAGCAACACTGACAGAGAGAAATGGAGACATTAGGAGGCATAAAGTTTGGCTGACCACTAAGTATAAAAAAATGGGGAAGGAAAACTCTAAGTTGTTTGAACAGGACAAAAGGATATTTTTCTGCAGAGAGAGAAGGTGGGGGGATGGGAAAACAAGAAAGGACAAAAGAGAGCGAAGTCAAAGTGAACAACAGAAAAAATACTGTTGGATGGAGAAGAGAGCACATGCCCTGATGAAGACACTGAGCCCAATTAAAGCTGAAAAATGCAGCTGCGCAGGTGAATCTGGCAAGATTATTCTGTTTGAGTTAGAGGAACCTGTCCAATTAGACCGCAGCTCTGTGCATGTGTACGTGAGTGTGGGTTTGTTTCGCACCGTTCACTGCAGTGTCACTGGACAGTGGCAAACAGGGAAGATGATCAATTACTAGCCCCTGCATCTGCGGTCATGATCTGTCTCAAGCTCAATGCTTTATGACACATCAGACACCAGCAGCAGGTCGCTATACTGCAGCAGTGTGTCCAGAGGCTCTAAGAGCGCCTCTCTGTTATATCTGTTTATCACCTCTGTCTCTACCGATGTGGCTGCGACAGGCACTGGATGGCACTGCCACATCATCTGCTGCACCTCAGATGGCTGGAGCTCATGTATCATGAATCAATGTATCATGTTTCCACAAAAAATATTAAGCAGTATGACCATTTTCAACACTGGTAATGATAAAAATGTTTCTTGAGCACCAAATCAGCAAATTAGAATGATTTCTGAAGGATCATGTGACACTGAAGACTGGGGTAATGATGCTGAAAATTCAGCTTTGCCATCACAGGAATAAATTAAAGCAATAAGCCCCAAGAAGCCGCGCCGCTCCGCTCCGCGTTGTGCCTAACAACGGCCCTTAGCTGTTATAAATTCACTGTAAACCACGGTTTCGCAGGGCTTATTGCTTTTATAAAACGGTTACCACACAATACAAATATTAAAGCCAAAAAATATGTATCAATGCAACTTTCATGAAGTAAAATCATTAAAAGCCTTCCTTCCGCTGGAAAAAAATAGTCCCTGACCGTGAACAGCAACAGAAGTTACATTTATTACGCCATTAGATGGCGGCAAAGATTGTCTTTATGAGCGAGTCACTCAGTCGCAAAGACTTTTATATTGAAACTTGTTGTGAACACGGAACAAGACGCAAATGACAAATGCTTTGACTAGCGCTGTCAGTGTCAGCAGGGCACGGGAAAACCCATTAAATGTTAAAAGGACAAGATCGCAGCGGACATTCAAACAGATTTTTTTATTATGAACATAAGACTGACCTGAAGGAAAATGCTAATTTGAATGCAGGTAATACTCGATTTCTCTCACTAATACTCTTCTACATAATGCAGTAAGCTTCAAATAACAAAATCAATTGAGAACAAACATATGTTTACGTTGCTAAGAGTGGTTGCTAAGACATACGCAGCAACATACACACTCAGTGGTGCAGCGATACTTATGTAATGCGGTCATCTGTATGTTTTCGGGAATTTTACAGTGGCTTTAAACATGGCTCAACCAATCAGAATCAAGAGCCAGAATTATCCGTTTTATAATACATTTTACATTGCAACGGACAAAGAAATAAGCAGGTTAAGAGAGTACATCACTGCTGTCGTATCTCCATATTTCGTCTTTTTTTCCATAAATCATTACTATTGGTCACCCTTTACATCTGTCTGTGGGTTTTGCTAATATGCAACCAATGAAAAGTATTAAAAAAGCTTGTGACTAAACCTCATAACTCCATTGGATCCTCAAACTGTGGGGGTGGTATAATGCTATTTCATGTATTCTGACTTAAAGAGTTGGATTCTCATGCTAAACATGGCCAAAGTTTCAAAACACGAGTTGGACGTATGACAAAGTATTTCTGTGCCAAAAATACTCTTCCAATACTCTTTTTATTGGTTAAAATGACTGGAGAATATCTCGTGTTTTCCGTGGCTGCTCGAGCCCTCAGGATCGGCGCTTATGGTTTCATAAACAAGGCCCAGTTCTACGCTGGATTTACAGATCGTTTGAAACTGAAAGATGGAGCGGTCACAGCAATAATGATCCCGGTCATGAGTCGGAACCGCAGGTGGTGAGTAAAACTGCTTCAAATGTCTGTTTTGTTGGCAATAGGCGCCTAAGTGCATATAATGTAAACAACACGAACGTAGTGAATCATAAATGCAGTATTCATCATTCACTATACGCTATATTCATTATAGTGATCCAAAAGTTATCCATGCGATGGTGTATTGTGTGTGTTTAAATACATTTGTTTAGCTGACCATTGATAGCTTGCAGACGATCGCTACGCAAAAGCTGCGCGTGCTCGTGACTCTTTAGCTCCGCTCACACAGCACGCCTCCAGGCGCTCGGCTGTTTTCAGAAAGACTCGGTGCAGCATATGTATCTTTTATAAATATGATAAAAAAATAAAGACTTTTTGGAGATATGAAGGATGCACTACTACTCTATAGGTACTCAAGATTAACATGAGATTGGCAGAAACTGTGTGTGATGACCATGCTCATTACTTAGTAAATCGAGTGCTAAAAAAATGCTAACAACATATGCAAATAAACAATGCCATCATTCTCCTTTTTCTTATAATTATAGCAAAAAGATTGCAGAGAAGGAAGTATAGGTTAAGAAAGAGGAGTGGGACTGAGATATGACCAAAGACAGGCACAAACCTGGGTTCCCATGAGCCAACAGCTATTATATGCCCCTTGCTTGTATGCAGCCCACCAGGGGGGTCCAGACACAGGGGGCTGCTAAAAGCATCATCTGACAAATGCAAGAATTGAGAACCACTAGGCATTTCAGTCACCAGCAAGCAAAGTTTGAGAAGGAAGGTTGGATTTAAAGTGAGTTTAGTGTTTGCTGCAATCCTGCCTGAATTTATTTATTTTTCTTTAGAAACACCACCAAAGAACACTACGGTGATCCCAGATGGTGAGAGAGCTTTAGAGTGGTGCAGAGGAAAAAAGCCCAACACCACCTGTCCAAATCTGATTTATGAGAGAACAAATAAGGGCATGTGTTTGGAGGGAAAGCTGCAGCATATTGTGGCTGTATAACATTTTAAATTTTTTTTTTTTAAATGACTGGCTTGTCTGCTTCAATAAGAGATGACCTCTATTGACAACCAGCACTCACAAATTATGTTTCAATACCTACCAACACTATTAACATACAACTGTTACAAAGACAATTCATTTTCTTATTAGTTTTATACTGTATATTCACATTTACATAGTATTTTTGCACATTAGTCATAGTAGAGACAATTAAATGAGTCTCAACGGTCCTCACTGAGATCACTGTCAGGGTGTGTTATAGAAATTAGCAACATTATAAATAGCAGATTATAGGATATTTTAGTCTGTCTATTATCCATCAAAGCATAAAATCATAAGTACAATCTTAATAGCACGCCTCTCCTCAACAACTCTTCAGTTTAAGCCTGATGCTTGTTCCTGTAGCTGGAGCAGTACAGTCTCTAGTGGTTCACTTAGAGAACTACACCAGACGGAGCTCAGAATCACCTCAGAAGAAGAACACAGGACACATAATCAGACTAGTCAATGTTGTATCTGACGGATAAGTGCTTGAACTTGAATGACAGCAAAGACACTTTTCTAAGAAACTCACATCAACTCTGAGGATTTCAAAGGCTCTTTTGAGGTGCACTGCTTTCATTGATTCGTCAAGATGATTAGCTTTCATATCCATATATTACAGGACACTGAGGCTTCCAGCTGTCACTACAGCTCAAAGCAATGTTCTTGATTTGTAGAGTACATGTAAAAACACTGAAGACATTAAACAAGGTCATGAGTGATGTGAAAGACACCTTGAAGATATCTGAGCAGGGCAACTAGGGAAGTACAAAACTACATATTTTAAATATAATTGATGGGTTGTCTGAAGGATTAGATAAGCAATAGATCTCTAGGAATCTTAAAGGGGTGGTTGATTATGATTTCACTTTTTTAACTTTAGTTAGTGTGTAATTTTGCTGTTAGAGCATAAACAACATCTGCAAAGTTACGACGCTCAAAGTTCAATGCAAAGGGAAATATTTATAGGGTTATAGGGTCATTTTACGCCAGACTGCTCCACAAACGAGGATCAATTCAACACTGGATTTGCACAAAAGATTAACAGGACGGCACATAGTCGATGAGTTGAATCAACTGCACAGGAACTACATAAATTTATCCACTAACCATTAAGAAACATCCAGTTGCATTCTAAAAGTTGTAACTTCTTCCTGAGTCTCTCCGAACAGTGTTTGAACAATGTAAGACTGAACACCGTTACACTGTAAACCCAAATAAGTTGGGCTAACTCAAAAAATTTGAGGTAATCAGTTACATCAAATTTTTTGAGTTATGATGTTCCCAATTTTAAGTAAGCAGAACTATCAAGTTTTGAGTTTGTAGTACTCATGCATGTTAATTGCTCCTAACTTGAAGTACTGAGTTAGCTAACTCATACATTTTGATAGCAATTTGCATAAAATATTTGGTAATTAACTTTTTTTTATTTTGAGTTCTTGCAAATCAAATGAGTTATTTACTTTACTGTAAACCCTAAAAAAATCCAAAAAATGCCAACTTGCTAATTTGCTAACATGTTAACAATAGCATGGTATAGCACTTACTGAATGAGTACAGCAACTTAAAACATGTAACTTACCTGCTCTCATACCACTTGTCACCATGATGGTAACTCTCCAAAAACACACATTAACAGAAACTCTTCTAAATTAGCATAACAAAACATTAATCACTACTAAATCTCCCTTACCATTAATCTTGTGCAAAAAAAAACATTATATAACACTTAATTTTAGCATTTACTCTCCCTTTCGAGTGCCATGGGCAAAGCATGCTGGGAAATAGAAATCCCAGTCCAGTTTCAGTTAAACTTAAGTTAGTCTAAATTAAAAGAAATGAGTTCATACAACTCAAAACAATGAAACAGTTCAGTTTACTTGAAATATGTCAGTGCTTTGAACTCAAAAGAAAAAGAAAGTTCTAAATACTCATAGTAGTTAATTTAACTGAACTAATTTGTTCAATTTAAATTTGTCCTACTCAAACCAATTAAGTATTTTGAGCATTAGGGTTTACAGTGTACTGATACTCGTCATTTTGGCTGCGTGAGACTCTCCAGCTTTGTTGTTGTTGTTGAGCAACCGAAGCGTGAGCTGTTAAAGCTCCGCCCTCTTTTGGAAAGCGCACTGGGAGCAGCAGCTCATTTGCATTTAAAGGGGGACACACAAAAATGGCGTGTTTCTGCTCACACCCAAATAGGGGCAAATTTGACAAGCTATAATAAATGATCTGTGGGATATTTTGAGCTAAAACTTCACAGACACATTCTGGGGACACCAGAGACTTATATTACATCTTGTAAAAGGGGCATTATAGGTCCCCTTTAAACAATAATATTAATAATAATACCAGACCCTGATCATAAGCATTTGTTAGGAAGTGTTCACATAGGACACATTTAAACAAAGCTAGTGAAGTGCAATGAAATGAAACCAAACAAAAGGCCTCAAGATGAATTTATAAAAGTTTATATGTTTTTGATTCAGTGAGCCACTAAAAAAAACAACAACTGTGAGACAAGGAGATATGATGACTAAAACATCTGTAACAGAAAGTAATTTAAATTTATTGTTGAAGATGAAGAATATGTTATATAAGTGGTGCTCTAAGATGAATTTAGAGACACAACTTCTCTGAGAGGGTTTTAATGTGCTGAGATACTGAACACTAAAACATGGTGCTAAAATCCTCTCTGAGAAGTTCTAAATTCATCCCCTTTAAAGTACCCCTGTTAAAAAAATGACGACTAATGGACCATTTTGCCCATCCCTAAGAGTAGGTAAATCGTCAAACCTACAGCGAGAAAAACACAAAAAACAAGAACCTAAGACTTTAGCTTTCACACATCTCCCTAAGGGGGTCTCTCTATAGTCCCCTCAAAGCCATGAAAATAGGTCATTTGAAACAACATCAGAAAAAAACAAAAAAACAAATTAATCTAAAAAGATTATTCGTACCTTCTTTCAAACTGCTTTTATGTCTTACAAAACACAGTCTCATAGCCAAGGGACGAATACAAAATGCACTTGTACGTCTACAAATGTGGCTGTTGATGCTTTACAATACTCTACTGTGATTCTACCCCCCCCACCCCCACCCACCCCGATTTCCGTAAAACAAAATGCATCATAAATTATTACTAAATATGCACTTTGGCTTTAAAGTAAATGCCACACTGTCTCTCACAGTGCCGTAGAGGGAAATAGAGAGAGCGAGAGACGTATTGTTCTCTCTACTTTTTGTTCAAGCTGACTAAAACATATCGGTCAGAACCATCAGCCACCTGAACAGAAATCCCACCTACCATACCTGTGTAGTATTCACTGTACCATTCTGTACAAAGAAAATGAGCCAGAAAAAAAAAAAAAAAAAAAAAAAAATTATGCTATTCATCACATTTTGTTAGATAAGAAAATCTATACTGAAAATCAATGGAAATGTAGATAGACTCCAGTTGAAGTGCTCCATTCATATAGGATTCAGCAAATCTCACATTTTTGAGTCTGACTTCTGCTGTGAAGTTTATTTTTTGACATGCACAGGAATGACATCAGAAGTGCGCACCTGCGCATGTGCACATCTTAGAGGGGATTAGAGATCAGAGATCAGAGGACGGACACATGCTGTGCAGGAGGTGGAGTTGTATCTTGCAACAGTGAGTGTGGTAACGGTGAACCCAGACGGTGATGAATCTGTTTTAGAGAAAGATGAAGTTATTAACGTCTGCCATCTGTTTGTGCTGCTGTCAGAAGTCAATGAGACCTAAATTGAATCCTTAAAGCCGTCTGCTAAACTCTAAATCCTCTAATAAGCCATGTCAGGTGTCACTCACCCATTATATTCTAACATTATGGTCCCAGTACAAATGCAGTATGAGTAAACATATTTTAAGTGTAAAGCACAAACTTAACCGCCTCAATTTGCATGAAGCAATACTTTGTTTTTAAGGTGGCTAAGGCACTTTTTTTTCTCCTTTTTTTTTTTTTCTTCCAAAAATGTGTACCCCTACAAAAAGGACTGTGGGGTACCTTGCACAATGAGTTATTAACTGTTATTACTATGTTATTACCATGTTAGTACTTTGAATTACATTGGAAGTGCCATATAAAAACTACTGAATGTTCATATACATGAATATTCAGTACTGTCCCAAAGAATCCCAAAGAAACATGGTATTACTAATGTATTTTTTGTTAGTGCAATGCCAGTACAGCAATGGCAGGACAGGCTAAAATAATACTGCTAATGCAGTCACCAGGGGCCAGATTTACAAAACGGGGCAAATTAGCGTGAGCGCAATTCCACAAATGCGTCGATTGGAGTGGCAAGTTGCGTGTGATCTACTGCTGATGCGCAAATTAAAGAACACAGAAATCATTTCCATAATGACCAATGGTGTTGGGTCGCAAATAAGCAGAGCTGATGCTCATCAGGTGCGGGTTGACACAGGCGCAACTTGTTATTTGTAATCTGACAAACACGTACACACACACACACACACACACATATTATATATATATATATATTATATATATATATATATATAGGCCTATGTATGAGCATATTTTACACATATGCTTTTCTCAGGAAACTAAATAATAAGTATGGGTTATAAGTAGAAATAACATGGCTTAGCAAACAATATGTTCAGATAACATCTTCCTCTGGCATTCTAAAGAAATTAATACAAGTAGAAAATATTTTCTCCTTTCTACCATGCACTCTCTGTTCTCTGCGGCGTCTCCTCTTAACAGCAACAATTGCAGCCATGTCAATTGTTTTTTTTGGGGCATTAAATAATGACGCAAATACAAGTAAATTGACTAGTGCAAACATTAGTAAATCACGTTGCGTGATTCATTTAAATACTCTCCTCCCATAAATTTTGCGTCTGAAAGGGAAACTCCTACAAATGCATATGCAATAAGGTCAGCCGCAAACTCAGTCCACACCTTTTCAGCGCTAATTTTGCACTGCGTTTCTTTAGTAAATCCTGACAGTAGTTTTTTAACGCCAAAAGAGGGTTTGCGCTGGTGCAAGCTGTTAGTAAATCTGGCCCCAAGTGTTTACAACTATTGCTTGCAATTTCAATCATTTCTGTAGAGTATTAAAAAAAAAAAAAAAAAAAAAAAAAGCAGCCATTTAAAAAGCTCTCTTTCCTCAGTCCTCATCTTAGGGACAAAAACAAAAAATAAAACAAACAAACAACAACAAAAAAAAGATATATTATCAGGCTGTAGGCTGTAATGTAAGCTGTAATGTAGGCTGTAATATGAATTTGAACAAATATTAACAAGTGTTGCAGCATACGACGATTAGTGCTTTATATGAAGGCTCAATGAAACTGGTTATGAACAACCAGTATCTTTGCATACAGGGTACAATAATAAGAAACTTCTACATAGTCATACATTTCACCACACCACAGTAAAATGTTTCAAGCATCTACAATGAAGAAACACTGGCATTCTTATATAAAATATCACCACAGTCTTGACAAGGGAGAAAAGTACAAGTTTCTTTTTAGCAACAAATGAAAAAAACAAACAAAAAAAAAAACACAATTTATTCTTAAAATAGAAACGTCAATTTCTTAACTAAATTATTAATTTAAAACAAACTGTCATTAAGCACAATATCTAAAATGTTTAAAGGTAGAAATCAATATCAGTTTCAATATTGAATAAGTTTTTTTTTTTTTTTTTTCCCTGGATAAAAAAAATATTTTAAATGTGTATTTTAAGTGAATGTAAACGTGCGTCAAAATAACAGATGCTGTCTATTATGATGTCGATATTATTATTACAATAACATGCAAAATCATTCACTGCTTTTAATTGGTTGATTGTTTACTTGAATAATTGCTTGGTAAAGCAATTTTTACTTGAGTGTCAAATATGTGAAAGCTGCATGCCACTATTTTAATGTAGTTTGTTGGTATTTATATTAATATTTAATGTTAATAATTAAAATATATATATATATATATATATATATATATATTTTAATGTTTTCAGTACATTATTAGTTGCTAGTATTTTGTAACTCTTGTGCTATAAAAATTCAGGTACAGTGACAAATTGTTTTAACACTAAAAAAAGAAAAATAAAACAAACATCACCCCATAAATGTTGTTTCTCTTTTTCAGCTTTCAAAATTTAATTTCTGATATCAGGCTAGTATTACCTCACCACCTGAACCAAAGAGCCTAACAATGTATGACACTACTCATCTAGAGCCGCTGACTCAAATCTGCTGAACGGTGACATGTGTAATGTAACTGTCTGTCTAACATTTACTGAGCTCCAGCCGTGAAAAACAGTGCACCCCGCAGAAAAGGACTTTCTGCTCCGACGCTCAGCATCTGCAGGCCTGAGCCGGGTTAAAAGGAAAGACGTGTGAGGTTTTTATATGAGAAGCTGATTTACCTAAACTTTATATGCTGCAGATGAATAAAGCATATAGCGGCTCCCTGCCCCACTGACTGCATAATTCACAGCATAATTCAAGTCAACTGACTAAATTCCTATGCTGCTTCATCACTACAAAGTGTTATGGTGCAAGAGAGACCCTTTCGTAATAAAATACAAACTGTTTGTCTAGGTCAAGCACACTAGTCAGGATGCCTGCCCGTAAAATCTGTTCATATGTGATAAATGAAGTGTACAGTCACACTTTAGGTGTCAAAATAAAATAAAATAATAAAATAAAATAAAATAAAACTAATTATCAATAATAATTAACTAATTAAAAAAAAAAAAAAAAATTGCTATCTCAGACACTATCTCAGAGTTAAACTGTGTCAGAAAAAATAATCTTAATTATGTCAGGTAACACTTAAGCAAAACATGGTCAGGTCAAAGTGTCTGAATAATTTTTGGTTCCAAATTTTTATCAATTTTACTGGTAGTCCACTGTATGAAGAATTTTTGGGTATAATATGTCACAGTTTACTTTATTTTGCTATCCTCACTTACATATATGAACTATAGTGTCCTGCACCCACTAGTAAAAAATATATCAAAAATGTCTGAATAATTTTTGGTTTGAATGTATATATATATATATATATATATATATATATATATATATATATGTGTGTGTGTGTGTGTGTGTGTGTGTGTGTGTGTACAGCACACTAAACCCTTTCCAAAGCACAATGCATGGGAGAACGTGAGGAAGCAAAATGGAAGACCTCATAAAATGCAATATTTGCTAAATTATAATAGCACATTGTAAGAGTTATTCCATAAAATTTTCAGAAGGCATTCATAGAAGCTTTAAAATTGTCTTTTTATGCAACACTCATGTATTGGTCACACAGGTGCAGAAAGAAAGGGGAGGAAAACAAAAGAAAAGAAAGAAAACTGAGTTCTGGGTCTCAGATGTTTCTCCAGGGATCCCTCACCAGAACTAACTCAGCCACAGAAAATTCAACCGTTTTAACAAAACAGACTAAACCATTTGATAATTACAGGGGGTCTCAATTCAATAAATCAAACCTCAAAGAAAAAGAAATAAATAATATAAACAAATAAACTCCATAAACATATGAAATTACATTCACCATAAAGCAATGATGAAAATAAACAAACATGAACTTTACAAAAACACATTTAAATGAACAAACAATCCAAACCCATACGGTACCCAAAAACTACATTTCCCATAATTCCTAGCAAAGGATATAAAGGACCTCAAGAAATGCCGCGCTCTTTTAATAACAGGCCTTTGTTCCATGCTGCAGTCACGGATCCAGGCGGAACCACGAGTAAGATACACAGTTATTCAAACAATTAAATAAATAAATAAATAAATAAATAAAGAACGTTAATCCCATTTCTGTCTAGTTGTGGTTTATTCAATCACTAGCGTGCACTCTAGTAATGAAATGTCGTCCCTCTATTAATAAAGACAACATGCACCTCTAACACAATATTTTGGGTAAATTGTTAAAGAAACACATAGAAATATATAAACAAGCAGAAAAACAACTAATCTCTCACACCAAACGAAATCAATTTCTCATAAAGAAATAAAATAAGGAGAAAACTAGAACAATTAAAATAGAGTAGCCTATTTATTTGGCAAGTGTGGCCTTAGCCATCACACACATCATGGTTCAATGTTATCAATGCTGACACATCTTAAAAACCGTCCATTAGTTTTTACTAGTGATGACTCTAGACGTAGCATTAGCGTTACTGACTTTGCTCCCAGTTATTTTAGTCTAATTATTTGGTGAATATCTGTCAGTTACTATACTGAAGCGCTGTGTTTAGCGCCCATACCTCACTAAAACTGATTGGGATCTAGTGGATGTGACCCTAAACCAACTTTACAAGGCTTCCATAAGACTGACTAGTCATTCAGACAATCCACTGTCTAGTTGCTTTTTTAAAATATGTAATTTTGCACATGCCCTGTGTTGATCACACTAGTAACAGCTTTGGTCTTTAATCATTTTATGGCTTCATATCTTTACCTATTCATTTATGTCAGTTGTGCTTGACAGTTATAGCATCATTCATGACTTGTAACTATATCTGCTATCGTAAGGGTAGAAATTTCCAATTTTGTGTCCAACGGCGTTTGAACAGTGATCCATTGCCTGGGCAACTCCTGCCTAATTCTGTCTTTATTGGCAAACAAAACCCAGAGCTGTGCCAGCTGTCGTTCATTTGCGTTTATTTGCAACATCTCACTCTGGCTCCAAATCACCCATCCCACGACACAACAGCTGCTCCACAGGGCCTGCCTCTCTCCACCAGCCCTGCCAGCATCCTAATGTCTCTATTATTCTATTCATCTCCTGCATTAGTACTGTGATTTCTCCCCACTCCTCATGAATGTAAGAACTCAGACCTGGTTGTGCTCAGAACTTACAGGAACATTCACGCTGTGGTTCACCGACGCCTCTGGAAGTTAGACCAGTCAGAAGCCAGGGCCTCTGAAAGAACCCCATGGGTCAAATTGTTGAAATGTCTGGGACACTTTTGTGCACAGCATTTCAGTTCAAGACCTGTGTCTTATTCACTAAGTACCCGCAATCCAGTTTAACCAGTTTAATTCCTCTAGAGTAGAGGTTTTCAAACTGGGGACCCCTCTGGGGCCATGAGACGGTTCTAGGGAGAAAATTTGAGAGACAAGGAAGAAAAAGAAAAAAAAAAAAAGATGTATTGAGCTGCAGGAATGAGTCCTAAAACCCGGAAACGAGTTAGAATTTTTTATTTTTTTTTTTAAATGGGTTTTTGGTTAAATGCCTGAAAAAGGTCTGTGGTGAACACAAGCTCAAGATATTTTCATGTTTTATTCTACAACATGAAATACATTAGTAATACACCCTTGTGATTTTTTTTTCAAGCTTTTACTTGTTTTGAAAAAGGCAGTTGGGACTAGAGGTTATGAGGAACATTAAACATCATCACTCCAAACATCTACTCATCTATTCACTAAGTTGCTTTCATAGCCTTATAACAGTTATTTTAGTTAGTTGTTTATACAGTTATTGCAAACTATTCTAACTCAAATTGTCCAACTTGTATATTTTACATAAAGACTGAAAGAGTTGTCATGGTGACGTTGAACTTTAAATTTTTACTTGTAATTAGGCTTCAAAATTGATAAAAGTTGTGTTTTGTGAAGATTACCTTGATGATGTTTAAGAATCATAAACTTTTGTTGGCCACAGAGCTTGTTTTCTGCAATAATAACCTATTATCTTTTTGTCGAAAGAAAAGCTGGGTGATGTTCATTTCTGGGTTGGTCATACCGAATCATTTTTGCAAATGCACTTGCAAAAGCAGATGTGTCACATGTTTGGGAGTCTGTGGAAAAAAGTTTGAAAACTCTTTCTGAATCGAGGGCCAAAAAGAACTTGGAGAGAGCAAATAATTCCACTGTCAAAAAGGCATAATTCAGTTTCCCCTTAGGCTAATGTTGACATTACATTTAGCTCTGAGTTTAACACTGACCCTAGTCTGCAGTATTTCACCCAGGATGAATTTTAATGTCCTCATTAGTGAGACAGATGTCATTTTTTTGACTGAATTTGAGCTGCTGGTATCTTAAAAGCACAAACTATGCACCTTTAACACATGAAGATTGAAGATTAGCTTGGTGTCAAAAACACTAATGTCACATGACCAGCTACCTCATACTGACTGACATGGGAAAGTTACTGGTAACACGTTATAATAACCGCATGCTATGAAGCATTAGTAAATAGTTAATTCATGATTTATAAAGCATTAATAGACGTTAAAGTATTAGTTCACCCCAAAATGAAAATTCTGTCATTAATTACTCACCCTCATGTCGTTCCAAACCCGCAAGACTTTCGTTCGTCTTCAGAACACAAATTAAGATATTTTTGATGAAATCCGAGAGATCCCATAGAAAGCAATGAAATTACCACATTCAAGGTATAGAGAAGTAATAAAGACATCGTTAAAATAGTCAATGTGACTGCAGTGGTTCAACCTTAATTTTATGAATTGACTAGAATACTTTTTGTGCACAAAAACAAAACAAAAATAACGACTGTATTCAACAATTTCCTCTAAACCATGCCATTCTTCTACGCTGTTTGCGTTGAAGACACATTGCAGAGCTTCCAGGTTCTACGTCAGAACGCCGACTCTCTATTGGTCGGCTCCTGCGTCAGCATCACACGCATGTGTCGTGGTGCTCAAGTGAACAGCGTTGTATATGTGTAGTGGCCGTCCATACAGGTTTTGCACAAAAGATTAACATGACGGCACATGCTAGTCAATAAGTTGAATCAACTCACAGCAACTACATAAATTTATCCACTTACCAACTTTTAGCCATTTAGAAACATCCAGTTGCATTCAAACAGTTGTAACTTCTTCCCGAGTCTCTCCATCAATGTCCAACTTGAACAATGTAAGGCTGAAGACTGTTACTGACAATCGTCATTTTGGCTGTGTGAGATTGTCCAGCTTTATTGATATTAAGCAACAGAAGCGCGAGCTGTTAAAGCTCCGCCCTCTTTTGGAAAGCGGGCGGGTAACAGCAGCTCATTTGCATTTAAAGGGACACACACAAAAACGTCATGTTTTTGCTCACACCCAAATAGGGGCAAATTTGACAAGCTATAATAACTTATCTTTGGGGTATTTTTTTATCTTAAACTTCACAGACACATTCTGGGGACACTAGAGACATATTACATCTTGTAAAAAGGGGCATAATAGGTCCCTTTAAAACATTAGAGAACAGCAGCGCAGAAGATAACTGAGCCTTTAAAACTCCTTTGTAAAAGCTTTACGAGGCATAAATAGTCCTCACTTTATAATTGATGACAACTACTAAATGTTTTATAACTACCTGAATTAATCATGAATTACATTAGGAATATGTGTTAATAAAGCATTATTAACACACTGAGTAACTATTTCTGTCTAAATAATAAGATGTATAAATGTATAATGTTTAGTAATCATTTACTTAGACTTTCTAAATGATCTTATGAACCACTGACATCTCCTAAATAACTGGTTTGGGTAACACTTTAGTATAGGGAACACATATAAACTATTAACTACAACTTTTCAATAAACTCCTAATTTACTGCTTATTAATAGTTAGTAAGGTAATTGTTAAGTTTAGGTATTGGGTAGGATTAAGAATGTAGAATAGGGTCATGCAGAATAAGGCATTAATATGTGCTTAATAAGTACTAATAAATAACCAATATTCTAATAATATGCATGCTTATAATCAACTAGTTAAAAGACCCTAAAATAAAATGTTACCCTGGTTTGTAAATAATGTAATAATTTAGAAATGATAAATATGGCTATGCTTATAAATCAAGAATAAAGCATTTATAGCTGTATTTTTAAACTGCTTAATAATGTCTATTAATGCTTTATAAATGATGAATTAACTATGTACTAATGCTTAACTAATGATTAGCATGCAGTTATTATAAAGTGTTACCGTGGCCTTTGCAATGTTGGGTTGGCAGCTGTATGGATGTTTTGGCCATGTTTGACTTAAGACCAGACCGGTGTCATTTTTTGAGCATGTCATATTCTGACTTGTACAAGCCCTAGGCAAAATCAGACACGAGATACCCTGAAGGCTTGGAAAGCTGCTCAGTAAACGTTACCTGCAGGTCACAAATCATTTTCAGTAAGAGTGATGGGCAGAATACAGAGCTGCGTAAAACAATATAAATTTTATTTCCATGCCATACTCAGTACTTACATTTTAATTTTCAAATAATCAATTACATGTTTTATGGAAATACCCGTGTATTTAAAATTCAGTTGTGATATCCAGTAAAATCTTTCTCACAATTCCACTTTCCATGTGCAAAAAACATTAAGCTGACTGATGAAATCTGATGTTCAGATATCAAGCCTAAAGGAAGAAAAACATGACAAAGACCCTTTGAGTGATACAATCTGTAAGGACAGCCGCCTAAACTGCTGTGACCGGCGCAGCGTGCCGCCCATGAGGCTTTACCCAACCTGACAGAAGAATGATCCCTCTCATCCAACACTAAAGTGTCTGAACCCTAAAAACATCAACACATACATTCATAAAATCTGACTCATTGACTGTTTAGCATTTTTATTGCTGCTTTGCATTTTCATTCATCTGAATATAAATATTAAAAGAAGTGCATTCACTCCAGCTTTAAGAAGGACCTTCTGTTAACACTTTAGAATACTGTTCCATCATTAATGAATAACTACACAGAAACAAATGAGTAACGCACTATTAACATTCTAGTAACTACTATAACAAAAAACTCTGATTAATTAGTTAGTAAGTAATAGTGCTAGTTCACTATTAGCTAATCAGTAACTACTATTTGTTCATACATCCCGAAGAACTACTACAGGTTCATAATTAATGTGAATAATGCAAAATTTATAATTAACTCTAAAGTGAAGATCATGGTAACCCACTAGTAATGACTGAAGTATTACCAAATCCTTCAGAAGGAATTACTCATTATTTGGATCAGTATTAAAGTGAAAAACATGATAACTCTCTAGTAATGACTGAAATCATTGTAAGCTTTTGAGGTTTTTGTAAAGTACTGGATAGTAATGACTCATGTGTTACGACATCCTTCTAAAGGAATTACTGGTCATTTGGATCAGTATTCTAAAGTGAACATCATGGTAACCCATAGTAATGACTCAATGGTGTCAATGCAGGCAGATCAAAAAACACTGTTGAATATCAAATGTCAAGTGTCCCCAACTAAGCAAGCCAAAGGCGACAGCGGCAAGGAACCCAAACTTCAACAGGTGACAAACAGGTGATAAAAATGGAGAAAAAAACCTTGGGAGAAATCAGGCTCAGTCAGGGGGCCAGTTCTCCTCTGGCCAACAGCGAACAGTGCATAATTATGATTTAGGCAGCATTACAGGTCATAAGTCCGATTGGGATTGCAACAGTCAAAATATTTAATCCAGTTCCATCTAGTTGAAGATCGTATTCATCACGCCGGCATGGGACGGTTTGTTGGGAATCTGCGCCACTGTGTCCTACAGAGTTTAGCTCCAATTAAACCCACCTGAACCAGCTATTCAAGGTCATACTAGGCATAATAGGAACTTTGGTAGCACTTTAGTATAGGGAACACATATAAACTATTAACTACGACTTTTCCCTCAATAAACTCCTAATTTAATATTATAATAGTTAGTAAGTTAGTTGTTAAGTTTAGGTATTGGGTAGGATTAAGAATGTAGAATAAGGTCATGCAGAATAAGGCATTAATATGTGCTTAATACGTACTAATAAATAACCAATATTCTAGTAATATGCATGATAATAAGCAACTAGTTAAAATACCCTAAAATAAAGTGTTACCGAAACTTCCTGGTAGGTGTGTTGAGGCAAGTTGGAGGTAAACTCTGCACGACAGTAGCCCTACAGGAGCAGGTTTGGAGACTCCTGGCATTAGAAGAAATTTGTTATTTTACAAATCATGCACTATGGTAAAAGTGTTTTGAGGTCATAACATAGGCCACGTTCATACTGTCAGTTTTTGGGATTGACAACCACATTTACTTACAGGTGTGAGTCTTGAAATGTCTCGTTCACACAGCAGCTTACAGTAGCGTCTGGAACACTGCCTGTATGAACGTGCAACGAGTGTCAAGCCCGTATTCTCTTACTAGTAACCATAACGACAGTGACCAATGTAATATTAAATATGGCGACGTCCATAAAACTGAAAAGTATTATCACTTTTGACATGACAAAAGACTAATTGAACGCGAGCTCATCCATTCAAACTTTATTAACCAACAGCAGCATGTAAACACGCGCTAGCCGGAGTCTAGCACACGTGTCTTTGCACACGCATGACATGGCATTTGAATTTGGAAAAGAAACACAAAACTGACAGGAGCCGCTCCGGTGGAGAACAGTGTGACTGGATCTAATACCTTCAGATGACACACAGCTCACATCTCTGTTGCAGTAAGTTACAGAAAATGAAACCACACACAAAACAGCTTAGAAGAGCGGCTCTCTCGCAATGTATGACATGACAGACAACTAGTTGTCCAGTACGGTTCGGTTCGCACAGCGCGAATATTCCGAAAATGCGGTTGTGAGTCCTGAAAATTTACGGATGTGAGTTCGGTTATAGAATACGGTTGTCACTCCCGTAAATAACCGTAACGTGTGTGAACGTAACCGTATTGAGGACTCAAATACAGGACTGAAAACCGTATTCTGCTGCTGTGTGAACGTGGCCATAGTATTGTGCAAGGAACTGCATAAAAATAATGCTGTAATTATAATTTGTGTTAAAAGGAATAGAAGTTGTTGGTGATTTACTGCCTCTAGTGTTCATTTCAGCTGGAAACTGTAGTGAATAGTATGTGTATAGGTATGTTTTTGGAAATGTAAGTAGTGGTACGTTTTTCCAATGTTGGACTATTTGCCCGTTTTACATCCATCAAGTTAAATTTTTAAAAACATTACACAGTTTGAGAAAATCTTTCATGTCAGTACACTGTTAAACCGAATAGTGAAATTAATTAAATGAAATGAGTTTGTTTCACTCAAATAATAATGAAAGTTCATTGTACTTAATAGAAAAAAGTTGCATTAACTCAATTTCATTGTGGTACGCTGAACTTAATATGATTGAGTTGCAGCAGATTTCTAATTCTCAGCATGCTTTGTGTCAGACTGTATAAGGAAAATAAATGTTGAAATTAAGTGTTATTTTGTGTTTTTACACAAGATTAACATAGGGAGACATAAGTCAGTGTTTAATGTTGTGTTATGTTGGGATTTACAGGGGGTTCTCTTATGTTCGTTTTGTATAGGGTTACCATTGGTGAAGAGTAGAGCCTGTGGTTAGGTTGAGGACGGGCTGCAAAACTTTTAGGACCACATATACTGTTGTTTGATTATATACATGCAAGTATATAATGAAAGTCTCTTTGATAGTTAAAATAGCATGTGTTATTTGAAATCTAACATTTAACCAAGATCTGTATGTGATGTTTATGTAAATGAACTGAACTGTATGTAATTAATATTATGATAAGTTGGGCGAGGCTGAGAACTGTGGGAGCGAAGGGATGCCGGAGATGTGATTGTTAATGAGAGACACCTGTGCACCACACTGGCCTTGCTCTGCTTCCACGGCTCTCAGCCCCGCCCCACTTTTCACAAAATTTTAAGTTCTACCAACTTAAAAAAATGGGTTAGTTTACTTAAATGTTTTGAGGTAATAAGATTCCTTCAATGTTTTGAGTATACTGAACTATTCTGAGTTTTACAGTGTAGTTAAAATGAGCTACGCACTGACTTGGGATAACGGTTAGTTCAAATAGTATTTGTGACATTTGCAAACACCCTTAACAGGTTTACACTTGCTGCATTCTGCATTGTTATAATTCTGCTGCTGTAATTGCCTTGCTTGGAAATTAAGTCCCAACGGAGTTTAGCAGAAAACTAGACTGGTGCAGTCCTATTTTCTAGAGATCTGGAGAGAGACCTTACAACATCCTAAACTAAAAAGAATCTTCATCAACAGTATCAGGTTAAAGTGACAGTCTGAAATCACAGCTTCTCCAAATGTATTTGACATGTTGTAAATCTGCAGCCGTAACCACATGGGACAAGAGAATAAAGACATGAAGATGACAGCGGCGCATACACGCATCCAAACACACCTCATCTGCATTCAGCGCCTCAGGTGTGTGTGTTTAACCGTGTACGGTTTCTCGCAGAGGAAAGTTTGATGAGATTTTAATCAAAAATCTCTTCATGCCGAGATTTAGAAGCGTTTGAGATTAAGGCGCCAAAGCCATCGTATGCTGTATTGACAAAATGGGATTTTTGCACAACAAAAGCTGCAGCTCAAGTCGCATAAGGACATAATTAATCGTTTTAAATGCATTGCATTTTTTTTTTTTTTTTACATCCACGCTAATTCCACCACGTAAGCCACTCGCGGCCAATAGCCTAAATCAATAGACTTCCATTAGCCTCGGTTGGACATTTTCAGTCACGTATCAAAGGGGTGTTGACGTTACGAAAGGCCGTGCTTTAGAGGATGGAGTCCTTGTCCTCGCTGAGGCCAGTGAAAGGTGAGGGGACGCAAACAGAAATCAGGTAAATATTAAAGGCGTTCTGCTCAATGCGGAGAGATTCAATAGGTTTCCGAGTTATTTTCACAAACGTGCCTGCTTTAAATGCCAGCTTTCTAAGGCAGTAGGGTTAGAATGAGTAATTAAGGTCAGGTTATTCAATTATAGGCATGGCATTGAGAAACGCACTTAGAATCCCTCATACAACTGAAAGATCTACTGCAATCCAATATGCTGCAATCCATCCTACTGAGAGACAGACATACACTTTGTTTGTTTGTTTGTTTGGGGTTGTTAGTAGTAGGACTAGGTGATGTTGCAGGCCGGACTCGAACCTGTGTACTACAGTTTGGCATGAGTATGTGTGCTAACCACTGTGCCACAATTACAACAATTTCATTTATTTATAACAATACATTTCATGAAGACAAAAAATGTAATAGATGGGATCATCTAATTTCCATGTCTAGCCTATTGCAATATTTTTAAAATAAATAATTAATAACATATAGTAATTAGTGTGGCAGCTTTTCTGGCAAGGGACCATCAACACAAAATAAAGAAAGAAACATAATTGCTAATTGCAAAAGACAAAAAAAATAAAAAAAATAAATAAAAAAAATAATAGTTTTACATTATTTAGACAGGTTAATTAAAAGTCAAATCCAACCCAACACTTTATAAACCACAGGCAATTAGCTCCCACATGTCTAAAGAGTGAAATCTTTTGAAAGAATACAGCAAATTAAATGTTGCACTCAAATATTTCTAAAATGCTCTACTGCAGCACCATGGACAGCTCCGGATCACAGCATAGGCTGTGTGATTCAGCACCATGGACAGCACCTTGAAAACACAGACTTCATAAAAGCATGTTGTGACACACCACATTAATTATGATTGTAAAATATGCCAACTAGGACAGGGAGATTGCTTGACAAGTGAAAGAAGCACTCACTGTTATGATAACTACACCGTAAAATATAAATGCTGTTCAATTTGACGGTTTGCTCTGCTGGTTTTAGTTGGTTTGGCAGATCTCACAGAATGGGCAAGCCAGTGTTTCAGCCACCAAACCAGGGATGCATTTCCCAAAAGCATCATATGGTCGCAAGGTTCATTAATACCAGAAGTGCTGGGGGTAACGCGTTACAAGTTATGTAATCAGATTGCTTTTTCAAGTAACTAGTAATGCATTACTTTCAAATTTACTTTTTCAAATAAGTAACACAAGTTAATTTGTTTTCCTATTTATTAGCTGACACATCTCCTGTCCTCATGTTGAGAGAAATCAGGAGGCGTTGTGTGCACTGTGTAAACATCATGGTTATTATAGTTCTAGACTAAATGTGAACATGCAATTACTCATCTCACTTGCACAAAAACAAATTCAGTATTCCTCAAAATGAATAAAAAAAATGCAAATGCAAACTCATAATATCACGCAAAGCAGCAATAATTAAATGTTAAATTACACAAATATACTTTATGTATTTAATCTCACTTTATTAAGTAATGTCTTTGCTGCTGACCTTCAATGATCCCGTTCAACCACGCTAATAAGCAAAAATGACTTTTGATATCACATTTGTGTTTAGTTTTTTTGTTTTTATTGCTAAAAGGATTAATTCACTTTAAAATGAAAATGACCAAAAGCTTTACTCACCCTCAAGCCATCCTCTGTGTATATGACTTTCTTCTTTCTGATGAACACAATCGGAGTTATATTAATGCATTAATGTTTCGCCAATCATTATTAGATATTCGGGTCTTTAGTGACCCGGATCTATATCTAACACGGATGGATCTCCACCTGTCGTGATAATATAAAACTCCCCTAATATTAGAATAACCATTACAGAAGAATAAAATAAAGCATATTTTGTTAGGCCTACCTTTTGGAGCTTGTAAGGGTTCACTTTGAGCAGATGTTTTATGCCATCATCACTGTCCTCGTCAGAGCTCATTTCCCAGTACATTCAGCCAATAAAAGTACATATTCTCAAAACTATCATTTTCAACATCTTCAAAATCAATATTTTAATCACTGACAGCTTCACCAGATCCATCATCAAGTGACAGTGACACTCATATTTGATTGCATTCAGTACTTCCTCTGCAGTAAATCACTGAGGCATTTCAAGTTTTGCCTATTCTTTCGTTTTCCGTCTGAATGAAACGTCACTTCATCATTGTGTTTCACACATTGCCACCTTGTGGAATAAAGGTGAATTGCGCTCATTCCGTCATCAAAGATTCAATTATTGTTGTGCAGAAAAAAAAAATATACGTACACTGATACACACCTTGGGTCGTTAGCGACCCTATACAATTTTTACAAAAAAAAAAAAAAAAAAAAACAATGAATAGGAAAATAGGCATTCTTTTATCATTTTATGATTTTTTTTCTTGTTATTTTCTTTCTAATGAATTGATTGAGGAATACTAAGAAGGTTGATGTCTAACTTTGAAAAATGAATGAGGAGGAGGGTAGTGAATGACGTCCCAGGTCGATAAAGACCCGAGGTATGCATTTAAGGATTAATAAATATCCTGACACATCCGAGCTTTATAATGACAGTGAACGGGACCAACAAGTATGAAGCTCAAGAAAGTGCATCCATCCATCATAAACGTACTCCACACGAGCCGTGTGGAGTACGTTTATGGTGGATGGATGCACTTTCTTGAGCGGGGGGTTAATACAGGTCTTCTGAAGTGAAGCGATGCCTTTGTGTAAGAAAAATATCCATATTTAAAGGAACACTCCACTTTTTTTGAAAATAGGCTCATTTTCCAATTCCCCTAGAGTTAAACAGTTGAGTTTTACCGTTTTCGAATCCATTCAGCCGATCTCCGGGTCTGGCGGTACCACTTTTAGCATAGCTTAGCATAGTTCATTGAAACTGATTAGACCGTTAGCATCTCGCTTAAAAATGACCAAAGAGTTTCAATATTTTTCCTATTTAAAACTTGACTCTTCTGTAGTTACATTGTGTACTAAGACCGACGGAAAATGAAAAGTTGCGATTTTCTAGGCCGATATGGCTAGGAACTATACTCTCATTCCAGCGTAATAAGTTTTAAATATGAAAAATATTGAAACTCTTTGGTCAGTTTTAAGCGAGATGCTAACGGTCTAATCGGATTCAATGAACTATGCTAAGCTATGCTAAAAGTGGTACCGCCAGACCCAGAGATCGGCTGAATGGATTCGAAAACGGTAAAACTCAACTGTTTAACTCTAGGGGAGTTGGAAAATGAGCCTATTTTCAAAAAAAGTGGAGTGTTCCTTTAACAAGTTATAAAGTAAAATATTTAGCTTCCTCCACACTACCTTCCATATTCAACGTACGAAAAGTACGTCAGTTATGCTTTTTTCGTAAGTTGAATATGGAAGGCGGTCTGGCGGAAGCTAGATATTTTACTTTATTTTGCACTTTCTTGAGCTTCATACTCATTGGTCCCGCTCACTGCCATTATAAAGCTTGGATGCATCAGGATATTTATTAATATAACTCCGATTATGTTCATCAGAAAGAAGAAAGTCATATACACCTACTGTAGGATGGCTTGAGTAAAGCTTGGGGTAATTTTCATTTTAAAGTGAACTAATCCTTTAAGTAAGAATGTTTAACTTTATTTTCCCTATTCTTCTGCGATTCAGAATGGCAGCACAGCTGAAAGGTTTGTTTGAGCTGCGCCCTCTACTGTACAGGCATGAATTAGCATTTTACTGCATTTTTACTAGCATGTTTACTAGGCATGAATAACACATTACTTTCCATAAAAAGTAACTAGGTAACACAATTAGTTACTAGTTACTTACAGAGTCCCCAACACTGAATACCAGCATATTTCAACGATTCTGTGTTTCTTAAAAACCATAGTTCCAATGAACATTCGCAAAACAGCATCGCAAACTTCTGTGGTCACAACTACAGCTCTCGACCTGTGGTTAGAAGCATAGTTTCGTGTTAGTATGACGTGTTTCGTGTTAGTATGACACATAGATCATGCTCTTGATCAAAATAAACAAGCAACATGCAGTACATTCTATACCTTTCATTTCAAATATACACTAATTCCATTGTACGTCTTTTAGTTAGTCAAGAGAACTTAAGAGCTGATTTTGAAGAGGGCGCATATGTGTACATGCTCTGATGTAAGAGGGAACGTGCAATTGAATGAAACATCTGGAAATAAAGCAAAACAACGGAGAACAAAAATAGCGAAGTAGTCTTCAGATGCCATATTATTTATTAATTTGACATTCGATCTAGAACGGATTAATTAGTTGACGTCATTACTCCACCACCTTTGTGACGTCATTAACTTTATTATTGAACCAAAGTTGTTTGAACAACAGATGTGCAACAAAGTTACTAAGTTTTCGGGAAACAGTCGTGACTAGCTAGTTAGTTTATCCAATGATGCATCGTACTAAGGTGGTTAAGCAGCAAGTTATGTCGTTGTATGGGAAACGTACCCCAGATTTGCCTGACCAGTGGAAACCAGAAAACCAGCAGCATTTTTCAGCAAGGATGTTCAGCCACAAACACATGAGAAAAATCTGGGACAACAAAAGGTCTCAACTGTGAAACTGGTGTTCCAAGTGACACATATGTTGCACCTTTGGCTATTTTTAGAAGATAATTGTACTCCTGAAAACAATCCCACAGGAAATTGTCTTCTAATAATAGCGACAAGAAACAATCACTACAGGCTCTTTATTAGTATAGTTCTGTGTTTTCCAACTGGTTTTGTCTTATGTTCCCCCACGGCTCCATCAAGGTTCAAATACCGCTTCATTGTCAAACCAAAAATGTGTTCCTCTTAACTCAAATCTTTCTTTTGAAAAAAACTTACATTTTTTTAACAAAGCAAAATCAAAACCTCCTTACATTTCCATTGGGGTTTTATGTAGCCCTGGTTGGGACACACTGTTATAGGACACAGGAACTTGTACAGACTATTTAGGATGCCATCTGGAGCATGTAAAGTGATACACAAAACTGTGAAATCAAGCAGTGGTAATTACAGTAGCTTTAGCATTTCACTGCACTCCTCACTAATGAATAGAAATGATTGGATGGCAACTGCTGGTGACACTGACTGTTTCTCAAGTAGGACTGCAATCATGGTCAATGGCTTAGAGCCAAACACATCACAAAATGCATTAAAACTTTTAACAGACTAAAAGAGAGGCTGTCATTAAAAGCCAAGAGGGCATAGCCTTCCTGCAAAGTTACGATAATTTAACGTGATTACGGCAGAGCTGCGTTGAGATTTGAGTTGGCAAATTATGTTGGAATTGAAACGAATTCAGACTGCAACAGGACACAGAAAATGCAACATTTTCATGAAATAAATGGAAAAACAAACATTATTGCATTATATGATTTGTAAGAGATTGTTATTGTAAGTTTATATAATGCCAATACTTTATCAATTTTCAGAGTAATTTTCCCTGATTTGGTGCCAAACCTCTCTATTACAGCAGACCTTAGTCTAAGAGACGCAGTTTCATTCAAAACTCAATTTTGCCAAAAATTGTGATTACGTAGTTATTGCGTTTTGCCCTCTGTGGGGCATATTTATGAGTAGTACTTCTAACCCTAATATTTTAATTTAATATTAATTTAATATAATTTATTGAGCAGCAAATGAGCATATCAGAATGATTTCAGAAGGATCATCTGACACTAATGAAAAATCAGCTTTGCTATCACAAGAATAAATTACATTTTAAAATATATTGAAAACAGTATATATATATATATATATATATATATATATATATATATATATATATATATATATATATATATATATATACACACACACACACACACACACACACACACACACACACACACACACTACATTGCCAAAAGTTTTGGGACGCCTGCCTTTTCGTGCACATGAACTTTAATGACATCCCATTCCCAGGGTTTAATATGGAGTTGGCCCCACCTTTGCAGCTATAACAGCCTCAACTCTTCTGTGAAGGCTTTCCACAAGGTTTAGGAGTGTGTTTATGGGAATTTTTGACCATTCTTCAAGAAGCGCATTTGTGAGGTCAGGGAGTGATGTTGGCGAGAAGGCCTGGCTCGCAGTCTCCGCTCTAATTCATCCCAAAGGTGTTCTGTCGGGTTGAGGTCAGGACTCTGTGCAGGCCAGTCAAGTTCCTCCACACCAAACTCACTCATTCATGTATTTATGGACCTTGCTTTGTGCACTGGTGCGCAGTCATGTTGGAACAGGAAGGGGCCATCCCCAAACTGTTCCCACAAAGTTGGGAGCATGAAATTGTCCAAAATGTCTTGGTATGCTGAAGCATTAAGAGTTCCTTTCACTGGAACTAAGGGGCCAAGCCCAACCCCTGAAAAACAACCCCACACCATAATCCCCCCTCCACCAAACTTTACACTTGGCTCAATGCAGTCAGTCAAGTACCGTTTTCCTGGCAACTGCCAAACCCAGACTCGTCCATCGGATTGCCAGACAGAGAAGCGTGATTTGTCACTCCAGAGAGCACGTCTCCACTGCCCTAGAGTCCAGTGGTGGTGTGCTTTACAGCACTGCATCTGATGCTTTGCATTGCACTTGGTGATGTAAGGCTTGGATGCAGCTGCTCGACACACTGTTCTTGAGCTAATCTGAAGGCCACATGAAGTTTGGAGGTCTATAGCTATTGACTCTACAGAAAGTTGGCGACTTCTGCGCACTGTGCACCTCAGCATGCGCTGACCCCGCTCTGTGATTTTACGTGGCCTACCACTTCGTGGCTGAGTTGCTGTTCCCAGCTGCTTCCACTTTGTTATGATACCACTAACAGTTGACCGTGGATTATTTAGTAGTGAGGAAATTTCACGAATGTGTATATATATATATACACATACATATATATATATATACATATATACACACACACACACACACACATATATATATATATATATTTTCTTCAGAACATGTAAAAATGTAGTTACAAATGTTCTGACTAATATATTTTAGTTATATGTGATGTAACAGACATAGGCCGGTATGAGCTGTGCGTGTAAACCTCCCTCCCCTGATCTCAAGAGGTGCTCTAGCGACTGACACTAGAGACTGCAGTCTTTAGCCTCCTTGTTAGAGCACCCGACTCCTATGGCGGCGGACCCGGGTTTGAGTCCCGCTTAGAGATGGCGGTTCAAACAGTAGTGGTTACACCTACTTATTTTTGACATAAGAATGAGAATTCTTGTAAAGCATTATCACAGGCTCAGACTGAAGGAAGAAGTCCAAGGTTCAATTATTATTATTATATATTTTTTTTTTTTTTTTTTTTTTTTTTTTTTGCTAATATGCAGAGGTGAGTAGTAACGAAGTACATTTACTTCGTTACATTTACTTGAGTATTTTTTTGGAAAATTTGTACTTTTTAGAGTATATTTAAATGTGGGTACTTTTACTTTAACTTGAGTACATTTCTAATGAAAAATCTGTACTTTTACTTCGCTAAGTTGGGCGACGTTCCTCTCGTTACTTTATTTTAATGCAATACTGTATACAATAAATGCGTAGTTTATTCCAAGCGCGCAGGTCTGTTTTTTTCATGAACAATGCCCCATTCACAAATGAATCACTCTTTTGAGTCGATTCTGTTCAAAGTCTTGATCAAACAAGTTGGCAAAACTGTCTAAATTGGTTCGCGAATCAGTTTGAATGATTTGTTCAGTTCCTGCACGCACTGAATCGTCTGAAGCGGTTTTTCACTCGGAGCGTTGGATGAGGTGGCAGTGGACCGACGTCAAATAAAAGAAAATCTGCAAATGCGTCCTATTGTTTGCCAGCGATGAAGATCTTTATTAGTTGAACTGCGTATGCTGTCTGTGTACAATTCCACAGGTATCGATTTCATTTGATTTCAATTCCTACAGCCAGTAGCCTACATTTTACAACCAAACAGATTATTATGCCACGATAACAAAGTATGTAGCATTTCTTTACCGTTTCATTGGACATATATCTTAATTTATACATTAAATAAGCTACCATTGTTCAAAGAGTGTGAAATGAACACCCGTCAACCTGCGGTAATTACCTATTGTGCAGTGGTGGCACTGGCGACCTCTTTGTCTTGAAAATTAACACCTTAGCGTAGACACAGTTTACACGCGCCTGCAGAAATATACTTTTGATTACATTTTGAAGAACAGACGAAAGAAGATCCGTCAATGTGCATTTGATCATTGTTTGTGTTCAGATGTGCAGCGGTTATGACCGCGAGCACATGTAAAGAATTTTCTTTCTTCTTTCAAATGTAGCTGTATAAGTTATTATTATACATAGCAAAGGACATGCAATTATATTCAGGCTACAGATGCCAGAAGTAATGCTCGTCTCTTCTGTGTTTGTTGCAAAGATATCTAATTATGATAATAATAATTTAAATATCTATCTAAATAATAACATGCTATTGTATTGTTGTATATATATATATATATATATATAAAAAGCTAGCTACTTGAGTAGTTTTTTCATTGGATACTTTTTTACTCTTACTCAAGTAACTATTAAGATTATTACTTTCACTTTTACTTTGAGAAAAATGTCAAGACACATTGTAATTTTTCTTCCTAATATTTTTTTTTTTTTTCTCTGACATTGATATGTGTCACCACATGGATTTCTGGATTACAAAAAAAATCTTCAAGTATCTTCGTAAACTTCTGAAGGTAAAAGTTGTTAAGAGATGTATGTGTTGTGACAGTTTGGTGTCACTTACATCAGTCAATTAGCTTCGAATTATATATAACAATGCTGTTCCTAAAAAGCTACCATTTGTGAGTAACGGTTGTATCAAAGCTACTTAAATCCTTTGGCACCTGGAGAGTGTTAGAACTAGTGTGAGTCGGACCGGTGTGAGGTCTTACCACCTTCTGTCTGCCCAGTGGTGCTTATCTTCCTAGAAAATCATTGGTACAGCAAAGCCATTAGGAAATATCACAAGATATGCTCTTATCAAAGTGCACTGTGTGCTATAGGAACGCTGATGTTGACAAAATGATCTTTTAAGCCCTCGCACTCAACACACAGACAGAGCCGATGAAGATCCAAGGGGAAAAAAGTCAAACAAGCAGATCAATAAGGTTTAAATTCAAAGAGTAAGATCTGAGGTGATGGGACGAACAGTTCACAAGAAGACTTGAGTAAGTCCATTCCCTTTGTTCACTTTCATCCACCCACTGAGTTTATGCAGAGCCAGTGACCTTATTCAAGATGTTTTCTCATATGTGAGTAGTGCTGATAAAGATTATTAATAAATCAGAGTGAGAGAGAAAAAATAAAGAATTACCATGTATGAGTCAGAAACAATGCCGTCATACCACTAAAGAGTGACTTTCTGCAATTGTACATCCATCTTTACTGTTTAATTCCATCCTTTTACACTGATCACAGGAAATACTAGAGTGCCTCCAAGTGGCCAGAGAAACCTCAGCAGAATCACTTACAAAACTAGACACCTACAGTACCAGTCAAACTTAAATGTATGTTTCTTGTGATCTTTAAACCTCTTGATCTAAAGACTTAACCCTCATATTCCATTGAGACTGACATTACTGAGGCCCCATTGATGTGTGTGTAAAGTAATAATAGTAATTTAAAAATGAACCTTGTATTTTCCTTCCAGCTATTTTAATCTGTGCCACTGTCCAAATCAAAACCCAGCAGGCAGATTTTGCAGGCTTTAACCCTCTGTTGTATCACAAAATAGACATGCACATACAAATATAAGAATGATATCCATTCTAGTAATGTCACTTCTAATTCATGTATTCATGTTTTATATCTAGGGTCTCTGAGACCCCAAACAAACAAACAAACAAACAAACAAACAGTAATGTAACTTTTTTGTTCATGTCTGAAGCATGTTATTAAGTTAATTAATTTTGTCTATAATCAGTTCTCATAAAATAGGGGGAAAAATGGCATGTTAAATTTATGTGACCAATTAAAAAGAATTTGAAATGGCCACACATAAACTTTTGGTAACACTACAATAAAGTTGCATTAGTTAATTAACTAACATGAACTAACAAGCAATGTATTTTTACAGCATTATTAATCTTTGTTAGTTAATAAAATGTTCATGTTAGTTCACAGTGGATTAACTGTTAGAAATGTATTACTAAATGTTGATATTAACAAAAGCTAAGTTTAAAAAATGCTGTACACTGTAAAAAATATTTTCATGATTTATCATACCATTTTTTCTTTTGTCAAATCAACTTCAGTAATTAATGTGGTTCAGACTTCAAATAACAATATTTTGAGTTTCTGTTGATTAAACCAATTGCCTTCATTGTATTGACTCAAATTTTTAATTTCAATGAACTCAAAATTGTAAGGCAACCAGGTAACTTACTTACCCACAATTCTTTTTTTTATATTATTATTATTTCATGCTGAATAATGTAGTTAACTAATGTTAAAAATTTTTATTTTTATTAGACAAATGTAAATTGTGGCTATACATGAATTTCATTACAAAACCATTTTTTCCGTATTTTATTTCTAATACTGTTTTAAGTAGATGACTTAATTATACAGAATGAGAACGTGTGTTCAGATTTTTGGGTGTTTCATTAGGTTAAAACAAATGCTTGAAAGCAGAAAAGATGAAAATGTCTCAAGCACATAAAGGGAAGTCAGACATTAAAAACATCTGATATGAAAATGAATCAATTATTTTACTGCAATAGTCAGTTCAGCTACTTTTACAAAGTGTACCACGGCACAGTTATAATCCTGATGATGTGTTTTTCGGTGCGAGAGCGGAACAACCTGTCACTCACATAAGATCACAGCAATAGCAAACCACAACCATCCAATCAATTCCCGATGGACAAAATCAAGTCCATTTCTTTCTTGTTTGAGAAGCCATTTCACTCAGATATACAGCACAATAGGGAAAAAAAAGACTACTTCCATTCATGACAAATTTAACACAACATAGTATTATCATTTTATATGGCCAAAAAAAAAAAAAAAAAAAAAAAAAAAAAAGTACTACTATGGTCAATTTTTGATTGACTTTTTTGCAGTAATTTGCAATAATTTGAAATCTGTTTAAAATGAATGACGGTTATGCGTGTGAAAATGATTTTGCATTCATTTTGCTGTGAGAGGTAATTATACACTGAACAAATTCCCCTTTCTTTACAACACAATGTACCAATCTGCAGTGTACAGGGCTGAGAGGTACCTGCCAGACCCACATATACACACGACCCCAGGCGGTCTGTAAGAGGAGTAAGGACATCTGCTCCATCAAACATAATCAGTCTCTAAGAGATTTGCATATGCAAGAGCTCCTTAAATGATGCATCACTCAGAAACACCTGCAGGGATGAAGTATGCATTTGTGAACGTGTTAAAAACCTTGAACTGGCCCAAAACGGTAGCAGGTTATAATAGGTACAGCGGTGTGCCTAACTTCCAATAAGAAACACAGAAACAATAAGACACAAACAACAAATTTATTTTAATCCAAAAAATTGACATGTAGAAAAAGCCAATATGTTATGTTTACCTGTGACGGTTTATTTGCAGGGTTTGTAAAGAGTGAAATGAATTATTTTTGCCATTTACACAACACTTTTTCAACTAAAAAGGGAATTTTTTTATCCGTTTTGGCTGTTTGTTTACACGACAATGACATTTTGGAGGCTTGAAACCGCAAACTTTGAAAACAGGTTTCAATGAGCACGTTTTTGAAAATGATACCATTATCATCTCCGTGTGAACTATAAAAACGCATATTTGTGAAGATGGTGTCGTCATGCGCATGTGTATTACATGTTCAGTCTATAGCCGTGTAGTGTTTCTTTACAAAGTGACATCGCCAACTACTGGCCTGGCATGCAAAATACACCGTTGAGATCGTCAATGTGAACGGAGATCGTTTTTGCAACGTTGTCATGTGTACGTGAAAAACAAAGGAAAAACTTTTCTGTTTTTAGTACATTGTTATATTAAACTCCTTGAGTGGATCATTTCGAAGTTAAAAGGATAGATCACCCAAAAATAAAAATTCTGTCATCATTTACTCACCCTCGAATTGTTGTTCCAAACCTGTGTGAATTTCTTTCTTCTGCTGAACACAAAAGAAGATATTTTGAAGAATATGGGTAACCAAACAGTTGATGGACCCCATTGACTTCCATAGTATGGAAAAAAACATCAAAATAAACATGATTATATGTCATTGTACAGAAAAGCCTCAGAAAAGATAATTTAGCAGCATTAGAGTGCAGATGCTAATTGATTTAATATTTGGATATCTAATGCAATGACAGGCCTTTTTAAGCATCCAACTATATTTTTAAAACAATTACTAAAAAATGAATCAACACTGTCATCTAGTGGATATATAATGTGCCCTTAATTTGCCAGCAAACTTTATATCCTTACAATCCTCTAATACCACTTTCCTTCAGCTGTCTCCAAAAGTCTGTGCTTAAGCTTTATAAATGAGGTGGTCGAGAAAAACAAGATAGTCAGTGGCTGTTTTACTCCTTGTTTTGAGGGCCAATCATCTCCATCTCACCACCCAGCTTGATCTGCTCGTTCTGGTTGGATTCATCATCCATATCAGACAGTTCTCCTCAGCGTAATAGGCATTAAAGTTGCCCTCCTAATATGACGGATGCTCTCTGGCTGTGAGCAGCATACACTAAACTTTTTTTCTGGACTGTATCCAGTGACTGTGGCCGAGATGTGTACTGTATAGGGTTTCAGAGTACTGATGTCAAAGAACAAATACCTGAACTGAATACACATTGGGAAGAATTAGAGAGCATGAGAGCATTAGTCAGACAGATGACAGACAGATGGAGAGACAGACAGACGGAGAGACAGACGGAGAGACAGACAGACTGACTGACTGATTGACTGATTGACAGATAGATAGATAGATAGATAGATAGATTGATCAATCGATCATAATGCTATGACAAGCAGGGCGGGACGAGAGCCGTGGGGGAACGGTGGCGCGAGTGATAATGTGAACTCCAGAAGCATAAAAGGGGGAGCGATGACAGTGAAGGACGAGAGAGGACCAGGCCTGGGTTTATGTTTTATGTTTTATTATGTTTGTGTGTGCGGCAGTCGTCCGTGAGGGACTGCCGCCATTTTACTTTCATTTTGTATTTGTTTATTTTATATATTAAAGTTGTTAAACGTTCGCTGGTTCCCGCCTCCTTTTTCCCACATCTACTAACCTTGCTACACCTACAAAGCCTAATCAGCGTTCAAGCGCACACATAAAGCTTGCCACAGCGCACCGAGAGAAGTAATGATTACGAATGCTTCGGGGAAAAACAGCAAGGAGACTGCTTTAACATTTTAATAATTAATTGATAAACTAGTGTTTTCTGTATTTTTGGCTGTGGTGATGAAGTTGACGATGCTGACTCCACAATAGTGGATGCGCCTATATGCACGTTTCATACGGATTACATAGCCTGAGAATCTTTGTTTTCCATTTGAATTGGTTCATTTAAAAGTAGACATTTTGCTTTCTATGGATATATTTTACATGTCTATGAGGTAAGTTTACATGGAGTTTCGGTTCTTTCTTTTTTTTGCCGCGTTCAAGTTTACAGAGAGACATGGCAGAAAGCGCACCTTGTTTGCTTTCATTATTTTACACAAGCACAATGTTTTGTTGTTATTGTGAGCGCACACAAATAAAAGTAGACTCTTTACAGATTCAAAAGATATATTACTTGTATCTGTATGACCAAAAATGACTGAGTATTTTAAGCGCAAGTGATCGCACCGGCGCCTCCATGTTAGCCCACATTTTTAGCGTTAAAGCGAGCGGCCATGTAAAGTTGCTACTACTTATATGTTTGAGATGATAAGCCATATTTGAGGTTGATGAATGAAAGGCGAGCATTTGGATGTCCTGCGCGATGTACTGTAATTACCACATAGACCAGCTGCTAACGATACGTGACTATTAGGGGGCAGCCCGATTGATTGATTGATTGATTGATTGATTGATTGATTGATTGATTGATTGATTGATTGATTGATTGATTGATTGATTGATTGATTGATTGATTGATTGATTGATTGATTGATTGATTGATTGATTGATTGATTGATTGATTGATTGATTGATTGATTGATTGATTGATTGATTGATTGATTGATTGATTGATTGATTGATTGATTGATTGATTGATTGATTGATTGATTGATTGATTGATTGATTGATAGATAGATAGATAGATAGATAGATAGATAGATAGATAGATAGATAGATAGATAGATAGATAGATAGATAGATAGATAGATAGATAGATAGATAGATAGATAGATAGATAGATAGATAGATAGATAGATAGATAGATGGATAGATTTTGCAGCTCGACAGCCCCAGTCCTCAAATGAACAGTTTGGGCAATCTGTTAGACCTCTGCCCTGTCATGCTGGTTTGGAATGACATGAGGGTGAGTAAATGGTGTCAGAATTTTCATTTTCAGAATTCACTCAAAAATGTGTTAAATTAACATTCTTTGTAAGAGTCTTGAGGGCAACTGTGGATGTGTCAATACATCATTGATGTTGAATGTGAAGAACAGCAACAGAGGAAGGAAGAGATGCTTGACCTCGTTGATGGAGGGCCTGTACTGGAGAGTGAAGAGAGACAGAATGGATTCTCATGGCTTGAGAGCGGGAGAGATCACAAGAATTTATTCCTTTATATCACATTCCTCAGCCACAATGCTTTGATATACCGCAGCCTTCATATGTGCAAGATCAATATGGCCATTACCTGGATATTTCACATTTCTGTACTTCACAACAAAGGGACAAACTGAATTAGCCCAGACAATCCTCTCTATAATCCAGCTGAGGTGAAGAAGACAGTGTTGGCGTGTAGCAGATGGCTGCCTCGCTCTTCTTCACAATATTCTGAACTAGTATGACTAGGAGTTGGAGTGATACAACCAAAGGGAAATACCACGGTATGGTCATTTTATATAGTTTTTACCTGTCCTTTCAATTCAGTTCAGAGAGTGCTGATATAGAGTAGGTTCCAAAGTATATGAGCAGTGTGAGGTAGAGCGCTGTATGATGTTACAAGTAACTATTTTCTAGAGATTCAACAGAGAATTGTTTATAGAGTGCGTATGCTACTGCCTATTATTAGATATTTTAGTGAATTAAGAACTTTACAAATTAAACAGTAGTAGTAAAACTAATTATGAAATGTATCTATACATAAAATTAACAGCAGTTTCCACAACACTAATAGCTGTAAAACACCAACAACTTCTATTCCTTTACACACAAATTATGATTACAGGGGCAGATTATTAATGAATAAAGACTATATATTATATATAATACTGTGTTATGATCTCAAAACACTTTCACCATAGTGCCTGAATGAAAACTAATACATTTTGACTTTGCATAACACAACCAGCCCCATATGCATGCCTTTTCTGATGTAGTAAACTTGCTCAGTAGCGCATCTGAATTGAAATGTAGAACAATAAGGTACGAGTCCTGTGAAACAAAAGTTATGATAAAAGAGCTCAATGACTTGTAGAATCAAGCCAAAATAGCATTTGTTTTTGTTAAAATTATCAGTTAGGTTTCGGGTAGCATTTAGTGTAGGTGGTGCGTTATTTTCAAATGTGAAAGACCCTTAAAAGGTTAGTTCACTTTCATATAAAATTTTCCTGATAATTTACTCACCCCCATGTCATCCAAGATGTTCATGTCTTTCTTTCTTCAGTCGAAAAGAAATTAAGGTTTTTGATGAAAACATTCCAGGATTATTCTCCTTATAATGGACTTCAGTGGCCTCCAAACGGTTGAAGGTCAAAATTATAGTTTCAGTGCAGCTTTAAAGGGCTTTAAACGATACCAGACGAGGAATAAGGGTCTTATCTAGCGAAATGATCGGTCATTTTCGAAAAAAAATGTAAATGTATTTTCTTTATATAAACAAATGATTGCCTTCCAAGTGCTTCCGCCAAAACCGTACTTTCGTATTCTTCAAAAAGCTTACGCTGTATGTCCTACGCTTTCCCTATTCTACTTACGGAAAAAAATGTAACTGGCGCTGCGTTCGTTCTGTAAGTTGAATAGGGAAGGCGTAGGACATACAGCGTAAGCTTTTTGAAGAATACGAAAGTACGGTTTTGGCGGAAGCACGTGCAAGGCGATCATTTGTTTATATAAAGCATATACATTTACATTTTTTTCGAAAAATGACCGATCGTTTCGCTAGATAAGACCCTTATTCCTCGTCTGGTATCTGGTATCGTTTAAAGCCCTTTGAAGCTGCACTGAAACTATAATTTTGACCTTCAATCGTTTGGAGGCCATTGAAGTCCATTATAAGGAGAATAATCCTGGAATGTTTTCATCAAAAACCTTAATTTCTTTTCGACTGAAGAAAGACAGACATGGACATCTTGGATGACATGAGGGTGAGTAAATTATCAGGAAAATTTTATATAAAAGTGAACTAATCCTTTAACCTTTAAGCACTATTCAGTGGACATTTTATTTTGAACTGCAGTGATACATACAACAACCAAAGTAATAAAACACTGCCAGATTCAAGTTCATCTGTTTCAGTGATTTTTACACCACTTGCTGGACATTTCACTTCAAAATTGTCACGAGATGTGCAAGAGGCAATGGTACTTCATTTTGTAGAAATGTTGCCACAGGCACGTTTTTCCAATGAGCCTGGATTGATAGAACCACCACTTAAAGTCCCCCTGTAGTCAATATTAATTTATATAATTTACATAATTTTATCCCTTAAAACTCATCTTTGATCACCAAAATTACATATTTAATCATTTTTTCCTGTGAAAAAAAAAAAAAAATCTTCATGCCTTAAAATAGCTTGAATTTAACTCTACACCCTTGCCTCATTTAATATACACGGATCACTGAATATGGAAATTAGCCCCGCCTCCACTCACTCACGCCAGCTCAGAGATCCACTCGGTCAACTTACTGAGGTAAACGAAGCACAATGGTATCGTTCTTTACAACATTGGACACATAAAGGTAATTAATATGATTAGCATTTTGCTTGACTAGGTTATCAAACAGCTAATAATGTGTTGATAATGTTACACAAACTATGTTCCCGTTCGCCATGTCAGAGTCAGGCAGCTGCCTTCTAACAATCAGTATCCTTATAAACACTTTGAACAACTCAGAACGTCGGTGGAGAAAGGTATATAGTTCATCATAACATCGTAATATACATCATACACCCGCCATATTGCTAAATCTACATGATTTTTCATATCAACAGAAAAATATACCGGGATAACCCGTCTTCTCTCGAGACTCCCCTGCTTGTTCGCTGTTAATGATATGCTAAAGCCCGCTGGCACGTTGACGTGATTGGTTACAAGGTAGTTTGTGACATCACAAACACCAGCGATTTCAAACCGTGGGTCTTTTTTTCACTAAGGAGAAAATACTTAGCAATGGTGCTGACATAAGAATTTGCACATAGTTTGTCTTAAAGCATATTAAAACACCACATAGACATATAAACAACATTAAACACTTGATTTTCACCACAGAGGGACTTTAATAACATTAATAACACATTCTTCCACATATTGATTTGTCTGAGACATATTTCACTCTACTTTTCTTTATTTTACTTTGTTTCTCAGTCATAAATAACCACACAAATATATCGCTGTTTTAATGGTGTAGCAGTATAACGGTGTATATAACATTATACTTCCCTGTCTTAGTGTGTGTGAGTGTGTGTATTATGGCTCCGATGGAGGCCCGACTGAATGACAGGGAGAGATTGAGGCTGCTGGAGCTTGACCGTGTTTGTCTAAAACCCAAACGGTGAAATTAATAGGCCCTGTTATTCTCATCCACCTCTCCACCCTCTGTTCCAGCCTGTCAGAGAAAGACACCAGCGCTGAGTGACAGCTCCATGCACCCAATCCCTCCCCTCCGATCGAGCAGGAAAAACAACAGTCAGGAAAAAAAATATGTTCTGTATTTGTCACGTAGAACGGGACTCTCAAACATGCAGCCAGTATGTAGGGCAAATGGAAACCCAATCCTATTAGAAACACATGAGATACAGTTCCATGTAAACACACAAAGAAAGAAAGAAAGAAAGAAAGAAAGAAAGAAAGATATTGATGTCATGGTACTTTCCAGGTACATATTCCAATAATATGATGGATGGATGGATGGATAAAAATAATAATTATTATTATTACTTAAAATCATTGTATTACCATAGTAATAAAAAAAAATATAAAACAAGTGACTAGTTTTTGGTACTTTCTTGTTAGTGAAAGAAAAAGAGTGTAAAATAACAGAGCTGTGTGTGTTGTGATATCTATCATCGCTGTATATGAGTGTTTGTTTGCAGCACTTCACTGCTGCAGGACTCGACACATCAGTCAGGCTTCTGCCAAACTCCTTTATTACTTGAGTTTCTAGAGCTGCCAGCCATACTGGACACAGCAAAGTTCACCATTATTATTTAGACCTCCACATGAAAGGGGAATATGGACAAAACAAGAGATGCCACAGAGAGAAAGAAGGCAGTGAAAGGTCTATGAACTCACATATCGACCAACCCGATCTCGAGAAAATATAACTATTTTATGAGTTCGCAATTTTCTAGTAAATTCACACAATTTCATTTATATGCTTCTCATATGTATTAAAACTTATGAGAAAGAAAACTAAAGCATGAAAGTCTAACTTAACCCTTAAACCTAAACCTCAGTGGGGCATATGAATGAAATCATACGAATTCATCACCAATTCTCCAAAATGTAAAATATTTATAAAGAGAGGGTGTTATCGACTGATATCAGAAAAAAAGCCAGCCTATCACCAATATGGTACCAATACATTGCATTCCATACTCTCTAGGTGGGCAGCTTACAACTTATCAAGTTCTCACAAGTGCTCAAATGTTCTTTGCATGCATCTTTTGGAGAAAACGCAATCCCATAATGCACTGTTAAGAGAATAGACCATTTGAGAGCAGACATCACAGTTACATCACTGCAATTGCTTGTGCATTATGGTGCTAAAAAAAAAAACAGTGGTAACAAATGAAAGAAAATGGGTGAGATCCACAGAATAAGGAAAAAAAAAAAAAAGGTTGTAATGTACCTTTGGATGTTAGAATCAGAATGCAAAAACAGATGGTTTTCAGTTTTATAGAATACTGTCGTCGAAGATGCTCTTTGAAGCTAAACGCAGATGTTTATGGTTGCAAACCATTAAAGGTGCGGTAAGTAGATTTTAAAAAATGCTGTTGGACATTGTTGATATTCAACCCAAACAAACCCACCCCCTCTCTTCATTGCTCCGCCTCCAAAACTCACTCTCCAATCCTAACCACCCTGCTTGAGTCGGTCTCGAACTCTGGCCCGATCGCTGCTGGCAGGCGAGGCGAGTGCACTTACAATTACGCTAAACACCACATTCTCTAGCGGTCGTCAGTGTGCAGTGGTTTACCTGCACGACTCTCACTATCTGGCCACTGTTACACACGCAATGCGAGTGGATGTCTGTTTATCACAGCTGACGCGCAACAAAATGCTTCATGAAAAATAAAGCGCAGGTGATGAACGAATCACAAGGAAGCATACAGTACACAAGATTAAATACAAACAAGTGTTCATTGTTAGTCGCCAACAGCAGCTCCAGACAATCATGACACTCAAACCCAGTGTTACTCACATGTGAAGCAGAATCAAAGCAGCCTCCGCGTCTGTTTTCAGGCCTTCCCGTTTAGCTCTGTCCAGCGCTGGAAAGCTTTTCTAATATTAAGGCGGGTCCTAAAGATCTTGCCCAGTCATAAACCTTCATTCCAGTGATATTCTTTTGAGCTCTTTTGTATTGTGTCACATCATCTCTCTTTCTGCAGTTTTTTTTTTCTTTCTTCCAAATCTCCCTCTTGCTCGTTCTCTCTCCTCGACCGTCATACGCCCCCTAATGCTGATTGGTTACATGTTTGTTGTTGGTGTCGGCCCGACTAACTTCCAAACAGTGTTTTTCAAAATCTACTTACCGCACCTTTAAATGGACAGACTGGACTGATGAATAAAGCATGAATTTGATGTAAACAATAGATCTACATAATATTCACATATGCAGTTAACCCTTTCACGCATGAGTTTAAAATATTCTAGCTGACTCTTCAGAGTGAGTTTTTTTAGGCGACCGTTATTTTAGAACGTTTGCCCTTATTGTTTCCATGGCGATGTGTCATGTTTGTCATGTAACACACCACAGCCACAATAACACTGTATGACAGATGTATCGCTATTATTTTGTTTTTCCTTTTTTATTTAAAATATTCACAAACTTGCTTACCATGTCATCAACTATCTGATATTCCAATGCTCAAATATGTGTAAATGAGTGTGTTTTGTCATTTAAAAACCTTTATAAATGATCTTTATCTTGATCTATAACGTGAGATGGGCGTCGCCATCTTAGTTTGCGCCGCAGTTCGCAGAGTCCTGTCAGACGGATTTACAGCACGTGAATTCATCAGTTTCTCCCAAAATACATGCAAGTAAGTGGCTGGTGAATTGGAAGTATAATAGAATAAACTTTATAGTTACTTAGGCCCACTATGTGTGTCTGATATGAATAATCGTCGGCAAATTATATTTGAATGGATTGTTATTGCTGCTTCCACTGATGTCTGACATCAGTGTGTATTTTACAAACTCTAAATGTATTGTTTTACTGGTGCTTATGTATATTTAAACATAGAACATTAACACTGCCATTATAAAGCTTGGACGCGTCAGGATATTATTAATATAACTCCGATTGTGTTCGTCAGAAAGAAGAAAGTCATATACACCAAGAATGGCTTGAGGGTGAGTAAATCTTGGGGTAATTTTCATTTTAAAGTGAACTAATCCTTTAAAGCATGAAATAATATTTGAACCTTTTTTGAATCTAACATTTTACATACAGTAGACTAGATAGTATTAATAGCAGTAGTTATAGTGTTTTGTCATGAAAAACCTTTTTTTTGCTGGTTTGCTTTTAGTATATATTTCTTTGATTTGTTTATAATAGCGCATGTGTTGTATAGCTTTGCTTTGTGTCCTTGCTGCTGGCTAGGCAGTACCTCGGTCAGAAATACACAAAAATTCAATGTCCTGGACATGACCGCAAAGTACAAATTTATAAGCATCAAGATGGTCCATATTAGACATTCTATTAACTATAAGTAACCTTAGAACTACATGTCTACTAACTCTCATTAGAGACACTTTCATTTCAGTGAGGATGCTGCAAGACAGTTCACTAGGTTTTGGAACATAGCCATAGTGTGATGAAAATAAGCATTTTCAAAAATAAGTCTTCTGCAGAATATCCACAGTCGTCCATTATAATCCTGCCCTGAATGGTTGCCGGGAAAATGTAATTACGGACAAACCTTTTTGAAAAACTGCAGTGAGGCAGACATGCTCTAACTACCGATTATACCAACAATCCAGCATTTAAAAGATTATACCTAAAAACAGCATTTTAATTTGCTGCAGTGGCGACCTTATTCCGTATGCCTTTGACTTAAAGGCGATTTTTTTTTTATCCGTAACGTTTAGAAAGAGTTTGCCTTTTTATAAAACAAGCAAAGATCAATGCGTTTAATTCAGCATAATTCATTTCTCTGAACATCAATTTTCATTTTTTCATTTCATATTCAGTCTGCTGAGAGGTAAAGGTTGAGTTAGTGACAGGACAGCAACAGGCTGCAAGTCAATATTGATTTCTTTGAGCAGAATAATGACATGAAGGGCAGAGGAATCTTCCCTAAAGACAAATGCCTTCCAAAAAGATCACATCTCTGACACTGTATTTGACACCACCTGTCATTTTCCACTGATGAAACATGCATAAAATTTTTCTTCTTATACTCTAAGGATTTTACAAGACGTTGAAGGACATTCTATTAGTCTGAATTCACACAAAATCAAGACTGTAGACCTAATCTAAAGAAAGAAAGAAAGAAAGAAAGAAAGAAAAAGAAAAGGGGTAACATAACTAATATTTTGAGGTTGGGATTGATGTTGAAAACTTTCTGAGACCCCTGATCATCTTTCATAAAGAAGAATGAATCCATTGAGAGAGTACAGGTGAGAGATGGGCTGAAATAGGCGGCATTAGCTGGCAAATGAAACGTCTCAAGCAAAAGGACTGATGTTTCCTACATAGCACAGGTTTGATGGGAAATTCAATACTTTATATCAAAGCTGCCACATCAATATGTTCCTGCCCAGAAATAAAACATTTACACCTCATCTCCTCAATTCAAAGTCCTAGAGTACCTAAAGAATGACCTCCTATAGTTTCCAACTTTACACTAAAAGAAAAAAGAAAGAAAAAAGAAAAAAAAAAAAAAAGATAAAGGCATACAGTCATACCAAAAATGATTCAGACATTTTTGATATAGTTTTACTAGTGGGTGCAGGACACTATAGTTCATTTATAAGTGAGGATAGCAAAATAAAGTAAACTGTGACATATTATACTCAAAAATTCTTCATACAGTGGACTACCAGTAAAATTGATAAGAATTTGGAACCAAAAATTATTCAGACACTTTGACCTGGCCATGTTTTACTTAAGTGTTATCTGACATAATTAAGATTATTTTTTTCTGACACAGTTTAACTCTGAGATCGTGTCATATTTTATTACCATTTTTTTTAAACTATAGTGAATAAACCGTATTAATGAATGAAATGTTCAAGCTGTCTGAATAAATTTTGGTTTGACTGTATATGATATTTACATAAGATTCAGAAAAATTACATTAACTCCTTTGTATATTGATATTGACTCTAAATGCCACAAATACTCAATTATACTGCCATGTCAGCATAACTCTCTCATTCACCACATGCTGAGTGACCCAAACCCAACATTAATTCTGCTTAATAGGAGCTTGTCACGCTACATTCATTTAATTTAATTTAAATTTCATTTCATTTGAAAATGTATTACTTTTTTGTGATTTAAAAAACCTCATCTTGAACACATTCATTCTGTGACAAGCATCACAAAGTGCTGCAAATAACACATACACGCCAACAAATACACTCTTTACTACTCCAGGATGCTTCCATTAACAGGAAGAGAGCTTTTCTGTCCAAAATCACTGAAAGCAACAGATGAGCATGCCATATATTTTACAAGCTTTGGCAATTCAGCGGTTCGACAAGTGATATCCTGTTTGGGGGGCAGATCTCATAATAACCTCGTGTACAGCAATAACAGTACGATTCCCCTCAGACTTCAGTATTAAATTATGTATTCATTGTCACCGGATGTCTTTCTGAAATCCTAATAAGATATAAAGCCCTTGGTAAAGAATTGGTCTCTCTGGAGAGGTAACACAGCACAGCCCATCACTGAAAGTTTCTTACCATGTTAGAAGAGGCAGCCGTATCGATCTGTTGGGTGGCAATTAAGACAGACATGATTGAGATGCCCGTGCCTCTGCCCGTCTCCTGCTGCTGTCTCTCTATCTTTCTCTTCAAGTCTTCAGGAAGTCTGCTGGGGTACGGAGGGAGGGGTTCTATATGTGACTCTGACTCGGGACCCCACGCCAGCTCACCACAAGACACTCTCCAACAAATCAATCGGCTAGTGGCACAACAAGAAGACAGTCTATCTATCCCAGTTTCATACTCTGTGGCTATCTCGCTCTCCTTCTCATGCTTTCTCGCTCTCTCTCGGTCCCGTCTCGCTCTTTTTGACTCCATCTCCCCCTTCTTTCCCACCCACCCCCATCCACTCACTGAACATGCGTCTTCATGGCTGGAGTGCAACATCAACATGAAATCAAAACTGACTCCATTTACTTTCCTACAGTAATACAAGATCAAGTTCTTACTGAGCAAAATTTATTAGTGTCATGTTATTCCAAAGAAAAATGTTTGTCTTTGTAATCTTTCATCTTGCGTCACCTCTAAAATAACTCTCCTTTTCGACTGATATCACCTGGGCTGTGTGGGCTATTGGTATCAATAGAGAAATAGGCATTTACACATATTATTATTTACTATTGGGATTAGGGCTGGACAATACAGCTAAAAATGTATCTCTATATTTTTCAGAGATACTGATGTTCTTGATATTTATGTATTTGTTCTAAAAAAGGGTAAAAATGGATGTGACCAAAATGTACGACATAAAATGCAGTACAACAAATAGTTAATATTCAAAGCGTTTTCATTACATGAAAGAATACTTAATGATTGTCATTTATATACACCAATAAAACAACACATAGTAACAAATGTAAAATTTTAATATATGAAAAATATATGAGACACCTGTGAACATTGTTGAGTGATGATGCAAAAGAATCACTGATGGTCTGAACGGATTCACAGAGATGAATCAAACTCACCAACTCTAAAGATGTTTTCACTGCTTATGTTTAAATCAGAGTTTTTAAAGGATCTCTGACTATTTTCGTATTTTTTCTCTGATATTTTCATATTCATAGTCATGATAATGTTATATCAGAAACAAAAACATCACAAACATATTGATATTCAATGTATCACCAAAGACGGTGCACTCATATAACTATGAATGGGAGAAAGTGCAACGCATAATATGGCAAAATAAGTCCCGCCTTCTAAATAAAAAGCCAATCAGTAAAGTCATCACATCACTCCAGCTGCCTTTAGAAGCTTCGGTTGCTTTAAAAACAGTCAATGTTCTAACACCATGTCTACACCGGATGTGACAAACATTACAAAGCAAACATTGTAAATACAATTGTTCTTCATGTCAGAAGTAGCACAAGTGCTTGAAGTACGTCAGAAATAGAATGGAGCATCAGTTGCACCATGCCACGCCACATCCAGTGTAGACAGAATCACTGATTATAATGGGTTCTACTTGCTTGTGTCGCATCACATCTCGTGGCTCGAATCTGGCGTAGACACATGTAAGACACGCTTATGATTGCACATGCGCATTGGCTTTGAGGTTTCCCCATTCAAAGAGATAGGAGCTGTACTTGCATGACTGAAATAGCCATCCGAGAGGCGTTTCAAAGATGGCCGCCGAGTGAAATGACTTGCCTTAAAGGGTTAGTTCATCCAAAAATGAAAATTCTGTTATTAATTACTCAGCGTGTATCAAACTGCCAAAGTCACATGAACCACTGAAATTTCAAAACGTTTCGAAACACTTATGACATAACGAAGCCTCGTTTACTGAAATCATGTGACTTTGGCAGTTTGATACACGCTCCGAACCACTGATTCGAAACAAAAGGTTCATAAAGCTTCAAAGCTTCATGAATCAGTGTTTTGAAATCGCCCATCACTAGATATTGTTGAATAAAGTTGTTATTTTGTTTATTTTTTTTGCGCACAAAAAGTATTCTAGTCGCTTTATAATATTAAGGTTGAACCACTGTAGTCACATGAACTGTTTTAAATATGTCTTTAGTACCTTTCTGGGCATTTGAAAGTGTTAATTATCTTGCTGTCAACGGAGGCCTCACTGAGCCATAGGATTTTATCAAAAATATCTTAATTTGTGTTCCGAAGATGAACGAAGGTCTTACGGGTGTGGAACGACATGAGGGTGAGTAATTAATGACAGAATTTTCATTTTTGGGTGAACTAACCCTTTAAAAGGACTTTGGTATCGCCCCACACTATTTGGTACATGTGAAGATTCTCCTCAAAAGTTTGTGCTGGCGATGTTTCAAATTGTTTAATATTAATTATTCTGTATCCCTCAGAAAATCTGTCACATTACAGATGTAAAATGGGTTGCAAATGCCGTTTCATGTTGACTCACCTCTTTACAGGTTATTTTGATGGCTCAGTGGTTTGGCTGTACCAAAGACTGTATATATACCAAGATATACCAAGATGGTTCACTCATATTACTTGGAATGGGAAAAACAAGTTCTGCCAAAGTGCCAATCGCCAATTTGTAAAGTCATGGCATCACTGTAGTGCCTGTTAGAAGCTCCGGTTCCTATAGACAATTAGTGTCTTAAGACTCACGCTTGGGATTGCACAAGTGCATTGGCTGGACCAACCTGAAATATATGGTTTAACGCTATTTGAGCTTAAGAAACAACATTTTTTTGACAGTTCATGTTAAGTTTTATTGCCGATTTAAAATACGTTAATGAAATATGAGTTTGGCAAGCAGTTTGAGACTTCAGCATCTCCCCATTCCCCATTCAAGTAGCTAGGATCTGGTCTTGCATGCTGGAAATAGCTGCCGGAGGCATTGCAAATATGTTCAGCAAGTGAATTGACTTTCCTTAAAACAGACTTTGGGTATACTGCAATGTAGAAGCTGTAGGACACCCAAACAAAAACACACCAGGCAATCAGGAACTTTCTAGCACTGTAAAGTAGTGAAGCACTTGCCTCAATCCCCTCCCAATACTGCTTGAGGGTGCAAGTTGCTGATGTATTTCCATCTGTTCCACTAACATGGAATCAATCCGTTCAGTCGTTGTGAGGCTGGGATCTTTATGTGGCACGTCTAGCGTGCCATACCTGCTTCAATGAATGGCACTGGTGCAATCCAATGCAACACTGGTTTATTTGTGTACAGCCAAAGTGTCAAAGACATATCCAATGATTAGTTTCATCAAAGCTGTTCAGCTGACAAGTGTAGTGATCCAGAGTTTCAGTACCATGGCAGAACAAAACCTGGTCGAAGGGAACGTGTTTCGAAAAACTGAAGTCTGACACAATGAGACGTGTCTGTCGCTGTCAGAATCACTTTAAAACAACATGCAGCGCTCCCTCAGAAGACATGGAGAGGTGCTGCTCAAGACATGAGCTTCAGGATAGAGCCTGAAGAGAGATTTCATGGGACTTCACATTATTGAATCAGTCAATAATGCTCAAATATGAAATCAAACATTCAGAGCTCTGAATATGCACAATATGGAGTGTTTCTAATCAAATTCTCAAGTTCAAGTTCAAACAAATGCATATTGTATTTGAGTCTATTTTTATTTGACCGAAGGAATTTGATGAGATATATCTTTGATACTATGTATAATGAAACATAACTGAAAACTCAATTAAGTCTCCTATCTCCAGTAATAAAATTTTTCTCATGGGAACCTCTAAGGGAACATTCACTTCCTTCATATCTAGATTTGTCTTTGGTGAACATAAGATTGGTTAGTCATAAATCAATTATGATGCTGAGGGACATGAGCTGAGGTTATGGATCCATCAGAAGGGCTGGTGCACACATTCACACTGCAAACTCCCAGCAGGTCCATCTGACATAGGTGCAGAGCAAGCATTTTTCACTGCCAAACACACACACAAGCCAGAGTCCCGCAAACAATTACCTATCCGCTCAAACCTGACATGAAGAAGCAATGATAAATCATTGCAGCATACATTGGCACGCAGTAAAGCGTATGGCCTATTACACACTATATATGCTGCATAATGCCTTTTCAATTTTAAAAATATGTCAAGCAGTATGCAGCGTGGAACAATAAAAGTATCAAACAGTACTATGCTACATGGTCTTATTACCTTGCAATTATTATTTTAGAAATATTCAAATTTGTACTTGCAATCCACATTTGTGTACAAATGTATTTGGCGGTCTGATGAAATAATGAGATAGCCTGTTAACTGCCAGTCTCTTTTATCCCCATCACATATTTTAGTAATCAAAAATTAAGTTGGCCTATCACTTGAAAGCTTAAACACCCAAAATTCATCCTGTGAAGACCGTTTTGTAATTGAACATTGCGTTCTTATGGAAATGGTACTTTAAAACCTTTTAGTGGGCTCAATATCAGCTTCAAATTTGGAACACAACTTGTTTAGACATGATTTTCTAGCAACAGGAGTCCAAATTACTTTGTAAAATGTATATTTTGTATACAAAAAATAATGTTTATTTCAATACATTTGCTTTACAGTGAACATAAACCTCTGTGACATTTTGTACACATTTATTTTTTGATGCTGAGTGCCTTCTTTAAAAAGAGACCTTAGGACTGTTTTTCAAAGCATTCAAGAATTGCAACCATTTAAGTTCAGATCTATGCTCAAAAAGGAGGGTGACAGTAAACAGGTTAAGTAAGTATGAGGTGGGAGGGAAAATATGAGGTGGGAGAGAAAAACTATATTCCAATGGTTTTGAGAGTGAGAAGAAGAAAACAATGCTTTTGTGAGAGATTGCAAAAGTTTTGTGAGCTAATTTAACCAACCTGTCTGTAATTCTGCAAGTAATTCTGAACACCTTGGTTAGCTTGTTTGGGTGTGTTTGGTTAGGATCAGGGCTTGACATTAACACCCGCCAACCCACCAAATGCGGGTGGATTTCAGCAGTGGCAATGTAGTGTCAATACTGAAATATCTGAAACGCTTCCAATACTAATTTTCCGCACAATACATACATGATACCAGCTGCACTTTCTAGCTCTCTCATCTCTCCGACAGCAAGTTGACACATAAACCCGCCTCCCCTCACTCACTCGTTTCATTTGTTCCGGATGAATATTGTTGCTGTTACAGGACTTGAATTTTGGCGTGGGATTGCGCATATTGCGCATAATTTTACTCATTCCAGCAGCTTTTGTGCTCATACCCAAAGTGCGCGCACATAAAGCCACCTTTCAGTACTAAATTTAGTTCTTTTTTGCTGCTTATTGCGCTTAAACAATCAAATACACACAAAATAATGTCAAAATGCTGGTCTTGGCGAGTATTCACGTAAACACAGTCAGTTATGTTTTAAGTGAATGTAAACAGTTGAGAAAGAAATCTCATGTGTAACAGTATAATGGATCCGTGCATCAGGTTTTAAAGTGACAGCAGCCTAATGTACCTGCTTCCAAATTATGAGATAATATTAAAAATATCTATATGGCAGTTTTTCCCCATGGTATTGATGTCCAAATTGTGGCCAGTGAAAATGCTAAGTGGCTATTAACTTTGAAAAATGTAGAAGCTAGCTCTGGTGGCTGGTGAGCAAAAAAGTTGATGCCAAGCCCTGGTTATGGTTAACTAAACTCAGCAGGACACTGGCTCTGCAGGAATGGAGTTGAATCTTGTAAAGGAGAGATGTGTTGTTACTTTTCACAGTGATTTGACTTATGTTTTTCAACTGGTAAATGATAATATATGCAGAAAAAGTCCATTAACACTGAAGAAGGGACCTGAGCCATATCTAGACACCAGACTATTACAGAGAGTTGGTTTCTTTTGACAATCACTTACAAACCAACTCGAACATCCTAGCAGCCACCTAGAAACACCCTAGCAACCCCACAGAACACCTTAGCAACTGTATCTAAACTCTAGTTGTGGTAAATGCAGGTACTCCATGTGCACAGTATGCACCCTACATTTCACTGTTTCAAAACTGGTATGTAATATGCCATTCTAAATATTCCCCATGACGCCGCTCTAAAAAATAAAAGTCAGTTTCTATCACGCATTGTTTGCTTTTCATAAATGTAATAAAAAAACAACTGAATCAAAAGCAACTGATGTAGCAATGAGGGGTGCTTGCAGCTGAGGATGCTGCCTCCAAAACGAGACAATTCAAAAGTCCCCCATGATGAGTTTATTTCATTATTGAACAATGCCTCCCCAATTCCCCACTTCATGAAGGAGGGATGAATTAAAAAATGAGCAGGCTCCCAGAGGCCTGCAATAGCGCTGTCATCTAGCTGAGATTTGCCTCAAGCAAGATAAAATGACTGCGTATCCGTCACTCCACATCAGTTCAGAGTACTCGACACAGACCAGAACCATCTCAGTGATGGAAACAGAGCAGGCTGAAATTCATGCAAATTGTGTTTGTTTGTTTGTTTGTGTTTATTTCATCGAGTGTCTGTGGATTTGCTGTCTGTCTTTTTTTTTTTTTTTTTTATTAAATGAACACAAAAGATTTTTTTGTTTCATTACAACTACTTTATAGACTACAGCACATATGGCTGAATACAGCTGATGGTATTTATAATTAGTGGGAATGGCATTATCATTCTTGACAGAATTTTATGTTTCGTTAATTTTTCATGAAGGGAAACAGACGTACATTTTAAATGTGTTGTCATGAAATAAGTTATGCTCATGAATATTAATTAGATTATGCACAAATAATTTAAAATGATCTTTTATTGTTTTAATAAATTATTAGTCTGTGACATTGTTCAGGAGAACAGTAGAAGAGTATTTGCTTATTTGCATGTCTGAGCAGAAATGTAACCAATATTAGACATGTCCAAAAAATCATTTAAATTACAATTTTAATAGCACACTGACTGGCCATTTTTCAACATATAACGAGTCATTAACTCGTTAGTCAGTGATTGAAGGGAGCAATAATTCTTGCTGACCCATTCAAGTAAATCAAATGAACATGCAACATATTTAGTTTCATAACTTAATTCCAACGTCTGCTGCTATCATGGTATTCTGTAAGTTTATAAAGGTTAAAAATAAAATGAAATCAAATTTGACCATTCTTATTTTTTTTTATGAAACGTTGAAGTATTTATTATAAATGATTTATCTGTGCACATCATTATTTTAATAAAATGCATGTGCCCTCATGATCTTTAATCAAAATATCTTCCCTTCCCTCTTGCAGCGACATCTCTTTTCTCTTATGACGCGTATTTCGGCGTGAGGGCGGGACAACCTGTCACTCACATGAGATCGCAGCAATAGCAAACCACAACCATCCAATCATCCAATCAATTCCCATGGACAAAATCAAGTCCCAATCCTACAATTTTTTTTTTTTTTTTTTTTTTTGAGAAGCCATTTCACAGAGAAGAAATGACTATCGCAACTTAAAATAAATAAAGATTCTCTTTTCCAATTTTCCTGATATAACTTTTCATATTTTAATAAACCAAAAGCGTGGTTGTATATCAAGAGACTGTGACATTTCTTTGCAGTTTTGGTAGTGATTTCACTGAAATGAATAGTGAAAAAGTAATAGATCAGAGTGTGAGTCTGCTTTGCCTTCACCCACTGATAACAGTTGCAATGAGTGCTTAAAATAACATATTAAAAATTAACAAATTGCATGACTGGTTCGCTAGTCATTATAACACAAAAAAACTAAATGAAAACTCCCACTCACAATTGGAGAACATTCTTCTGAACGTTTCCCTTTTCACAGCCTGTTTCATACATTGGTTTTCAGACATTGAGGGCAAAATATGCTTAAATGTGCATATCTGTTAAAAGCTTTTGTCAATTTTCAGAAGTAGGGATGCCAGAAGTATCGCTACTCTATTTTTTTTTTTTTTTTTTTTTTTTGATAACATAATATTACCACTGAAGTACTTGCCTTTCACCTTTGCCAGGGTATGGGCTGACCACTAGTAATTTAATTTTTTCACATGGTATGTGATCGCATTGTATTTGAAATGTTTCCCTAAATACTTGATCCTGCTGTTAGGCCATGTTTTATAAACTGTATTCACTTTATGTAACTCCAGTTCAGAATCAATATCTCAGAGGGTCACCCACATAAAGAATCAACCGGTTAGTTCATTGCTCTGCAATTACTTATCACAATATAGTTATTTATATTGTTTTATTTTTATTTTTTTTGTTATTAAAAATTACAAACAAAAGACAAATACAACAGAACAAAGACACAACTGAAATAAAGAGATTTTCAGGTAGGCCTATCTAATTCAGGCAGTGTTGTAGTACTCAAGAGCAGATGAGACCTGACAGAATTCAATACCATATTTTCATGGTCTTGGACTTGTGTGCATATGATCTGCTCTGTGTTATCGTGTCTCTGGACAGAGGTTCATGTGACACTCATGTGAAAACAGGCTTTATTCGCACCAAAGGAAATCATATTCATCGATTACAATGCTTCCAATCAAAGCTGTGAATTTAACTTATGCACAAAATTGGATTATCCCATAAAACATTTGCGAATAAAGCACCATTTCCATCCCATGTGTTTGAGAGAACAAAATCGTCACTTCCTGGGAAATTGGCACAAAATATCTGTAATAAAAATGGAAGTTGGCTCTTTTTTCCTACATCATAAATGACTTGCATCTCAGAGCACGCAGACTGAACACAATACACGCTGTCATGTTATCTTGCATTCAGATGCCTAGTGAATGCAGTCATATGAGACGCTTCTGGGAGGGAATTAAACCAAATCATTTTGATGACAGACTTTGGCTCAGGTATTTCAGAATGATCAACCAACATTTGAGATGCTGTGCAATGAAATTGGTCAGCTGGTTAGTCCAGTTATCCAATTACATCCACTGTTGAACTTTTGGTTGAACTTTCAAATGACGTTGGAAAACATTGCATCATGATCGCTGCACGTTTGGATGCCGGAAGTCCTATAGCTTTAGCCAAACAGCATTTCACAAGTTCACCCTTACATATAATCAGATATAGTAAAAAGTATGCATATTTGGCTGGCTGTCCGAGGGGAGGGCTTCTTGAAATCTGGCCTGAACCCAGAGTACTCCTCCCATCCCTGGTTGGGATAGGAAAGAGTTAGGGTGGTGGAGGGATACTGGAAAACTGTTGTGGAATAGAAGTAAGTTGTCTATATATACACCTCCTCTCGTGCTAATTACGTTGATTATTTGAAGGTACTTCTTCCGAACTTTGTTAATGAAGTATCATGTCATGTCTACGTATTGTCTTATGTGGTGTTTGGGATTGTTCGAGACCACCTGCTCTAAATAAAGATATGTGATCTACTTGAGACCTTTTCAACGAGATACGACGAGTCTATCTGTTATGTACAATGATTTTATAGATTACATTTTCATGTAAAGCAGTTATTTTTTCACCCTATGAAAATAGTGCACTTCTAATATGTCAGCAAATTTAAAGGCACTTGTTAAGTGATGGTCATATTCCCTTTATTCACTGTAAAGCCAAGCTTCTAAGCTTTACAATGATACCTATTTTATGACACCCCGCTTCTAATTTAAGAGTTTAACTGATAAATCAATTAACTGATAGTTAATTTAAACGATCAATTATAGGAATTTATGTAAATTGACATCCCTAGTTCTGGTATAACAGAATTGTAAAATGCAAAAAGGTCTGCACTCTAAAACACTTTTTTTGATACACACAGGAGATAACAAATGTTTCGCCTCTTCAGCTTCGTCATTTTCTGTTTTCATTGGACAACAGAATTGTAAAAAACTGGAGGGATGGAAGGAGACATCGCTAAAACTTTGCATATGCCACACTTTCTTGTTTCTCTCACACATGAAAAAACTAGCAAAAGCAACAGTTTGAACAGAAAAAAAAAAAGTTCTTGCCACAAAAATTTTATTTCATAATAATCAGATTTTCCCTGAAGCTTTTGATACCTGAAAAACATCAGGCATTGTTTACTTCATTAGTATCTTTTGTTTCTTTGTTCTATATTTTAGTACGGACTGCTTCCTTGAATAATTATTTGAGAACATGAAACAATGTTTACTTTATTGAGAAATACTTGAAAGCTACATGCAAGCTATTTTCTGAAAAGGATCCTTGATTATGATTTCACTTTTTTAACTTTAGTCAGTGTGTAATGTTGCTGTTTGAGCATAAACAACATCTGCAAAGTTACAACGCTCAAAGTTCAATGCAAAAGGAGATATTTTCTTTTACAGAAATCACTTTTTAAGGACTACAACAAATGGCTGGTAGGGCCTACATCGAGCTTCTTCCCAGGATTTGCTGGATTTGCACAAAAGATTAACATGACGGCACAGTCGATGAGTTGAATCAACTCTACAGCAACTACATAAATGTATAACCATTTAGAAACGCCCAGTTGCATTCTAAAAGTTGTAACTTCTTCCTGAGCCTCTCCATCAGTGTCCGACTCCGGTTTGAACAATGTAAGACTGAACACCGTTACTAACAATAGTCATTTTGGCTGTGTGAGATTCTCCAGCTTTGTTGTTGTTAAGCAACAGAAGCGCGAGCTGTTAAAGCTCTACCCTCTTCGGAAAGGGGGCCAGGAGCAGCAGCTCATTTGCATTTAAAGGGACACACACAAAAACGGTGTGTTTTTGGTTACACTTAAATAGGGGCAAATTTGACAAGCAATAATAAATGATATCTGGAGTATTTTGAGCTGAAACTTCACAGACACATTCTGGGGACACCAGAGACTTTTATTACATCTTGTAAAAGGGGCATTATAGGTCTCCTTTAATATTTAATATTAGGGATGTCAATTCACACAAAAATGCAATATGCATCTACTGCAGTTGCATATAGTCAACAGCATGACAGGGTGTGCAAATGCTGCTCAAAACGCCATGTTCATCACCAAATGAATGAGAAGGGTTTTTAATCTAAATAAAGGGCTAGCAGGGTTGTAAAATGAGTCGATGTGATTGATCATTTATTAAATTACTTATTTATTAATCAAATATAACGACTAATACAACGTGTCACCAATGCCGCCTCAGATGCGTGCTTGTCAGAATGTGTACTCCTGTTGTGGACGCGCTCTTCCTGGAACAACGCGCTGAAAACGGCAACTAAACCCAATGAATTCACAACTATTTATTAAAATAGTGTTCTCATTAATGTTAAGTAATATGACAGTCCCAATCATAGTTATTATTAGACGTGCATTGTTGTTTGAGCTGTGCGAGCCGCGCGCTGAAGCGCTGAATGAGCACTGGTAAACAGGAGCATTTGCTAGCGTGTTATTCAACACAAAGAAATGCATCGTAAAAACAAATTTGTTCAGTTTACTTAATTCAATTGTGCAAACTCGTTGCCTTAATTCAATTAAGTAATCTTTACTTAATTGTATTAAGTTGATCTTACTTAAACCATTTAAGTTTTGTCAGATCTATCTGTTATCTGAGGAAGTGTACTCCCAGAGTGCATTGTGGCACAAATAAATTAATTGCTTTGTTTTACTGTTTGTGGCTTTATTTTACAATTTTATTTGCTGTCTTGTGTCAGTATTACCCCAACAATGACAGAAAAAAAAAAAAAAAAAAAAAAAAAAAAAAAAAAAAAAACTTAACTGTTACCATTGTTGTGTTTTGCATGCTGAATGTTGATGTCTGTGTGTGACGCGATGCAAGGTTGATTGCAAGGCACTGGCTCAACTAGAGAGGAATCAACCCCCTTAAAAGTTTCATGTTTCACAACAGTATGGTGTTTATGATATACATGTTAGTGATATGATCTAATAAACCAAAATTCTACACAAAGTCTGAATTAGTTATTGGTTTAGTGCCAAATTATGTCACTTTTTAAAAGCAATCTATTTAATACGTCTCTTCCTTTGAAACCATAAATAACTGTAATTTCCCGTTTGGAAATCAATTGGAATCAATTGGAAGAGAGTTATAATAATATAAGTGGAGTTCCAAGTGCACAACCAACGGGGACGCGAATCAGTAAAATGGTGAGAAGAAATTTTAGGAAATCAACATGAATTTATGGTCAACTTATGTGACGTTCTCCCAAACGTTTTAGTTGTATTGATAATTTTAACATTCAAGATCACTTTAAGAAAATGAGTGAATGCAACTAAAGAAAGATAACTGCAGAGGTGGAGAAAATGAGTGAAAAGTCTATTAAGAATTGCCCCGCCTTAAAAACCTTTTGCCCCGCCCTTTTTTCTTTCTTTTTTTTTTTTTTTTGCTTGACGAAATGGTACTCAAACCAGTCAAGTAATTTTTACTTGGGTTTTCTGAGTAACAAAGCATAGCATGCAAACAGTAAAGATTACTAAATTGTTTTAAGTAAGTTCAACAAATTCTTGGACATTAAGTAAAGTTTACTAAAAAGGGTTAGTTAGAACAACTGTATATGAGATTAATCAGATATATACAAAATAAGCATAATATTACAAATTATATCTGCACAAAATGACACGAATGTACAAGTGAACTTGAACTAAGTTACGTGCTATTCAGAATGTTATCTTGTGGACACTCTCTTCCTGGAGCACCGTGATGAAACAACTAAACGGCAACTAAGTTAAACCCAAATAATTCACAATGTTTTATTACAATATTGTTCTCTTTATTGTGTTATGTAATAACAGTCCCAGTCATAGTCATTATTAGTTGTGCATTGTTGTTTGAGCTGCATGTGTTAATAACCGCATTAATTCTTAACCAAATGCATCCTATATGAGATAAATCAAATAGATAGGCCTACACAAAATAAACACAAAAATACAACTTACATTTGCACAAAACAAAAGCCTGCGAATGCACACGCAATCTTATAGTCATGATGAAGGTGTAATTCTAGCTGTAAAATAGTCTCAAACATAACTCCCGCGCGCTCGCTTCATTTTTCCGCGGTTTCGCGGTTGAGCAGCACGCACGCGCATGAACATGCTTATAATCGATGATCGATAAGTTTTATCGATTAAATGTATTACCGACAATCAATCGATCGTTGATTAATCGTCAACATCCCTATTTAATATAGTAATATTTATTTTTTTTTATTATGCATATATTTCTCTTAATATACACTTTAAATAAAAGAAGTGTGTTTGAATGCATTTTAATTTTTGCTGTGGTATTGTATTGATACTAAAAATGGGTATGTGAAATGTAACTGGTATTGGTATTGATTATTGCTATGTTGGACAACCTATTTAGGAGTGCACTTGCATATAGACACCATTTAAACACAAATATCAGACATGCGTTGTCTCAGACTTTCCATTATGCAAAAAAAAAATTAATGTTCAACTTTTTCTAATTTCATACTGCAGCAGCAAATGAGTGTGTACAGATTTGTGGTGTTTAATAACTTGACATTCAGCGAGCGACTGAACTATTTAGATAAGTGATGTGTGCGTTTTGAACACCCACAAGCTTTCTGTGCCAAATTGGCCCATTCCTCATAATAAAAGTACGTCTGATGCTGCTTGACTCTGATATTTTATTGTGTGTGTTATTAATAGGACTGCATCAGAGTATCAGGAGAAACAAGAATGAAAATAGATATGAAAAAAGAAACATTGAGTCTCACGTGACCAAGCAGGATGGAGTCTGATGTGTCTGAGGTTTACAGCACATGATTGACATGTCTTAAGTATCCATTTACTGAACGTCCATGGGTGTGTGTGTGTAAAACAACACACTCATACTAGAGCATAATAATGTTTATCTCTCTTTGGCTTGATATCAAATAGGTCCCTTATTTGCATATAAATGAATGATTGTCCTCTGCCGTTTATTTATCAGAGTATTTCATGAAAAAAAACTAAACGTAGGAACATGCTCCTCCACACTTCCATAAGCCTGTCAAAAGACGTGGAAGATTTATAAATAATAAATAATGAATGAAATAAAAATTTTAATACAGACCTCAGTTTATGTGGAATGAGCTAAATGGCTCATGTTGCGGAGTTTACAGGCTAATAAATAATGATGTATCAATTTCATTGATTACTGCACCCACCTTACTCTGATATAGATGTGTTAAAGTGTCATATTATACATTTTTTTTTTAGCATTTTATTTTTCTGTGTCCCACATATACTGTTCTACCAGGTTCTTTCACTGGAAAGTGTCATAATTTAGTTGTTCATGTCCTTTCCAGGAACCTAATTAACAAAAGTGTATCAAGAGGATAGTCACAGCCATGTGAGTTTGACAATTAACCATACACTAACCTGTGATGTACACCTAATCACCCAGCACAGGAATGGTCTGGTTTGTTATTATTAATTTTCACTGTAAAGAAAAGAGCAGCTTGGTAATGTTGCATTCCGCTAAATATCTCCTTTTCACTCTTAGAAAAAAAGGTTCAATAGGTTTCTATATAAAATACGAGTGTTCCTGACTCAATTTTAAACAACCCTTATGCCAAAAAGGTTCTATATAAGGAGAAATGTATTGATGATTGCATAATTCTTCTATGTTTAACGGGTTATTTTTTTTTTTTTCTATTTATGAAGTATGTATAGGAGCTGTTTAAATTTTGTAATTCAAATTAATTAAAACAAAATTAAAACACAATCCATTCCATAAAGTTATGATGGGAACCCATAAAAGGTTCTATATATGAGGCGCCCAGCGTAACGCTTTAAGGTTCTATATAAAACCTTTTCTTTCTGGGATATTTCACCCAAAAATGAAAATTATCCCATGATTTACTCACCCTTATAAAACGGTTAGTTCCTGTCCTTGATTCTGATTGGTCAATAGCTGTGTTTTATTCACGATAAAACACGGCTATGACTGATTCACCCAACGGTTCTGTGTATCACTACACAACACCCTAAGCAACCACTCTTAGCAACGTAAACTGTATGTTCTCAATTGATATTGTTCATTGAAGCTTACTGTTTTATGTAGAACTAGAAGAGTATTGTGAGAAAGAGATCGATTGAGCCAGTTTATTACCTGCATTCAGATTTTGCATTTTCCTTCTGGTCAGTCCTATGTTCATAATAAAAAATCTGTTTAAATGTCCGATGTATTATCTTGTCCTTTTAACAGTTAAGGGGTTTTCCCGTGACTGACAGCGCTAGTCAAAGCATTTGTCGGCTGCGTCTTTTCAATGTAAAAGTCTTCGCTACTGACTGACTCACTCATAGAGACAGTCTTTGCCGCCATCTAATGGCGTAATAATGTAACTTCTGTTGCTGTTCACGGTCAGGGACTTTTTTTTCCCGGCGGAAGGAAGGCTTTTAATGAATGTTTACTTCATGAAATTTGCATGATACATATTTTTGGCTTTAATATTTGTATTGTGTGGTAACCATTTTATAAAAGCAATAAGGGACGCGAGACTAGTGCTGTATCGTGAATAAGTCAATGCTGAAGGGGTTACAGGCACTCCGCTTCGTGTCGTGCCTAACAACGCCCTTCAGCCGTGACTTATTCACGATACAGCACAGCCTCTCGTACCTTATTGCTTACTCTAGCCATCCTAGGTGTATATGACTATCTTCTTTTAGATAAACACAATCGGAGATATATTTAAAAACATCCTTAGTCCTCCAAGGTTTATAATGGTTGTGAATGGGAGCCCAAATTCTGAAGAAAAAAAAAAAAAGCATCCATCCATAAAAAAAAATAAATCCATACGACTCCAGGGGGTTAATAAAGGCCTTCTGAAGTAAATTGATGCATTTGTGTAAGACAAGTATCCTTATTTAAAACTTTATAAAATAAAATAACAAGCTTCCGGTGCGACAGCCATACACATTTGACGTACGTCCAAAAAGCGTTAACTTCCGCGACGTAGTACACAATGCCATGACTTTCTACACAATGACATGATGTACTACGTGTTGTATATATTTTATATTTTTAAATATATCTCCGATTGTGTTCGTCTGAAAGATATAGTCATATACACCTATGATGGCTTGAGGGTGAGTAAATCATGGAATAATTTTCTTTTTGGGTGAACTATCCCTTTAAGGCCAATTTACACTGCACAGACAAATGCCAACAAACACTAAAAACACATCCGTCGGAGTTTGTTGGATCAGTGTGTTACCTCTGTCGGCATCTGTTGGCGTTGGTTGGAGTTTGTTTTCACAAATGTTCAATCGGTGTTTGTCGGGTCTTGGAATGTCTGAGTAGTGTAGTATGATTTTCCAACAAACGCCAACAACGTACTCTAATGTAAACATCTTTTATTGGTATGAAAATACCCAAAACCTCATGAAAATCACATACAAATCATCCACTATCATAATTGTGTGTTTATTAGCTTCATGTTTCTTGCGTAGAAACATTTCTCTGGGAAGTGATAACACAAACAGACAGTGCAGATCTGCAGAAAGCCGCCAATGGTCATCAGATCGCATAAATCACTGGATAATGAATAGAAATGATGATTCTGTCTATACGTAATAAATATTAAACTAGCTTCTGTAAATATATCAATATTTCTCCAAGTATGTGCACTTTTGGACTAAAAGCCCTAACGGATGCTGTTCAGTGCAGCTTTGTGAACACAAATAAACCACAGCTGACATGACTGAATATGAATGCATTTCGAAATATCATAAGTTGCCAATTGATTATTTTGCACTCCTGACATAAATTTAGAAATTACTGTCACTGCAACCGAATTTTATCATAAACAGTGAACAAATATCGAAGCTGGAGTATTTAATCTTTTTAATGAAACAGTTTGTCCAGATCAAATGCAGTTCTCTGCATAAATTCAAGTACGCACCCCGTCTTTCTTGTCGCAGCAACCACAGCTTCACCCACAACTCTTTCGTTTTGTACGCCCTCTTTTCAGGCGAAAAATGACACGTAAAGACATTCTGACTCAAAATTTGTCGGTGCTGTTGGGGCAGTGTGAATATGACAGTTATTTTTCATAAAGTTCTAAATCTGTCTGTGCAATGTGAATTGGCCTTTAGGAGAAAAGCATACTGTATTTATCTGACTGAATTTTTATTTTTAGGTGAGCTATGCTTTAATACTGTATGTAATTTTACAGCATGTCCTCTTGCCCTTCAAAGCATTGACTGACATACTGTATGTGATGTGTGCTTATTAAAGCCAAAGTAACGCCTCCCTATAGACACTGCTCTCACTAGCAGAGGGTTTGTGAATCAGCATCTGTAAGCGGTGCCTGCCCGGTATCACTTGCCTTATGGAAAAAAATAACAAACGTACAAATGAGAAAATGAGAGGCCACTGAATAACTGAATAAAAGACCGGTATAAGTAATCACCATGAAAAACCTAGCAGCCACCTAGCGTGCTAAAAGCCACTCAAAGCACTTTAGCAAAATAATTACAATGCCCTGGCATCCACCTACTACACACTGGCATCGTAGCAGCAGGTTTTGTAGGCAAACGCCACTCACATTTTCTACAAAAAAAATGTATAGTTAGTGTACATTTTAATTCTAATAGTTGTGTCAAGATTCATTAAAAACCCAGCAGAGTCAGATATAAAAGATTCTGTTTCGAGTGTTGTAGATTGCTACACATTTCTATCAGCTCACTTTATATCCAAGGTATTGGTTGAAATGGTCTTACTAATTTAGACTGTGATTTTAAATTGGACTTATACCAGGGGGCTGTTGAATGCTTTACTCTGATTGGTTGACGAACGTTCTAAGCTGAGCAATTATTTTCAGGGAAATGCACAGCTAAAGTAGTTCCAAGCAGGTCTTGATCGCATTACAGTTCTATATCACTTCACCAAAAGATTTCAATAGGTTGTTTGCAATCATGTGGTTCTGGTGACACGCGAAATTAACGTGGAGGGCAAGCAGTGAAAATTAGAATGGAAGAGATGGAGAAAAGTCCGTACTGTGCTGGTTTAGAAAGGTATTAACAGAAAATCACAACATATTTTGGACGTGAACCTTATGTTATGAAGAGGAACGATTTTTCTACTGAATTAAAAGACTTGACTGCCATCGAGGAGGTAGATATAGAGAATGTGAAGCTGCCGTCACGCCGCGTTCAGTTCTAGTCTGGGTTGTTTATATCGCACTGCCTTTCTGCTAGTGACGTTAAGGGCAGTATTTTGATTTTCTGTCGTGATTGTGAAAAAATGTCGCCATTGTAGGTCATTTATGCTGAATCGAGAATTGCAACAGGAGCTCACGTCATCGTTCAGGGAAAAAACTGGACGGTGTAATACAATTTTCGCCTTTTCTACCTGTAAAAACACACTAAGGCAGTGGTTTACGCCCCCTCCTCCCCCTCCACCAGGCCCGCAACTGATCTCAAAAATAAAACATAATCCGGCCCGCTAAATTGTTATTATTATTATTATTATTATTCTCTAGTTGTCTCATACCATATTGCATATGCAAAGAAAAAGTTGTCGTTCTAAGAGGCCATTCACATATCGCGTCACATAAGTGGCTGCGCCGCTTTCTCCCCCTTTCCAAAGCGCTTTAGCTCCCGTGGCGTCTGTCGTTGCCATGCAACCATGAACTGAGCTCTCCACGATGACGAGGAAGTTTCAGCAAAAGAAAAATTGATTTCTAGCCCTTGCATTAGCTCTACTACTAGATATATTTATGGAGATGAGAAATAAAAACCCGCCCTGTACAGCTATGATCAGCTCTTTGGCTGAGCTTTCGACATTGTTAAGGAAAGGCCAAAGCTCATCGGTTGGTCCTTGTTACATGACCTGCGGTGCGCTTGCAGCATTCTGAAAAGTTGAGATGTTTTCATCTTCCCACGGCATAGGCGTGCCTGGAAAAACGCGTCGCTTCTATTATGAGTGCGCTTTCCTAAATTACAGTAGAAGCACTCGCGCAAGTCGCGAGCGTCAATTTAAACCACCGAAACGCGTCCGATGCTACCAATAAACGTTACCAATGCTCAAACGGCATCTTGGACAAATGTGGCTCAGCTGTGTGAGCAGAAGTGTTGCCAGCTCTCTGGCAAGAAATAAAATAGTGTACAAATGTGTTCAGGGATTGCATTTGTTCAGTACAGTGTTGATCAGTGCAAGATTTTGATGTTACTTAAGCTAAAATAAAGTAAGGGAAAATATTTGTTAAAAACTAATACTATGTAACAATGATACAGACACTGCTGTTTACATTTTTTGTTAATATGGGAAAAATATTTTAGTAATGAAATTTGAAGTAAAGAAATAATGCAAAGGAAAGTAAATTTTCAGAAATTTTGAGCTTTCTTGTGCTCGAATCGTAAAATGGCCCTCCTATGAGGTGTCAATAACAGCAATGGCCCCCAGCCAATTTGAGTTTGAGACCCCTGCACTAAGGGAAGTAGGTTGAGGAGGTGACAGGGAGATGTCATATAGCAAATCAAATAATGTCACTGATTGAACCCACTCCCTATCACTCAATAAAATAATCACATAGCTGAGTGTTTTTGAAAGTTTTGTGTTTTGTTTGGTTTAATAATTAACATTACATTTGCGAGTACGACTCTCACTCGGCTTGTGAATGAGTATAACTTGTACACAGCCACTTCAAAACTGTTCACAAGCTTCTATGGGTTTGATTTTGGTTGTCATTTGTTGAAATAAATACTATATATATATATATATATATATATATATATATATATAGTGTGTCACGGTCTGTCATAGACTGTAAAAAAGGGTGTCTGTCCACTGCTGAATGTGATCCTCTGATTGTCCTCCGTGGCCATTTGGGAAAGTAAATATTTACAAAGAAAACATTAAAACTACAGTTACACCCTTCCAACAAAGAAATGGATCGACTTCTGTTAGTTTGTTGAACACATTTTTTTATTTGGACATTTTCTACCATCTGATGGCTGAAGCAGCAGCGCGTGACACAGTTTTCACGGTAACCAGATCAACATTGTGAACGGAATTCTGCAAAATTTAAGTGAAAACACCAAATGATCATGCAATGGGATAAAATATCTTCTCTTCCCTGCAAACGATACCATGAAGAATGTGAATATTTAACCAAGTCAATAACAAAAAAGGTAAGCAGGTATCCATATTAATTTCAGTATCAGCAGACGCAAAACGCTATAAAAGGTGACAACTTTTAAAGTTAAAATACGATATAAGTTACATAAATGATAAAAGCTCATTGTGGTTTCTCGGTTTGATATATTTGAGCAACCATAAACGACGCAAAACATAGGAATTTTGAGTTTGTGATAGGATTCCTATATAGAAAAATCACTCCTTGCCCTCCAGCCGCATTTTGCGTGCAGTAATGACGTCATGTGCAAACAACCTATTATTTCAAAGGTCCTCACAGCCTACAACAGAACTGCAAAAGAACCAAAACCCACAACAACACTGACCAATCAAATAAATATCGTAAACAATAGGATAAAAACAACAAATTAATTCCATGTTTTTTGCCACTAAATTACATTTTATTATGTTCGAAAAGCACATAGGCTACTCTCTTCCTCCCTCTCGCTCTCCCACTCAAACGCACACACATAGGCCTACAGTCCGGACACACACTCGCACAGAAACGTGTGGTCAGCGCTGCTCTGACGATGTTATCAGTAAAATAGTTTAAAAACTTAAAAGCTACATGACATTTCTCACAGTCTCAGGCAGTCTCAGGCAATCGCATATGCTTAATTTCTCTCTTTCTAACTGCATTAATAACTAGTCTGCTATCAGTGGCTCAAGTCTCCATTACTAGCTCTAAAATGACATTTTGGAATTAGCAACGGAGGCATGGGATGAGATGCGTAAGAAAGTAGTCCTACACACAAGAGCATTTTAAGGGCAAAAACCTGACAAATGTCTTGAAGTACAACATCTGAACAATGTTTTGAGGTTTGGCAACCGTAGTATAAGTGGAATAATTGACTCCATGCCATTGAATTCTTGAAAAATAATGCACACCCGAGGTGTAACGGTGCATCACCACCTCGGGTGTGCATTATTTTTCTTATAATTCAATGGCCCGTCGTCAATTATTCCTTAGATAAACAGTACTAAAATTGTTTATTAGGCAAAAGTAAACAAAAAAATTCCTAAAATCAATAGATTTATTTAATGTTGCAACTGAAATATGTGTCAGTATGAATGTCAGTGTTTCCTACAGATTGCTGTTTTTGCAGCAAGGATTTATTTATGATGATTTAAATGAATTTTGTGATTTATGTTTCACAAACTTTATGTACACAAAGCTTGCTTCATTCTGAGACTGATATCACTGAAAGCAATATGTTTGTGAGATGCTGGTTCAGTAACCACTCAGTGAAGCCATTAACTGTATACTGATGATTTGTTCTGATGTGTTCAAATGACGTTGCTTTCTTTTGAAAACCTCAACCGGCTATTTTTTAGAAGTGGAAGTGTTTGGTTTCTAAATGCCTCTTGAATTTTACTGCTCTCAGATATTAACCACACATTGTGGTTGGCACAAACCATGTTTATACTCACTGCAAATCTAGATTTAATATAGTCTGGGTTGAATTTCACTCAATATCCATGATGGTATCTGCCTAATTTGACTTGCACATGAATTTCCACCAAAATACTGTATTGGACACACAGCCTTTGATGTCAACAACAAAAAATATTGTGTTTTCTCCATATCCTAACTATGCATGATTATCTGGTTAGTGGCAGTTGATTATTTGCATTCAGCATCAGAACAGATCTGCAACGCATTTTTGGGTCACGACCCATCACATTGGAGCCACTGATGTAAAGGCTCAGTGACCACATGAACCAAAACTGTAAAACAGCAGTAAAACACTAAGCTCATCTCCTCTGTAACAAATAGACATGGACATGAGAGGAACAGCAAGGAGCGGCACTCATGCGGAGCAGCTTTCCCTACGGACCGAGACGCCAAATGTTTTTCTGCACTGATTGGATCCTCCAGGCCAGTCTCACTCCCCTGAGCTCACAGAACGACAGAGCGAAATGACTGTCTCTCGTGGCACACATGGCTGGGGCTGAGATGGGGTATTTGGAGAGACATCCTCCTGGATAAAAGCCCACTTCAGTTACAGCCTCATCCATCCGGACGTGGGCAGTGTTCATAAACAGCTGCCATTAAGCCTATCAGACACGCACTCACAGGGGCGACAGTGGCCCCGACCCCCACAGACGCAAACAGCTCAGCTGTGTTTACTTGACTCCGTGCAGGTGCCCATGTAAAACATAACCTGTTGTTATTATATTTCAACACCCCCGTCCACTGGCAGTGATCCGCTGTAGAAAAGGTGTTTCATTTTCACATGTGTAACCCTGCTGATCCGAACGATATCTGTTTTTCTGAGTGTGATAATGTAAAAGATCTGCAGTTAAGATCTTCTTATAGCTTATTTCACACTGTTTGATTGGAGATAAGGTTTCCAACCTCTTTCTTCTTTTATAGTGTATCTCATGGTAAGTAAATGATGCCTTAATCACAAAAATCACAAAACAAAGAGCTTAATTTTGACCATTATTAAGGCAGACCATATCTAGAGACCAGAACAGACTTGATCTGGACTTTTTTGACTTGGGCCACTATACAACCACCTAGCAACCACCAAGGACACCCTAGCAACTGCACAGAAACCAATTAGCAATGAATCAGAACACCAGAACAACTGCAGAGCCAGTGAATGAATGAGTAAGCACACATATGTTTAATATAGAGTTTTGTATGGCAATATAACAATTATATCTAGTTATTTTGTTGCTTCCACAGTATAGTGTAACACATTTGATAATCCATGTACAACTTTGGGGCTGAATACACACTCATTATTAGCTTGAGCCTAAATATACACTCATTATTAGCTAGATCTATTATGTGATTTTTTTTTTCCTAGATGTAAGTACTTCTAAAGTTACATTAAAAATGCTATTCATACACACAATGACTTCAATATGCCTTTCCTATGATGAATTTGTTTTTTTAAAAAATCTATTTTTTGGGACAAAGTCAAAAATGACAGTGTGATAAAATTGTCCTGATATCATAATGAAGAAAAAAAGAATAGTTTAGCATAATATTTTATTATTATTGGTAAATAAATAAATAAATAAATGTTTACATTTGTTAATCAAACAATTGTGGAATCATGGAAAAAAAGTTGAATATGTACAGTCAAACCAAAATTTATTCAGACACCTTGAACATTTCATTCATTAATACAGTTTATTCACTATAGTTTAAAAAATGGTAATAAAAAAAATGACACAATCTCAGAGTTAAACTGTGTCAGAAAAAGATTATCTTATGTCAGATAACACTTAAGCAAAACATGGTCAGGTCAAAGAGTCTGAATAATTTTTGGTTCCTAATGTTTATCAGTTTTACTGGTAGACCACTGTATGAAGAATTTTTGGGTATAATGTGTCACAGCTTACTTTATTTGCTATCCATAAATGAAGTATAGTGTCCTGCACCCACTAGTTAAAATATCAAAAATCAAAAATATCAAAAATGTCTGAATAATTTTTGGTTTGACTGTATATATATATATATATATATATATATATATATATATATATATACATATACATATACATATACATACACGCATACAGTGGTGGTCAGAATTATTGGCACCCTTGGTAAATATGATCAAAGATGATTATAAAAATAATGAATCTTTTGTTTCGAATCAGCGGTTCAGAGCACCAAAGTCACGTGATTTGAGTAAACGAGGCATCATTACGTCATAAGTCTTGAAATTTCAGTGGTTCACGTGACTTTGGCAGTTCGATACACGCTCCGAACCGTTGATTCGAAACAAAAGATTCATAAAGCATCGAAGCTTCATGAAGCAGTATTTTTATATCGCCCATCACCACATATTGTTGAAAAAGTCGTTATTTTGTTTTGTTTTTGCGCACAAAAAGTATTCTCGTCGCTTTATAATATAACAATTTAACCACTGTAGTCACATTTAGCGTTTTATCAATGTTTTTTAATACCCTTCTGGACCTCAAAAGATGCAGTATCATTGCTGCTTATGTGTGGATCAGATACCCTCGGATTTCAGCCAAAAATATCTTAATTTATGTTCTGAGGACAAACAAAGGTCTTACGGGTTTGGGACAACATGAGGGTGACTACTTAATGACAGAAATTTCATTTTTGGGTGAACTAACCCTTTAAAGATCAAAAGGATAAACAATGCAGATTTATTTTTTAGATTTAGATTAGATTTACATATTTACCAAGGGTGCCAATAATTCTGATCACCACAGTACATACACATATACATATATATTATATATATATATATATATACATATATATATATATATATATATATATATATATATACACACACACACACACACACACACACATATACATTATATATTATATATATATATATACATATATATTATATATATATATATATATACATATATATATATACACACACACACACACACACTGTATATTCCTATAGATATGGGTTTTGATGGTAAAATTTGGTTTGTGGCAAATTTGGTGGTATTACCAGGGATTTTAAGGTTTGATTGCTAGGTGATTTTGTTTTGGAACCTTCAGAAAACTTTAACTGGATTTTTCTCAAAACTGACTTTGCTGACTCTAGCGACTTCAAACAGGTGAAGCTCAGTCATGGATTCCAACAAATCATATATCATTTTGAAGGTTTTTTTAATAGAGTGTCAATGTGATAGAATGTGAAAATAACAATAACTCATTTTTGAAAAATTGCTCATTGCGACTCATTTTGCCAGCACGGGTCACATATTTTAATCATTGTGTATAATGGTTAATCTGATAATCACAAAATTTCTTTCAACATTTTATTAGAATTATTGGACTTTCACCTATAAGCACAAATCAGGAGAATGTCAACTCATGCGCCCACCATGGTTTATTTTACTCATCCAGTTTCCTGATTTATTATAGTATCATATAAATTAACACTCTCCACATTATTTTTCATAGTGTCAACAGATGGCAGCAGGAAGTGTTGCATATACAACAGACTCTGAAATAAATCCAGCTAATCAAGGTCTTCAGGATTACTAGAAACTTCCAAGCAGGTGTGATTTGTTGGAGCTAAACTGTGCAGAGCTGTGGCCCTCCAGGAATTGAGTTTGAGACCACTGACGCACTTAAATATATGTGCCCACCATGCATTCTCAAAAGTGGCCATGGCACCGTAGTGCTTGGGCCTATCAATGCTGCTTGCAGTTATATTTAAATTTAATTCAACGAAAACTCCGGCTGAATGCAATGTGTTTTTCTTTCTTTTTTTTTCTTTCTTCTTTTTTTTGGTTCAGTTTTGTTGAGCCCATCCCCATGGTAGCATCAGTTTCCTGTTCTCAACTGACAAAAGTGGAGCTTCAGTGTCGTCTTCTACTGTAACTCATCCACTTTAAGGTTTGATTTGTTTGCCTTTCTGTCAGCTTAAACCAATCTGCAAATTCTCATCTGACCTCCTCACAGCACTGAAGCTAACAAAATACTTTTCGCCATTCAGTCATATCTGACTAACTCCAACAACCACAAAGTCACTATGGCTTTATATAGACAAAAAAAAAAACATATCAGACTAAAATCCATTTACTTGTTTCTAGTATGAACAGCGAAAAAACCCATCTAAACCACATCCATATGCTTAGACCCAAAGTTTTGTATTTAGATTGTTCCATCATTGGAGACAGGACATGTATATAACAAAATACATAGAGGGCATCAGTTTCTCGTCTAAATTCACTCATTCAAACTCACATTTCACAGTTATTCATTACACAGTAAACAACTAATCAGTGAGCAGTTTCAAGCAACAGCATATAATGCATAAATAAAGTAATACCTATGGTGTTTATGCCATCTGCACTACTGAGATGGATATGGGCAAGATTTTTCGTCATCATTTGTTGTATGCAAGAGTCTCTTGGCATCGTGTTGATCTGTCAGTCATTACTATGGTAATTGTTGTAAATACAACAGATATTGACTACACTGTCTGAACAAACAGATGTGATTTCATTACTTACAAAATGAATCAAATTTATGTGCTGTGTGAACTACACCTCAGATCACGTCTTCCCCATTCTGATGTTTGATTTGAACAACTGAACCTCTTGAACATGTCATTTTTTTGTACTTTGAGTTGCTGCTACATAATTGGTTGATTATATATTTTCTTTAACAAGCAGGTGTACCTAACTAAGTGGCCATTGAGTGTATTTCCTTTAACAAGAGCCAAAGTGCTTTTTTTCTGCGTGTGTGATAAAGGCTATAGGACACTATATGAGAATGCTGTTCCATCCCTAATTAAATGTCTTGTCTGTCAGTAGTACAGAGGAAAGAGCAAGCAGGTCATTGATAAGGAGTTAAGAAAGTCCATTACAAAATCTAGTGCCTTTGATAACTAAATGTTACATGTGCATATTTGTATTCATTTAGACCTCTGGAAAACTAGCAAAATGTCAATGAAAATCTTTCCAACTTAGCAATATCTGACACAGTCCACAAAGGACCTAAAACACTAGAGAGGAGAGCAAAAAAAAAAAAAAAAAACAGATACTGTCAGCAAACAAATTTTCTCAAATTTAAAAACACATTAAGCTGTTACTGGGTCAATGACAAAAAAAAAAAAAAAAGTGTCCAAGATATCTTATTTAAAACGCAAATGTCAAGTTCAAAATTTCACCATTTTAATTTAATGCCATTAAATTAAGTATTAAGATACTTATTGACTTTGACACATGAACATGATAAAGATATTGTTTCCTCTCTCTCTTTCTATCTCTCTCTCTCTCTCTCTTCATGTTTCTGCTGTTGGTTCTGGATGTTTTTTGTACCACATGACTTATAATAAAAAGATGTTGCCAAAGGTCATCCTCTGGCTGAGGTTAACTTACACAATCAGTTTTTCCTCGGCCCGCATACAGCAATAAATTATGACCCTCAGTGACCCAGATCTGGATTAAAGACAAAGGCCACATATGGGCCATAACTGGCTATATACACTCAAAAAAAATGAAATATGTCTGTTGTTGGTCCAAAGAATGTAACTATATGATGTAGTTATGTAACTAAATAATGTAGCTATATTTGTGCATTAAAATTAAAACAGTTGTGTTGATAAAATTGATAAAAAAGTGTTGATGAATGAAATGCAGTTGTGTTGCTTCTGCAGTACTGCAATTTGGTCAACAGGTGGAGCTATATTTGCACATGCGCAAAAGGAAAGCATGTTCAACGCTCATCCTTGAGCTCTCTTTTAGATCGGCGCCATTTTGTGGGAATCAAATGACACACAATTCACTGTGCAACTGGAGGACAAAAGCATCCCCATTATTAATAAAAATGGATTAGAGGTAACATCAGTAAGTATTAATAGAATTCCAAGATGGAAATTTAAATCAGCAGATTGGAATACATTCAAAGAGATACGTGAAAAAAGATTTAAGGAGTTAAGTGGGTCAACAGAACAAGTAGATAAGCTTAATTGCAAAATCAGTGGAATTATGTGTAAAACTGCATAAGTGATAGGAAAAAAGCAAAGAGAATAGAAAAAAAGAAACCAGTACCATGGTGGACAGAAGATTGTAGAATGGCTATTAGAGTCAGAAATAGATTATTAAGGAAAGTAAGGAAGACTTATTCATTTGATGCTTTTATTTTGTACAAAAGAGCTAAAGTTAGGAAAGTGGTGGGAAGATGGGTGGGATCCAGAGGTATAATACTATTCCTGGTTTAGTAGTCTTTTGTTGAAGTACATAGCAATGACAATATTTCTAATGAGATGAGAAGATATCGAGAACAGCATTTGAGGAAATACCCAAACTTATTAGCCAAAAAAGACATTAATGGAGGAACAATTAATGTTCAGTTTTCAATGCATGAACTTAAACAGGCTGTATTGAGCGTGAGACGTACAGTACATCCCCAGGGAAGGATGAAATTTGTTATGAAATGGTTAAAAATCTTTTAGATTCTTAATTGAATGTCATTTCAAGTCTTTTTAACGAGGCATGGAAAGAAAGAAAGTTGCCATCCACCTGGAAACATGGAGTTCTCTTTCGATACGGTTCACTCTAATTGCGTTTTTTCACTCTAATTTTGTGTTTTTAGCTGACGCTTATGGGGAAAACTACTGTTTTCTCGGAATTCTGAAGCCTGATTGGTTCACATCTGTGCAGTTGCACAGACAAATGGCGTTTCAACCCGCCAGAATGGGCGGGGTTGACTGCCTATAAAGTCACGCAGAAACGGCGCTATTCAAATCTTTCTCCTTCAGTGCGAAGATCATCTCACTGCTCTGAACAAGACTGAAGCATCTACTAGCTCTTCTCGCTGTTGAACGAGCCTTGCAGCGGAACGACAACACTTTAGCAAACAAGCTGATCCAGCGATCTCCTCTGCGGCTATCCGGCGACTACTAAAAGAGCAAATTTAAGAGCAAATTTCAAGAGCAAATTTCCAGCGACATTGTAGCAAATGTCGCGCCGCAAATGCGTCTCATGCAGGACTTCCCTGCCCGCTCTAGAAGAGCACACTGAGTGCGTCTCGTGCTTGGGCTGCGCCCACGCTGAGACGGCTCTTCTGGACTTCAGCTGCCCACACTGTGAGAGGCTGAGCCTCACAACGCTGTGCGCCCGGATAGCGCTCTTCAGCGACCTTTCGCTCCCTCATCTCCTTCCCCTCTCGGGCCAAGGCGAAAGAAAAAGCAAAGCCGGCAGGCTGAGCAGCGAGGCGGAAGCGAGCCCCCTCAATGCGGCGAGTCTCCTGTTCTCTTCACCGGTGAAGATCAATGCTTCTCATCTGCCGCAAGTGGCATGGTCTCGTTTGGCAGTTCTGACGACAAGTTAGACTCTATGTTTCTGGCTGCCTCCAAGTGGGCGAACTCCGGTGATTACTCCACCCCTTCGCCACCTAGGGAGACTGATGACACGTGGCCTAGAATGGATAGAGCTTTTGCGAGTCCTCTCAACTTCTTAAACTTCTCCATGACATGGACGAGTCTGGACCCGACCCAACTAAATTCAAAGAGCTGTGCAGCGCAACAGACCTGGCCAAGCATGCTACTAAAGCCACCGCCTAAGCCATTGGCAGAGCTATGGCCAGCCTAGTGCCACTTATGGCCAGCCTAGTGCTAGAGTGCCACTTATGGCTCAATCTTACGGAGATCAAAGACGCTGACAGAACGGCTCTTCTTGACTCCCATCTCACCGCCAGGCCTGTTCAGCTCCGCGGTGGATGGCTTCGTGCAGCGCTACATCGCAGCACAGAAGTCATCGAAGGCTATCCCTCATTTCCTGCCTAGAAGAACCAGCTCGTCCACTGCCTCCAGTTCCTCCAAGATGGCCCAGCTGACTCAACAGTGCCCCAGGCCAGCCTCAGTGCCTGTCCAGTCCCAGCCAAAGTCAAGCCACGCCTCCAGCCAGCAAAACGTTACCCGTTTCCAAAACCCAAGCGCCTCAAGCTAGAGCTGGATCCCGTACAGACGAAGCAGTCCTGATGCCTCATGGAAAGGGTTATGTCCCGCCGAGGCTGGACCACCCTCAAAACGCACCCGTCTTCTTGTCCCTTCTTCAGTTCAGGGCGCTGGAGACGATGTAATTGCTGACAGTTCTGGGCCTGCCCTAGAAGTATTTGTATGAAATATAGTTTTGTGAAATCTTGGCTATTTAAGTCATTTTAACCTTTTGAGCGGTATGGTCCCACATATGGAATTTTTATTTCTGTGCCCCTGAGAGTATGGTCCCACATATGGAATTTAAAACTTTCAGTGATAGTATATCAGATAGTTGATGACATGGTAAGCAAGTCTGAATATTTTAAATAAAAATAGAAAAAAATAAATAAATAAAAATAAAAAATAATAGCAATACATCTGTCATACAGTGTTATTGTGGCTGCGGTGTGTTACGTGACCAGCATGACGCGTCACCATGGAAACAATAAGGGCAAACGTTCTAAAATAACGGTTGCCTTAAAAAAACTCACTCTGAAGGGTCAGCTAGAATATTTTAAACTCGCGCTTGAAAGGGTTAAGATAAAACAACAACAACACCTTGTCCTAATGACTAAAATACATTTAGATTATGTGCGAACAAATTACAATGAGGTGGTTGTTTTGCAACAATGTGGTGACAGTTTTTTCATAAAAGTAAACCTGCTGATGATGAAGTGAGAGGTACAAGAAAAATAGCGAAAAAAGTACACACACACACACACACACACACACACACACACACACACACACACACACACACACACAAGGGAGAGACAGAGAATGGAAGTGAATGTGCAGTTCAAGAGAGAACCTTTAATTATTTTGCACTGTCCCAGCCTAAAGATTTAAACCTTTTTTATTTGATGGCCATTCAAAAAATAGGGTTATCCGTGGTTCCATAATTTGTTGTGGGTGAATGGGATGGCCTGGATAAGTGTGAGATTTCCCGGCCTGAAATTGTGTTCCAGTCCGGCCCTGACATCAAACCTGTGTAAGTTAATAGAAAGGATGTTAATGACTCCTCTGATATACGTGCTGGAAAGTAAAGGGCTTTTAAATCCATACCAAAATGCATTTAGGAAGGGTCGTATCACAATAGATTCAATATGTCTTGAGAACGATATAAGAAAAGCGCGAGTGAACAAAGTAGTATTAGTTGGAGTGTTTTTAGATGTAGAGAAGGCCATACAATATGATGTGGAGGGAAGGATTATTAATTGAACTGGATGAAACTGGAATAAAAGGGAGATTATAGAACTGGATTAAGAGTTTAATAAGTATTCACAGCGCTTCACTTTTTCCACATTTTGTTATGTTACAGCCCTATTCCAAAAGAGATTAAATTCAATATTTTACTCAAAATTCTTCAAACAATACTCCATAATGACAATGTGAAAGAAGCTGGTTTAAAATCTTTGCAAATTTATAAAAAAATAAAAAAATAAAAAACGAAATAAAATCACATGTACATAAGTATTCACAGCCTTTGCTCAATACTTTGCTGAAGCACCTTTGGCACCAATCACAACCTCAATTATTTTTGAGTATGATGCCACAAGTTTGGCACACCTATTTTTGGGCAGTTTCTCCCATTCTTCTCTGCAGGACCTCTCAAGCTCCATCAGGTTGGATGGAGAGCGTCGGTGCACAGCCATTTTCAGATCTCTCCAGAGATGTTCAATCGGGTTCAAGTCTGGGCTCTGGCTGGGCCACTCAAGGACATTCACAGAGTTGTCCCGTAGCCACTCCTTTGTTATCTTGGCTGTGTGCTTAGGGTCGTTGTCCTGTTGGAAGATGAACCTTCACCCCAGTCTGAGGTCCAGAGCACTCTGGAGCAGGTTTTCATCAAGGATGTCTCTGTACATTGCTGCATTTCTCTTTCCCTCGATCCTGACTAGTCTCCCAGTTCCTGCTGCACAAAAACATCCCCACAGCATGATGCTGCCACCACCATGCTTCACTGTATGGATGGTATTGGCCAGGTGATGAGCGGTGCCTGGTTTCCTCCAGACATGACGCTTGCTATTAAGGCCAAAGGGTTCAATCTTTGTTTCATCAGACCAGAGAATTTTGTTTCTCATGGTCTGAGAGTCCTCCAGGCGGCCTGTCATGTGCATTTACTGAGGAGTGGCTTCCGTCGGGCCACTCTACCATACAGGCCTGATTGGTGGAGTGCTGCAGAGATGGTTGTTCTTCTGGAAGGTTCTCCTCTCTCCACAGAGAAACGCTGGAGCTCTGTCAGAGTGACCATTGGGTTCTTGTTCACCTCCCTGACTAAGGCCCTTCTCCCCCGATCGCTCAGTTTGTCCGGGCGGCCCGCTCTAGGAAGAGTCCTGGTGGTTCCAAACTTCTTCCACTTACCGGATGATGGATGCCACTGTACTCATTGGGACCTTCAATGCTGCTGAAATGTTTCTGTACCCTTCCCCAGATCTGTGCCTCAATACAATTCTGTCTCAGAGGTCTACAGACAATTCCTTGGACTTCATGGCTTGGTTTGTGCTCTGACATGCACTGTTAACTGTGGGACCTTATATAGACAGGTGTGTGCCTTTCCAAATCATGTCCAATCAACTGAATTTACCACATGTGACTCCAATCAAGTTGTAGAAACAACAAAAAAAAAACTTCTTTCATGTTGTCATTATGGGGTATTGTTTGCAGATAAATTTAATCTCTTTTGGAATAAGGCTGTAACATAACAAAATGTGGAAAAAGTGAAGCGCTGTGAATACTTTCCGGATGCGCTGTATTTAACTGATAATGGAGTGCCACAAGGAAGTGTTTCAAGCCCTATTCTTTTTAATATAATGGTGGGTGATGTTTTTTTTTCTAAAGTACAACCTGAGATCAATATGGAAGATCAATATACGCAGATGATGGCGTGCTATGGAAGAGAGGAAGAAATGTAAGTTATGTAGAAAGGAAAATCCAAGAGGCTATAGATGAAGTAGGAAAATGGGCAAATTACTGGGGATTTAGATTTTAAGTGTCTAAAACAACGGTAATATGCTTCTCAAAAAAGAGACAAATAACTAAAATCAGATGTTAGAGCAGGTATCTGTGGTAAGATACTTGGGATTGTAGATGCATTCAAAATTGACATTTGGCATCCATATTCAAAAAATAATTGACAAATGCAAGACGGGTATTAATATATTAAAGTTTCTGGTTGGAACAGACAGGGGAGCTAGCCGACAATCTCTTTGGAGAGTATATTGTGCTCTGATTAGATCAACAATATTTGTCTAACACTAGCTATGTCTATTATACCATGATGGTTATATCCCAATACTTAATTTGATCTTCAGTTGAAAAACGTAATTCTGGATAAACAAAACATGTGTTTCAAAGGAGATGGCAGTGAGGCAATATTTGGACCTGAAATATAATCATTGTTTACAAATATATATGGCTCAAAAAATTCACATTCTGGATGAACAGTTTCAGCAGTGGTCATTCCTAAATTGAAATATACAAAAAGTAAAAGTACAACAAATAATTTATCTGTTTACACAGCAGAGATGACCGTAATTTTGTTAGCAATTCGGTGGGTGGAAGACATGAATGTGGTAATCTGCTTAGACTCCTTTTCTGTGTTAGTAAATCAACATCAAGCTTTTGGATCCTGCTTTTGGAGCCCTGCATGTGACTGTGCAGAGATTGTGGCTCTTCTTGCACATCCAGATCAAAGCTTTTAAGACATTTCAGGTTGGTACATGGACACTATGGCCGCAGACACACGTCCATGTGCATGTTCTTACAGTCCATGCACTTTTAAAACCTGAAATGCGCTGCAGTCCCACTTATGCAGATCACATATCAGTGAGCGGCAACCTAAACAGCAAAATTCTAGTGAAGGAATTTGGAATTACATACAACAACTATCCAAATAATTAAAATCACAGCTGACATTACATCACATTTTAACAAGGGAACAGTGAAAACACAAGAGGTACAAAGAATATCTGATGACATTTTTTCAAACACAGAACCGGATACACTTATGTTAGAGGAGGATTCCAATAGTACATACAGGAGAGGTTCCAAAGAACTTCCCAAAGTTCGTAGAGCATGAATTTGCTTCCTTGCTATTAAAGCACTACCATGTCCCAGGCACAACTGTCACTGAGTTGTTGTTGGACTTTACTTACTGAGCGATGCTTCTTTCCCTTTCTCTTATTTGCACAGGATTGACAAGGATGAGTTGCTAGTCAAAGACCTTGCTACATCTTTACTGAGCAAGAGGTAAGTCTGTGTGATGCAATGTCAGCTGTGATTAATTATTTGGATAGTTGTTGTATGTAATTCCAAATTATGAATTAAAGTCTTTTAGATGTAATTCAGGTTTATGTTCATTTGTAATTATGATGTACAGTCAAACCAAAATTTATTCAGACACCTTGAAAATTTCATTCATTAATACAGTTTATTCACTATAGTTTAAAAAAAAAAAAAATGGTAATAAAATATGACAAGATCTTAAACTGTCAGACAAAAATAATCTTAATTATGTCAGATTATACTAGATTATACAGATTATAGCAAAAACATGGTCAGGTCAAAGTGTCTGAATAATTTTTCGTTCCAAATTTATCATCAATTTTACTGGTAGTCCACTGTATGAAGAATTTTTGGGTATAATATGTCACAGTTTACTTTATTTTGCTATCCTCACTTACATAAATGAACTATAGTGTCCTGCACCCACTAGTAAAAATATATCAAAAATGTCTGAATAATTTTTGGTTTGACTGTATGTTAACTGTAAGTGCTAGTAAAGAAATACTTTAAGTGTTGGTGTATGATAATATTGTTAGGGCTGTCACAAATTTATCAGCAACCAACCTGATTTGTTCTTTTTAAACTATTAGATCTGTGGAATTCAAAAGAATTACAACAATCCCTTTGGTGTTTAAATTTATGGGTCTGTTTAATCATTGCTCAACCCAGCTCCTCAGAATTTTCAAAAAGAAAAGAGGGAACAGTGACACAGAAGATCCCAAGCATCCTGTCAGTTATGATTCAGGTATATTCTGCTTAATTCATCAGCATTTTAAATGACATTAATTCACAATAGAGAATTCAGAATAAGAAAACAAGAAAATTCAGTCATCATTTCCTCAGCCACAATGTTCTGCGAACCCCTTATGTCATTTTTTTTTTTTTTTTTTTTTGAACTCAAAAAAAAGTTTGTTTTGCTCATTTCTATACATAGCTACAATAAAAGTCAATGGTGAGTTCCTGTCCTGAAGCTTCAAAAGTCACATTGAAGTCTAACTTTTTTTTTTAACTGTACGTACACATTATAAGCCTCATCATCAAAGTGAAAATAACATTCTGGAGGATTATTAAAAATTAATTAGTGAAATACCTGGTTTGCTAAAGTGATCAGCCCCTTAGAGTATACCATTTGCTCAGGTGCAACCAATCAACTTCCAGAACAAACACCAGGCTAAAGCCCCACCTGACATCAATTGTAGTGGTTTTGATTACTTCAGAATAAAACCAGCAGTTTCTTGAAGATTTCACTGTTAGTAGTGCATGGTACTGCGAAGAATTCACCATGGTTAGGAAAGTGCTTTCAAAAGGCCTCCGGGATAAAGCTGTAGAAAGGCACAAGTTAGGAGAAGGATACAAAAACATTTTGAAGGCTTTAGCTATCCCTCTGAGTACTGTTCAGATCATCATTAAGAAGTGGAAAGCATATGGCACCACCAACACATTGGCAAAGGCAACTGTCCATCCAAACTGGATGACCAAGCCAGGAGGACATTGATCAGAGAAGCTGCCAAGAGGCCAAAGGCAACTTTGAAGGACTTACAAGGCTTTATAGCTGGGACTGGTCGGTCTGTGCATGTGACAACTATCTTACAAGCTTTACACAAAGCGGGCCTGTATGGCAGGGTGGCAAGTAAGAAGCCTTTCCTGAAAAAGTGCCACATTCAATCTCGTTTGCGCTATGCAAAAACACACCTGGAAGACTCTGGCAAAGGGTGCTATGTTCTGATGAAACCAAAATTGACCTTTTTGAACTCCAAGCGCTATGTTTGGCGAAAAGCAAACACAACACACCACCCAAAACACACCATACCAACTGCGAAGCATGGTGGTGGCAGAATTATGTTGTGGGGGTGAATTCTGACTTATATCCAATAGAAAATCTGTGGATGGACTTGAAGAGAGCAGTCCATTGCCACTCACCATGGAATTTGACTGAACTTGAGCAATTCTGCAAGGAAGAATGGGAAAATATTCCCCAATCTTGGTGTGCAAAGCTACAGACATATCCAAAAAGATTGATGGCTTATTAAATCAGGGTTATGACTTTTCCAACACAGTTATTCTAGTTTTTCAAGGTTTTTTTTTTTTTTTTAGTTTATTATTATTATTATTAATTTTCAGAACTGTTGCCTTTTTTCTTTTCTTTTTTTGTGAGGCAAAATTTTTAAATAAAGCTGGAAAAGTTTTTTTTTTTTTTTTTTTGGAATGGGTTTTGATTTCAGGTTGTATGACCAATAAAATAACTGTATCAAAGGGCTATGATGATTTTCTATAGGCACTATATATACACAGTATAAAGAAAAACGTATAACAGACAAGCGTAATAACAACAATTTATTCCAAACATGTTATAAAGCAGTACCAAAGTAGTCAATAAAGGTTTAAATATATGGTACTGTTTCTCACAGAAAGCAATAACATGGATTCCGAAGATATGGATTACAGCACACAAATTAAATACTTTAATGATCATTTTATGGTGTGTTTGTGGTGTATTTTATGGTCATTTTTTGAGCCACAGCATATTCATAAATGTCCTTATATGTCCCAAAGCAAACAAAATAAATATTGCATGACAATTAATGGTTAAATAATTACAGAAAATTTAATCATTTTAACATTTTAAAGTGCAGTCTTGTTTAAAATTATGAATGATCTTTGAATGTAAAGTTATAATTTCAAATTAAGTAAATCAGTCAACTGCCTTGAACTGCGCTCAATTAATCTGTTATTTAATTATGCATTTACTTGTCAATTATTTTCAGTATGTTTGCCAACAAGAAATAATTTTGGAATCCTTTAAAAAATCAATTCATCAATTTCAAATGTAGCCCATGGTCACAAGCCTGATTTGGGTCACATGATTAATGGGCTGATCTGGGCCACACACCTCCCACCAACAATCGGCCCTCATGTTGTTTGCCGTCATCCATGCTGTGCCATCATTGCCACACATGGCCCCAAGTTTAGGGCACATAAATTTTGGCCATCTCAGATGTCCACAGTGCATGAAGCACGGTTTACTTACAAACATGGTTTGTGAACAAAAAGGGCCCAGAGTTAGCTTTATTCTCACATTAGTGAACTTCCCAATATATTTGTCTATTACAGGCTACAATTCAAAACAAATGGCATGCAGCGTCACGCCATGTACTGTATAGAACAAGTGCAATCATGTGAATCACGACTGTTCGGCAAACCCTGCATTTTTTAGAAAAACATTAGTTGTTCTGTCATTAGGATGAAGACCTGTTTTGTATACCAGCCGCTGCAGCTAATGCAGTCAGTACACCGTATTTGTTGCTGTTTTCTGAACACTCAATAAGGACTGTGTGACAGACTGCAGAAAATGCAATCATTTTATTGCCATCTCTGCACTTTTACACACTTTTTCAATCATAACTTCAGAGACCAGAGCTGAAAAAGCAAGTTGAGGCAGAAATGCATATACGGCATATCAGCTCATTAAGAGGGAGGGAGTGAAACAGTGAAATGAGTCAAAATGTGAAAATATCAGAGAAATGGCATTATTACATTACCAGTGGTTTTCAACCAGGAGGTCAGGACAGACTGTGGGCCTCAGCACACTTCCAAAGGGTCTGCAAGATTGCTTAAATGGTTTATCATTCAAAAAAGTAAATAAAGGAGTTTCGTGCGAGGAGTAGACAGCTGCGCGGAGCTCTCCCGCAAACGTTTTTATGTTTTACCCTTAAAGCCTCACAATTTACAATATATTTAGGCTGCACCTGATTTCTTATTGACCAGTGACCTCACAAAACGCTCAGGATGTCGAAGGGGAAAAGTAAACAGACTGATAAAGACCGAGAAGTTTCTCCTCAACCCGCGGCTAACATTACGCTAGCCGAAATTAGCCTATTACACAAGGAACTTAGAGCTTCTCTTGCTGCGGATTTTAGATTGTCAGTTGAAACGTTAGCAACCAAGTTGGATAACATACAATCCACAGTCTCAGACCTTGCTCAAAAGGTGGACTTTAGAATCCAACGCTACTGAAGTTGATCAGCATTTCGTGCAACTGGAGTCTTTGTGTTCATCACTACAGAGAGATAATGAATGGCTGAAGACTAAAGTCGCTGACTTGGAAGGGCGCAGCAGATGCCAGAAAATCCGATTAGTGGGTCTGCCAGAGTCTATTGAAGGTCCATATCCTACTGTGTTTTTTTTCCCCAGCTCTTCTTCAACGTTCTGGGATCTCAGGTTCTTTCTTCACCTCCTGAACTGGATAGAGCTCATCGGAGCCTGGCACCCAAACCAGGCCAAAAACCACTCATACACCAATGTCACAAATTTTGCATTTATGAGGACTACTGCCCTGATGTTCTGAAGTTGCACGCAGAATTTAAAGGTGCCATGTCCGAACTCTATCAACGGGGCTTCAAGCCTGTTCTTCTCTACCGGCCAAGTTGCGTATCATACTTCCGAATGGAGAGAAGAAGCTGTTAATGTCTGCTACAGAGGCCAATAATTTTGTCCAGGATTTGAGCACAGGACAGTAAGCAGACAAACACTTGTTTGTATTACTTGTGACAAGTGCACATTTGACAATTTCCCAGTCTTAAGTTGCCAATGCATGGTTTTGTTATGTGATTACTAAGACGTTATTTTACGGCTTACCTGTTCGTTTTGGCTTGGCTTGGCTTAATTTAGTTTTTTTTTTTTTTTTTTTCCTGATTATATATAATGGTTTATCAAAAAAGTAAATAAATGAATAAATAAAACTTTAGGTTAAAGGGTTAGTTCACCCAAAAATGAAAATTAATTACTCACCCTCATTTCGTTCCACACCGTTCAAGACCTTTGTTCATCTTCAGAACACAAATTAAGATATTTTTGAGTAATTAAAATATCTTACTTAATTAATGACAGAATTTATTTGTGAAAAATAACCCTTTAACAGCTTCAAATCAAGATGTAAACTGACATACTTTATCTTATTTTACTTCGCTATCTCAACAACTGTCATTTTTATCTACAAACCAGGGGTCCAATGGTCTTGGAAAACCAGGATATGAGGGAATTTTACAAGTATGATTTCAAAACCTGGAAGTTCCATAATTAATATAATATTAAAAAGACATGAAGATTTCCATAATGGATTCTTTTCTAGTTTTGTCAAGCTCTAAAACATTTTATTACATAGAAATTGCAATTTCAAATATATTCGTGAGGACAAAATATTGTGACCATGAATTAAGAATTTGTTCCTAAGACTTGCTACCATATTTTCTGGAATAAAAGTTGAACTGGATAAAAATTGCATTGTTGAGAGGAAAACACACACACACGCATACTTGTATATGTGGTTTACGGGGACTCTCCATAGATGTAATGGTTTTTATACTGTACAAACTATATTCTATCCCCCTACACTACCCCTACCCCTAAACCTACCCATCACAAGAAACTATCTGCATTTTTTGAATTTCATAACACTGTTTAGTATGTTTTTTAAGCCATTTGGTTTACGAGGATGTGCCCTCATAAACCATGTTTACGTTGTAATACCCATGTCATTATACACATTTGTGTCCTCATAAACCATGTATACAAGAACACACACACATACACACACACAAATAAGTTGTGGTGTATAAATCATAATTTATTACTACATTCACAAATAATGATAATACAGTTAAATAAAATGAAACATTTGCAAACATTATAATTCAGTATCTATTTATTCCCTCATTTTAGTTAAATCATTACCATGTTGTACTGCTTTGTTCCCTTATTAAATCAGTACAACGTGGCCACAATTTAACTAAAACAAGGGAACAAATTAGCACAGTATGGCCATAAATTTGTCATTACAGAAGATGTACTGTATAAGAAATATATAATCTAGTCTATATATGAGGGGCCTTTGAATATTTTCTAGGACAAAGGTTGAGAAAACTGATTTATAGAAACAACTTGCCAAACCAGTTAGGGTTATGAAGCTTTGTAAAATTGAACTGCTAATAAACAGAGCAGACAGCATCAGCAATGGCTGTGCAAAAGCTAAAAGCTTTTAAATTGCAATCCAAGGCCAAGTAGCACCAGTGTTTGATACTAGACATTTTACTATACAATGTCCTCCTCCTTAACAACCGTTTCATTTGGATTCATGGGAGGGGCTTGGACAACCACATTAGCTCTGCATTAGAAATAACCATTAGCAAGAGATCATCCTCGCATCCAATTTGCCATCGAAAAATAGAGCCACTATACGCAATAGCCTATGAAGAGCTAATGAGCCACATCAAACTCTATTAGCCCTAATGGCAATGTGTCATTTTGGTTTAGAACTAAAAGATGACTGGATTTCCTGCCAGTGAGCACAAAATAATTGAAAGCTGAACAGAAGTTTGCTAAAAAAATGTCCATGTGAGGTGAACGGTATGTGCTATAATAGCATCTGTCAGCAAACACCGGCAACAAAGGCGAGAGCTAGACAAAGATCACAAGCACACTTGAAGGAAATGCAGACAGTGGGCGAAGACCAAGAGCAAAGAGGCAGCGAGGTGAGTGATCTTGCTCAGGGAAAAGCAGGACGGACCGGGTGATGTGGCAGCATTTTAGCAGGTTAAAGCTGATCTTTAAAAGTGGGGAGAGCAGAAGGTCACGTACCTCTGACAGCTTGGCCTCAGCAGTCTGATGTTTGATTAAATGCCGCGTTGACCTTTCAGAAGACTCTGGGGTTGGATATGTCTTTACCCGCAGGCTACAGTCAAGGTCTTTTAACAGTGAACATATCTATCAATCTGAAGGGCTTCATCGCATCTCAAGTGCTAAATAAGTGATCTATGAAACACTGGGATGAGAAGTATTTTTTACAGAGGTAGATGTTACACATTTTAGAAAAATAGAGAGATCTGAAATTGCAACAGTGTACTTGATGTTCAGATGTGGAAAACTAACAGACTGCAAGATCTGGCAAGATTTGGCTGACATGGCCAGCTCAAATCTGACTCACTATCTGACTCGCTACTTTGTTTTCTATGCAATCTTGAGTGCTCAGTGTGCACAGGTTTTTATACTGCCAAGAAACAATTTGTGGAGGATGAGGTGCAAAAACTAATTGCTGGATTTGAAAAGTTTTGTTGAGTAAACAAAACAAATCCCTTTATTTACTTAAAGGGATAGACAAAAATGAAAATTATCCCATGATTTACTCACCCTATGTGTATGAGACTATATTTTTTCAGACGAACACTATCTGAGTTATATTAAAAAAATATCTTGGCTCTTCCAAGCTTTATAATGGTAGTGAATTGCACTCACAATTGTGACCCTGGACCACAAAACCAGTCTTAAGGGTCATTTTATTTTTAAATTGAGATTTATACATCATATGAAAGCTGAATAACTAAGCTTTCCATTGATGTATGGTTTGTTACGATAGGACAAAGATATTGACAAAGATATTGGTCGAGATACAGCTATTTGAAAATCTGGAATCTGAGGGTGCAAAAAAACCTAAATATTGAGAAAATCGCCTTTAAAGACCTGAAGGCATTTTTAGAGTTGTTTTTTTCTGCATGACAAACACAAAAGTAAAGATTCATAACTCCAAAACTCTAGCAAGGAGAGTCAAAAGGTAGGTATCGTTTGATAGAACACTTTGTAAATTTTTAGAAAATATAAATTACATTACAATTGGACTTTCCCATGCTGAGAAACTGCTGATAAAAACAAACAAATATATATAATTTTTATTATAATTTTACATATCTTTCTTATTTGACATGCAATAATTCAGGAAGGAAATAAGATATGAGGAAAATTCTTTTTTGATGAAAGGATCAAATTTTGTGGCGATAGCATAAAGTTACAGCATTTGGAACCAAGGTAGCCTTTTTGTTTAGCCCTTGACGCCCCCTAATGGGCATTTTTTAAATCGTTCTTCCATGAGGAATATTTTGTGATCGACGCAATGGATTACGTTGATTTTGGACTCATTTTAATCGTGAGAATCTGCTTTAAATAATGCTGCCATTTTCTACAATCTGTGCATGTTTCATTAAGTTATGAGTAAAAATGCCACTTGAAATCTACATATTTCTTTATAGTTAAATTATGAAAACATTTTTTTCTATTTATGAGCAAATAACTCAGCGCTACTTAGGAGTTAATCGAATTGGCTACATGCAATGTAAAGTTCAGACTGTAAGCTTTCAAATGACACCTATTTAGACATCTATTCAAGGCAATAGGTTAGAAAAATATGATTATTAATGTTTTTGTTGCTAGGTGGCGCTGGCGGGCGGTACACTCCGGTTTATAGGGACTACTCAGCACTCTTTAAGAGTTGATCAAAATGGTTAGATGCATTAAAAAGCCAAGTTTCAAGCTTTAAAATGATACCTATTTTGTGTTATTCCACGTTGGAAAATAAGCATGGACAGTTCCGGGAACATTGGATAACACATTGGATCGCGGAAAGACGAGAGATATATTTTTAGCCAAATATGTTACATCATTCCGTGAGTAATATCTCATGATCGACACAATGGATGTTTTTGGGCTCATTTTAATCGTAAGAATCTGCTGTAAATGGTGATGTGCCATGATCTATGATCGGTGCAATTTTCATGAAGTTATGAGCTAAAACTCCACGTGAAATCTACATATTTGTTTACAGTTAGCACCTGTGCGCTGTTTTTGTTGTAAACTCAATTACAGGGTGAAAACAATGCAACAGGAGAATGTTGGAGGCATGATCACAATGTGTAAACTCTCTGATTTTGTATGCAAAAAGAATTATTGTGCTACCTACTTGGTTTCAGTTACTATTGGCTCTTAAAACGAGACACGCAAACGGGAGTCCTTAGCAACACATATTACTTACAAAAATACATTTTTGATATATTTACGGTAGAAAATTTACAAAATATCTTCCTGGAACATGATCTTTACTTAATATCCTAATGATTTTTGGCATAAAAGAAAAATCGATAATTCTGACCCATACAATGTATTGTTGGCTATTGCTACAAATATACCCGTGCGACTTACGACACAATTTTGAAGCCCAAAAAAGTGCATCCATCCATCATAAAAGTAATCCACGCTCCAGGGGATTAATAAAGGCCTTCTGAAGCAAAGCGATGGGTTTTTGTAAGAAAAATATCCGTATTTACAACTTTATAAACTATAATAACTAGCTTCCGGCAAACATCCGTACGCAAGTTGACTTACGGCATAAGTGTAACTCTGACGTGACGCATGACGTATTGACGAAAGCGGAAGTGCAGAGGATAGAGAAAAACAAAACACCGGCTTGACTATGTTGCCCAGGCCTATTTGTTTGAACCGCAAGAGGCGTCTCCTCTCACCTACTCCTACGTCCTACGTCATACGTCGCGTCAACTTTTCTTACGGATGTTTGCCGAAAGCTACTTATTATAGTTTATAAAGTTGTAAACACTGATATTTTTCTCACAAAAACCCATCACTTTACTTCAGAAGGCCTTTATTAACCCCCTAGAGCCGTGTGGAATACTTTTATGATGGATGGAAGCACTTTTTTGGGGCTTCAAAATCGTGAGCGCCATTCACTACCATTATAAGCTTGGATATTTTTTTTAAATATATCTCCAATTGTGTTCGTCTGAAAGAAGATAGTCATATACATCTAGAATGGCTTGAGGGTGAATAAATCATGGGATAATTTTCATTTTGGGGTGATCTATCCCTTTAAACAGCGGCTGATAACTTAGACCAACATTTTTGTTCTTCTTTTGTTTTTCTTTTTTTTTTACAAATATGATAGCCCTTCCTAAAAAATAAAGGCAACCTTAAATTTGTCATGTTAAAACCCTATTAATACTATGAGAAAAATGTATGGGTTAGACATTATAAGGACAACATTTTGTAAAATTAAATAATATGCTAAATGAAAATTTAAATAATCATCATTGTATTAAACCAAAAGAAATAACTAAAATACTATCTATAAAACATTTAATCTGTATGGCGTTATAAGCAGATCTTTTTGCTACAAACTATTAGAGTACTAGTATTAGGGCTGCACGATTTAATGCATGATACAAAAAATAACATTGAACTTAAACGTGATTATCGCTTAAACGCGATTCTTAGTGCGATTATGAAATCGCAAAGGCTGCGATTATTTTTTATGCGCAGCTTGTCAATGAAGTATGGCTCCAAATGCTAATCCATCTGAAAGCACTGTGAGTTTGAGTCGCTTATAATATACATTTGAAATAGCGACACACGTCAAACATCTTTCCAGACATGAGAAGCATTTAACATCTTGTCCAACAAAGGACAACATTTAATAACATGTTTTTACTCTAAACTCACTTCATAACGACAGTTGAGCATCCTTCTGTAAGATGATGTGGCTTCTTACACAGAATAAGGCAGTCATGTGTTTATTAGTCATGTTTAATCAAAGTGTTTCAATCTTCTGTTTATTCAGCTACAGCGATATGACACGTGTTATCTACTTCTGCGGAAAGGCATATTTGGAGTTTCTGCACGAGAGCGCCCTCTGGCTTTCAGATGGAGAAGCATTTACTACTGATCACAGAGCCGTACAGCTCTGACAAGCTGCGCATAAAATAATCGCAGTCTTTGCCAAATCACGTGCGGTTTAATCGTGATAAATCGTATAGCCCTAACTAGTATATAAACACCAAAAAATATTTAGTTCAATTCCATTCAATTCATGTACAGTGCATTTCAGAGTTTTTTTTCACTAAGCTATTTTATTATTTATTTATTTTTGTTTGTTTTGTTTTATTATTATTTCTTATTTGACATTAAAATGACTAATCCCTGACTGAGACGGTCCCTTCCTGTCTAAGGTATTGTGTTTTGGCTGAAAGAAGCTGCAATATGGACAAAATGTTATGCTGATAATAAAAGGTTTGGGAATGCGAGACTATGCCCGACAATGGATCGCAACATTTAAACTTATCTAAAGGCAAATCTGCAGCACACACCATTCTATTCATTGTCCCCATCAGTTTGTTGGGACTACTAGACAACAATAAAGTCACTAGTGGCAACTGCACAAAGTCACAAAGATTTTATAAGGTCATCTGCCATGTAATCCAAAGCAACTGTAAGCAATCTGAGTCTTTATATGTACTGTAGGATTGTATACATAGGGTGAGGCTGTTGCTAGACTTGGTTTAATTGCTTGACTCAATCTCAAACGTACAGTATGTACCACTATATGTACTTGCAACTGCGTTTTCATGCAGATTCTGTGCGACTCCTAGGTGTTCAAAAAACAGCTTTTACGCAAACTCAAGTCTGCAGTGGCCTAAAATGTGTCACCACGTAGGTAACATATGAACCGAACAAACATGCCATTCCATTGCAGCTCAGTCACTGTACAACAGAAAAATAAGTCTCCATCACAAACAACAAAGCCACTACAGAGGAACATTTGGTGCCTTTCTAAATCCACTCCCACTTGTGAAGTGCCAGCTTTGTGCACTCTCCAACACTGCCATTTCCCATGAAACTCTGAGTGCCAAAAGTTCTTCTGAGAGACTGTCACTTCAGAGCATCTCAGACAAGACGAGTTGGAACGGAGACGTACCCATCTCCTCTCCCAAAACCTGCTTCCTGTTTGAGGAAACCTAATTAATAGGTGTGTGCCAGAGGCTCATCGACTGCCAAGGAGCATCTGCCCAAACGGTTGGATTTGGAAAGGCAGAGCGAGACGCCACAGTCTGCCATTAAGCAAGCATCAGTGGCTCCATGTGCACCCAGCACTTTAGGTGAGTGCGGCCGCTCGCAGACGCCATGCTATGGCCCAATATGGCCCGCGCTCTTCCGTACACACTTCCTGTGCTCAGATCCCTCGCCAAAGCAGACTTCAAACAGAGATGCTTTCGATATCAATCAGTCAAAGCATGCATAAACAGTCACTGTCACCCCTCTATGGCTTTTACAAAGATTTCTTTCAAATAAAACCCTTTGAAAGTGTTTTAAGGTCAATACCTGAGCTCACTCGGGCGGCGGTTGAGATATTGCATGCCTGACGAGTCTGACAAACAGAACAGAAGACATTTGGAAGTGATGACTCTCACCTTCACCCTCCTATCCTTATTATGTGCATATGATTGGCAAGGCATTAGATATCTCCAGTACTCTGGAGGGGGCCCGATGCCAATTGAAATGTAGCACACATTCAGGCTTCAATCATACAGATGAATATGAAACAACTGAATGCTTCGGCAGAGAGGACCCGTCTCACCTCTCGCCACTGATCCATAATGCGCCCTCTGCGATCATTTAGTCCCATCTCTCCATTGACCATACTTGCTTTCAGTGAGATGCATTAAAATAGTTCACCCAACATTGACAATTCGTCATTATTTACTCACCCACATGACATTCCAAACTAGGGCTGTTACTAACGATTATTTTGGTAATCGAGTAATCGATCGATTATTTTGGCAATTAATCGGATTAGTCTGATTTTTTTTTTTTTTGGTAATGAAAATAGACCTAAGTGAACAACAGCCTTTAAAATGACTTAAAATACATATAATAACAACAACAATAACATAATAACAATAATAATTGGTTCAAATAAAGTATCAAAAGCAAGTAATCATATGGTTTTATTGAACAACACTGCTAAAATACATAATGTAATATACATAATATAAACAATCAACTTATGTCCACTATGTATTATAACAAATGCCTGCAGAGGGCACCAACAGCTTGGTGATTGTTGTTGTTACTCTTTACAGCATGATCAACAGCACTGTAAACCCGAATAAATTCAAAAAAAGCTAACTTGCTAATTTGCTAACATGCTATTGTTAGCATGGTATAACACTTAATGAATGAGTACAGCAATATAAAGCATTTAACATACTTGCTCTCAAACCAAGCCACATGCACCACTCATCACCATGACACTGACTCTCCAAAAACCCACATTAACAGAAACTCTTCTGAATTAGCATAAAACATTAATCACTACTAAATCTCCCACTTAACATTAATCTTGCACAAAAAAATTATATAACACTTAATTTTAGCATTTACTCTCCCTTTCGAGTGCCATGGGCAAAGCATGCTGGGAAATAGAGATCCCAGCCCAGTTTCAGTTAAACTTAAGTTCGTCTAAATTAAAAGAAACAAAGTTCATAAAACTCAAAACAATGAAACAGTTCAGTTTACTTAAAATATATCAGTTCTGTGAACTTGAAAGAAAAAGTTCTAAATACTCATAAAAGTTAATTTGACTGAACTAATTTGTTTAATTTAAGTTTGTCCTACTCAAAACAATTACTTATTTTGAGCGTTAGGGTTTATAGTAAGTGTTGCCAAGTCTGCGGTTTCCCCACGGAATTGCTACTTTAACACTGTTGCCGCCGGTTGTTTATCATATCCGTGGGTTGAAGTGACCCCAAATAACATGATATTTAGTCCCTGGAATGCGAATTTTACCAGGGGAAGCCTGCCAAAAACATGGATTTTACCCCTCGAACGCGATTTTTACTGGGGGACCCCTCCTGAAACGCGATCGGGCTAGTTTTGGGCTAGTTTTGAGCAGCAATTGGGCAGGTTTTGTTGTGAAAACCTGGCAAACCTGTGGCTTGTTGCATGAAGCTAGTTGAACAAACTCTGAGTTTCAGAGTAGGTTTGGAGTTGACAAATCCAACCTGGTTTAGATCAGGATCAACTGTTGCACAACGCTCGGTATAAACTTTCTCTGTCAACTCAGGTTTAATCCAGAGTTTGCAAAGCGCATGCACCTGAAAGTGTGACACGTGCAGCAAACAGCCAATCACACGGAACAAGGAGAATGTCGGTTTGATTCACTTCTCGTGAGAGAGCCACGCAATTCATGTCTCTTACGAAGATTAAGAGATTGTTATGAAAAATATGAAATTAAACGCATTTACAAGGCAGGAATAAACACTGATGCAGTGAAAGTTTGAGAAGGCAGCTGAAAGAAAATATCTGACTATATCAATGCATGTGAATCAAACAAATAGGCCAAATAATTAATATAGTTTCACAAAGAGCTCAAAAGAATACATGTAAGCTTAATCTGTTTAAAAGCTTTATATATTATGCATGTATTATATTTATTTTAATTTAAAAGCAAAGTTTAATATTGTCAATTAATATAATAGGCCTAATTATATGAATATGTCATGAATTATTCATAATTTTAATTTATTTAATATAAATATAATGAATAATTAACAGCAAAAGTTGAGCAATTTTGTCTCTAAAATGTTTTCACTATAAACTGATTTAATTTGGAGCGAGAGATACAGGGCTTTATTGCATCAGATACATGTCATTTTACTCACAGCTGATTAATACTGGCCAAACAACATTTCATTCAAATGTCCACTCAATATTTAATATTGGGCCACTTCTTATGATAGAAATGCTATAGCCACTGTAATTTCTTGAACAAGAATATGAGGACATCAAAACATGCAAACTCAGAGCGAGGGTTTAAACTTTTATTGTGAAATTGCGATGAACCGTTAGCATATTTAGAAACATATTGATGTATTTTCCTGTGTTGGCATAGGTTTATAAATTATTTATTTACCTTACAAATATGATGAAATGGCACGAATTGCATTCCCAGATGAACATTATAAGTGACCCAAATGCACAGCATATGCAGAGAGACACGCTCCATGCATGTATATGACAACAGTGCAACACAAACGCTATGAAACACAAAGCACGTCAGACTTTATATGCTTTACCAAATGAACGTTATTGGTAACCAAAACAAACCCAATACTATAAAGACTGAGTGCATGTGGAGCAGCATTTAGAATCAAATTTACCTTTTTTTTTCTTTTTTTTTTTTCAGAATCTAGTAATTTATTTTAAAGTACATAAAAATGCACTTTATACATACCATGACTTGAATACACCTCTTCTATGATGAGCATGTAATTAATGTTAATACTAGGTAACACCTTACAATTTATTTATTTTTTTTTTACCAGGTACTAAAACCGTTCGATGATTGTAATGAAGAAAATGTCTCATTAAAAGGAAATATCATGTGTTGCGGAACAAAAGCATATGTTTGAAATGGCATGAAGGCAAGAACGATGACAAAATTTTCAGTTTGGCATGAATTAAAAATCCTTTAAATTTGGAATTTTTTTTTTTTTTTTTTTTTTCCCCTCAATAAAAAAGCAATAATTAACATGCAATACACATTGCTCCAATGTTTATTTGCATCCGGCCTGTGAGATTGATAGAAAAGAAATTGAGCCTGTTTTTTTTTCCAAGACTAATTGTCCCAATGTTTCAGCAATACTTTTAGAGCATTTTGAGCCCAGTCCTCAAAGACCATTTTTGTTAAACGGTCATTTTGTTTCATGGCCAAGTTATAAGTTCAGTCCCTGACCATGCTCTGAACATGGATGAAACACACCCCAGGGAACCTTTATGGGACTGGACTTCAAAGCCAGGACATCAATCTTGTGTATGCGACCCTCAACAAGGGCCTAATTTTCATTCCCATTATCTTTTAAGCCTCTTGAGTGAATTCCTTAAGCAACAACAGACACTAAATGGCAGCGTGGCTGAAATGCAAGGCGCTGCCATGCATTTATAAGTTAATTTAGATGTAGTGAGTGCTCCCATGATAAAGCGCTCTCATAATGGCCGGGGAATATTCTGTTCAGGGTCTAACAGGTGTTATTTAATTTTCTGTCTGACCGCCACGCAAGATCTCATTAAAATTTTATCCTGAAAGAGTGAGGCCTTATAGAGACAAACATTATATGCAAACAAAATAGTCATGTTGTATGGTCTGTTAAAGTTTAATGTTATTGCTGAAATCCTGTTATTTTAGTGCTTGCAAGGCAGTGCTGTATTGAAATTCCTCCTCCTTTAATTCTTTTTTTTTTTTTTTTTTCCCACAGTTTTCCTGAATTAATTCAGCTTAAAGTGCTTACCATACAGTCCCCATCTAAACTTTTTGTAATCATTTGAGCAGTTGGTGAGCTTTTTAAGAATTAAAGTTTGAAAAATCCCTAGTGAGTTAAATATTCACTCTGACGAAATAATTTGCATACTTAAAAATAATTAGGGTCAATGACAAAAAAGAATGTCTAAGATGAAGAAAAATCTTTTAAAACTATAGTTTAAAACACGTGATACTTTATTTTCTTAAAAATGTTGGTTTCATATGGTTTTGAAAAATATTTACACCATGTTCAAGAAAAATTTAAATGTAATGAGCCAAAAAGGAAAAATGTAATAAAACTTTTGCCTTACATACAAGTCCTTTCAGTGCATACATCTTAAAGTCCCCCTGTAGTCAATACTTTTTTCCCCTTAAAACTCATCGTTGATCACCAAAATTACATATTTAAATGTTTTAACCTTGAAAAAAAAAAACTTCATGCCTTAAAATAGCTTGAATGTAACTCTACACCAGGGGTGTCCAAACTTTTTTAAAAGGGGGCCAGATTTGATGTTGTGGACACATCTGGGGGGTCGGTTCCTTTTCTATACATTTATATTACATGTTTTGTTTCTTGAAAACATGACAGATTTGACAAAAGCTTGAGCTGACAGTAGAGTAGCTTGAGATAGGACACAGATGTAAATTTAATACACAAACAATATCTGTAAAACTTTTAACAACCTTGTTTTTAAAGGGTGAAATTTAAATACCTGAGACCTCTACTCCAAACTCGAACACTTCTCAGTGGCTGTTTAGTGGGCATGTGACTGAGACAAGTAAACACATTTGTGAGCTTGTGAGTCGCGCGCTGCGCAGTGCGCAAAAGTAGCGCTGTTTCGTTTCGCATTGTTTCCCTGGCCTAAAATCTAGTACTGCCACCTTGTGTTGACATTGATAAACTGCACGATTTGTAAATTATGCATGGTGGGCCACATATATTATATTTTAATAGACAAGCTGCGGGCCGCATTTGGCCCGTGGGCCGTAGTTTGGACACCCCTACTCTACACCCTTGCCTCATTTAGTATATGCGGTTCTATGAATATGCAAATTAGCACCATCTCCACTCACACACACCAGTTCAGAGATCCACTAGTTGACGTGACTGGTTACAAGGTAGTTTGTGACGTCAGAAAGCGGCGGTGGAGGGGGGGTTTGAGCCCCTGCCCCTTTGATTGTGAAAGTGAAAGGGCCCTTTGCGGTCGCATCGCCGTGCCCCTGCGTTCCCGTTTTTTCCGCCCCCAGAACGCGATTACTACCGAGGGGAAACTGTGTAACTGTGTTAATTCTAATGCCAGATCTGATATATAATGTTTCATGTACAGTCAGATGTTCTTTGTCTATGTGTCAGTAAATCAAACCAGTGACTAAACGGTCAACTTCACATTGTTTCTCTTAGTAGGATGAAAATAATCTGTTATTTAAATTGTGAATAAATTATATATAGTAAGTGATCAAAGTACGCTCCTTTTACAATCACTGGAGCTGTCAATCAAACAGCGTGAGTTTTTCAGTGACTGAGTTCGGGACTCGCGCCAAAACTCACATTTTATTCAACAAATCTCTTAGTTACATCGCGTTTGCACTGTTAATTATGATAAAAGCATTTGTTAGTGTGCAGAAATTGAGTTGCAATGATGAGATCACTGCTTTCATGCGCTCAACAACATGTCTGTGATCGGCTGTTCATCATTGCAATCTTTCATGCCACAGTCTAAATATAATCCCATAGATCTAAATGTAATGCTATAATAAACACTTTTCACAATTAGTTAACCTTGAGAGCTGTAAAAGTAAAAATGTGCTAAAAGTTTGAGAGAGTAATACTTAGCTATTTCGGTAACACTTTATTTTAGCGTCTTTTAACTAGTTGCTTATTAGCATGCATATTGATAGAATATTGGCTATTTATTAATACTTTTTAAGCACATATTAATGCCTTATTCTGCATGACCTTATTCTACAAACCCGATTCCAAAAAAGTTGGGACACTGTACAAATTGTGAATAAAAAAAGGAATGCAATAATTTACAAATCTCATAAACTTATATTTTATTCACAATAGAATATAGATAACATATCAAATGTTAAAAGTGAGACATTTTGAAATGTCATGCCAAATATTGGCTCATTTTGGATTTCATGAGAGCTACACATTCCAAAAAAGTTGGGACAGGTAGCAATAAGAGGCCGGAAAAGTTAAATGTACATATAAGGAACAGCTGGAGGACCAATTTGCAACTTATTAGGTCAATTGGCAACATGATTGGGTATAAAAAGAGCCTCTCAGAGTGGCAGTGTCTCTCAGAAGACAAGATGGGCAGAGGATCACCAATTCCCCCAATGCTACAGCGAAAAATAGTGGAGCAATATCCGAAAGGAGTTTCTCAGAGAAAAATTGCAAAGAGTTTGAAGTTATCATCATCTACAGTGCATAATATCATCCAAAGATTCAGAGAATCTAGAACAATCTCTGTGCGTAAGGTTCAAGGCCGGAAAACCATACTGGATGCCCGTGATCTTCGGGCCCTTAGACGGCACCGCATCACATACAGGAATGCTACTGTAATGGAAATCACAACATGGGCTCAGGAATACTTCCAGAAAACATTGTCAGTGAACACAATCCACCGTGCCATTCACCGTTGCCGGCTAAAACTCTATAGGTCAAAAAAGAAGCCATATCTAAACATGATCCAGAAGCGCAGGCGTTTTCTCTGGGCCAAGGCTCATTTAAAATGGACTGTGGCAAAGTGGAAAACTGTTCTGTGGTCAGACGAATCAAAATTTGAAGTTCTTTTTGGAAAACTGGGACGCCATGTCATCCGGACTAAAGAGGACAAGGACAACCCAAGTTGTTATCAGCGCTCAGTTCAGAAGCCTGCATCTCTGATGGTATGGGGTTGCATGAGTGTGTGTGGCATGGGCAGCTTACACATCTGGAAAGGCACCATCAATGCTGAAAGGTATATCCAAGTTCTAGAACAACATATGCTCCCATCCAGACGTCGTCTCTTTCAGGGAAGACCTTGCATTTTCCAACATGACAATGCCAGACCACATACTGCATCAATTACAACATCATGGCTGCGTAGAAGAAGGATCCGGGTACTGAAATGGCCAGCCTGCAGTCCAGATCTTTCACCCATAGAAAACATTTGGCACATCATAAAGAGGAAGATGCGACAAAGAAGACCTAAGACAGTTGAGCAACTAGAAGCCTGTATTAGACAAGAATGGGACAACATTCCTATTCCTAAACTTGAGCAACTTGTCTCCTCAGTCCCCAGACGTTTGCAGACTGTTATAAAAAGAAGAGGGGATGCCACACAGTGGTAAACATGGCCTTGTCCCAACTTTTTTGAGATGTGTTGATGCCATGAAATTTAAAATCAACTTATTTTTCCCTTAAAATGATACATTTTCTCAGTTTAAACATTTGATATGTCATCTATGTTGTATTCTGAATAAAATATTGAAATTTGAAACTTCCACATCATTGCATTCCTTTTTTAGTCACAATTTGTACAGTGTCCCAACTTTTTTGGAATCGGGTTTGTACATTCTTAACAACAACTCTACATAACTTAACTACCTTACTAACTATTAATAAGCAGTTAATTAGGAGTTTATTGAGGGAAAAGTAGTTAATAGTTTATATGTGTTCCCTATTCTAAAGTGTTACCGCTATTTCATATGCAAAGATGTTAGCCAATCACAGCAGTGGGCGTTTACACTGAAGTCTCACAGCAGCCGTGCCCCTTAAAACAGAATGTTCAAATAATATGGCAAAAATCAGGGTAGGAAAAATGCCTTTTATTTCTAAATTATGAAAATTTTTGATATAAAATTATTCTAACAAATTGCTGTCTATGGAGGAGGTCAGATACCTCTCGGATTTCATCAAAAATATTCTAATTTGTGTTCCAAAGATGAACGAAGGTCTTACGTGGAACGACATGAGAGTGAGTAATTAATGACAGATTTTTCATTTTTGGGAGAACTAACCCTTTAAAAGCTTGATATTCATCATTTTTTTAAAAAAGTAAACATATTTTATTATGTATAAATTAATAAATATATGAATTAATACATTTACATTAAAAAACAAACACGTTGCGTTATATATCCTGAACTAACCTATACATGTCATAAGAATTTCAAATTATAAGATATTTAAAAGAAATACTTATATATAATAATAAAAGATTATGCCAAACTACTTCAGTTTTTATTTCATAACCTAAGAGGGTGTTGTGTGTTGATTTTCTCATGACAGGAGGCTCTGATGCAACATTTCCTTTATAGAGGATAAAACCTAAACTACCTAAACAACGTTCTTTGGCTGCCTTGCAAGCACTGCTATTTCCTTTAGGACATGCTAGTCACAGCGCTAATAAAACACATTGTGACATTCAAATCAACATGAAACACTTTGCTATACTTCAGAAAGCATTTCAAAGTTCAACAATATTTTTTAATGAGAAAAATGTAGAACAGGACCTGACTTTGTGCAATGGGAATTGATTGGATAATGAACAAATCAGTGCATAACAGAATGGAGTCAGGTGGTTGGAGGGGAGGGGTTGAAAAATGAGAGGAGGAACAAGTTATTAGATATGTGATCAAAGATTGCAACAACAAACATTTTTTCTTTTAAATAATTTGCTCCCATGAATCACAATATGACTAAGAACATGTACTAAGAAAGTAAAGAGGGTCAATTTTGATTTCTCCTTGCCTTAACTCTTACAGCTCTCTCTAAAAAAAAAAAAAAACAGTTAAAAGCTTGAAAATGGTTTTCCTCAGTATGACTATCCACAATGCCTAGCTCTGGGGGAGACACAAATGAAGAGTTCCATTAAAAGAGTTATACATCACAGAGAGACTTTCCCAGAACTTCCCTCACTCAGAGACAAAATGGTGTGTATGAAAAATGGTGTGAATCTGCTGGCTGAAAAGCATGTGTGCGCGTGTGTGTGTGTGACATAGAGAGAGATGGAAAGTTAAAGAAGAGGAATGGCACAGTGGTTGTGCTTTTAACTCCACACTTCTTTCTACTAAGACGCCTATGCAGAGACCAAAAGACGGAGAGAGAGAGATGACAGGCTGACGTGTTGATTCAGGAGAAAGTGTCATCACATTAGTGAGCATCACAATACACTTCAGAAATTCTGCAATTGTGCAAACCGTCAGCAATGTGAAAGCATGTTTCAAGAAGTTCTTTGCAGTTAGTTTGAATCAGCAATAGTTGCAAAAAGTTCAAATCAAGTAAATTAACTTTCCGAAGGACGTAGTTTTAATTAACACAAAGCAAAAGACAATGAAGTCAGAAACGAGGAGGAGGAGGATAAATACCAAAGATCCCATAGTGCTCTAGCATCTCAACTGCTGATTAGGAAGATGAACAGTGATATCCGTGATCAAGGTTTTTGGCTTGCAAAGGCATTATTTGAATGCCAGTTGAAGGTTAATGAGGAAAATACCAGTGCCAGCCGCCAGTAAGAGAGGGACACAAAGAATGGTTAGTGTGACAATGCGTAGCATGTTATTGTCAATGTGATGGAGCATGTTGGAATGTTATTTTTTTCTTATTACACAGTTGCATGTAGAACTTGATCGTGATGCGAGTCATATATCTGTGGTCATATAATGACTGCTGAACCGTACATCTGTTCGTTATTTTATGTCTCTCGTATCACTTCACGCTCACTTATGCACTCTCTATCTTCGCACATAAAATTTAAATTCAAATCAATGTTTCATGTCCATATATTTATTTACGTGTTAAGTAAACGTAATAAGTAGGATATTGTACAGTCAGTCGGTCATTGAGTGCAAAATATTTGCTGGCAAAAAGACATTAATGTAACATGTTAATCTTAAAAATAACATTATCCAACAACACTACTTTAGTTTCAGAGTGTGTGGGGTCTCTCTCCTGCACATTTCACTCAATACCCACATCTCATTGGCACATTTAGCGTTTTACTCTGCTGTCACTCACTATCCGTCCCTATTGACTGAGATGTACAGCCTGATCTGGTGGCTCCTGCATTGTGCCGTGGAGATTACACACAATAAGCACCTCTGGCTTTATCATTCAGTAGGCATAGGCCAGACTATGAAACACAATTACACTCAATGGTATGAGTGAGTGGTAGAGGGGAGCTTATGACAGCAGATTCCTAATGAGCATAGCAGAGGGAAATCATCATTAATGCTACTCACAAAGGCAATTTCTTCATCATGCAGCTGGACTGCACCCCCTTCACTTTCTGTGTTAATGCAACACCCCAAAATGGGGAACCACATATACTTGAATTAAAGGATGAAGGCTTGGTAGGGTTTCCTACAGTATAGGGATAACTCAAACTAGCCACACCCTTGTGAAAAAAAGAAGTGTGCATAATTGTATTTATTGTGCACTTGTAGTGTACTTCAATTCTTAAAAGTATATTTAAAAAATACTGTACTTAATATTAATGACGTAATATTAATTAAATAAAAGACCATACTTAGAGTGCATTTCCATGACTATGTTTATTAACGCATTAAAGTACACATTGTTCACCCAAAAATTAAAATTCTGTCATTAATTACTCACCCTCATGTCGTTCCACACCCGTAAGACCTTCGTTCATCTTCGGAACACAAATTAAGATATTTCTGATAAAATCTGATGGCTCAGTGAAGCCTCCATAATTTACACTTTCAATGCCCAGAAAGGAACTAAAGACATATTTAAAACAGTTCATGTGACTACAGTGGTTCAATCTTAATGTTATGAAGCGACGAGAATACTTTTCGTGCACCAAAAAAAACCAAAATAACGACTTTATTCAACAATATCTAGTGATACGATTTCAAAACACTGCTTCATGAAGCTTGGAAGCTTTACAGATCTTTTGTTTCGAATCAGTGGTTCGGAGCGTGTATCAAACTGCCAAAGTCGCGTGATTTCAGTAAACAAGGCTTTGTTACGTTATAAGTATTTCGAAACGTTTCGAAATTTCAATGGTCCACCACTGGGTAGGCGATGATCTCTGTGTGAACCCATGAATCAAGTCTATAGGTTTTACCTGATCTCTGATCAGTTTTATACATTTGTAGACGTTTTTATTAGACATTAGTAGGCCTATAATTAAAAAGAATAATAGTAGTTAATAGTCTCTTATTGGCCTGTTTAGCTGAGCCATCCATGGAACAGACAAAACAAGCCCTAACAATTGATAAAAGGTGGCATTTTATACATACACTTGATATTCAATCTTATTATATGATTCATAGATTTTACTTTTAATAAAACATTTGCAGTGGGTTTGTATAAGGTGTTTATTTGCATGAGTTTTATAGCAAAACACTGTTCTGACCAGGATTCGAACCCAGTCGAGAACACTATCCACTCCCCCACACACTTCCTTGTTTGGCAAAACCACATATATGTTATAATTTGTCAATGCTTGTCTGAATTGTTGTCAAGGTTATTTCAGATCAACACGTGCAAGTGACCACTAAAAGTGTCACTGTGGAGATGGGTGTCGGATTGTTTCGAAGCCTCGACACAATTTGGCTCATTTGCTTTAACTGTTTCAGTGTTTCAAAACAAGAGATTCATAAAGCTTCGAAGCTTCATGAAGCAGTGTTTCGAAATTGCCCATCATTAGATATTGTTGAATAAAGTCATTATTTTGGGGATTTTTTGGTGCACAAAAAAGTATTCTCATCGCTTCATAACATTAAGATCTTTAGTACCTTTCTGGGCATTGAAAATGTAAATTATCTTGCTGTCAATGGAGGCCTCACTGAGTCATCGGATTTTATCAAAATTATCTTAATATATGCTCCGAAGATGAATGAAGGTCTTACGGGTGTGGAACGATATGAGGGTGAGTAATTAATGACATAATTTTCATTTTTGGGTGAACTAACCCTTATTGGGCCAGATTTACTAAACAGGGCAAATTAGTGTGAGTGGAAAGTTATGTGCATGATCTACTGATGATGTGCAAATTAATGAACACAAACGCAGCCGGGTGATTTCCATAATGACCAACGCAATCTACCAAGAGCAGCGCAACGTCTGGTTTAAGATATGCTTTTTTTTGGGTGGTAAATAATGGCACCTTGCATGATTCATTTAAATGCTCTCCACCCATAAATTTTGCGTCTGAAAGGGAAGCTCCTACAATGCATATGCAATAAGGTCAGCCGCAAAAATTAACCCTTTCCACTCCTTTTCAGCACTAATTTTTTATTGTGTGTCTTTAGTAAATACTGACAGTAGTTTTTTTTAATGCCAAAAAGAGGATTTGTGCTGGCGCAAGCTGTTAGTAAATCTGGCCCAAACCCTCCTAATGCATTAAAAACTGTACCTTCTGCATTCCAGAGTCCGCTTGGACCCAGTGGAACGTATAAAACAGTCCATTTTTTTCCACAACTTAATATTTTTCAACTTAACCCATATTGTATCTAATTAGTAACTCATTAATGAGTAAATGCATAAAAGTTTTGATGTTACCATGTTTTTACCATGCTATTACTTTATTTACCCCCTTTTTATTAATTAAAAAAAAATGAGAATTTCTTTGAAATTTCACATTTTTAAAGAACTACAACAATTTGAGGTGTTGTGTTTCATTTGATTTGTTGACTAACATATTACATCACATGTAGAGTAGCCTACTTGAATATAATGTTTAACTATAGTGTGTTATTCAATATTACTTATAGCCTAAAGCTAATATATTTTAAATGTAGTAAACTGCAACTTCATGATTAAAATTGTGTAATTACAAATATATTTAAATGCATCACATTCAAGTTTCAATAGAAATGCCTAGTTCTGTCATGAAACTCCAGATGGTGCAGGCTGATTAACTACTTAGAAGGGCTGGGACAATACATCGATGCATCGCGAATCGAGAAATGATTCTGGATCGATTCTGATATTTTCCGTATGTATCGCGATTCTCTCTCAAATCAATTCTGAGCTTAGTTTTCAACAGCAGATGGCACTGCGTGCTTTAGAAACAGCCGTACTCTGCTTCCTTCCAATTCCTTACACACACCACTTGAACCTTCTTTATTAAAATAATCAATCATAAGGTTCGAAAAGGTTGAAGCAAATTACAAGGGTGTTTGCAGTGGGCTGTTTACATTAATCTCATGTCATAAAAGCATTTTGAGGTGCAAGTACATTCTCAGACTCAGCCAAACGCACAAGCGGTCTTCTTCTTCGTGAGCATTTGAGCATGCTGTTAAAAATAGACTAGAGCGCCATCTGCTGTTAAGAACTAAGCTCAGAATCAATTTGCGATGCATCTGGAAAGCATCAGAAACGATCCACGAATCGCGATGCATCGATAGTATTGTCCCAGCCCTACTACTTAGCACAAGCTGATTGGTTCATATCGCATCTGCAGCCAATGAGCTTGTTGCTCACAACATTTAAATGGCTGGTTACCATGCACTATAGCAGTTTGCAGAATTTCTCCGAAACCCTCCACCTTCCCCAGCTCCACCTGTATAGATCTGTTATGGGTAGTTATATATGAAGAGTTTGGTTCCAAAACGCTATAAATCCATTTTGATTAATTTGAGTAAAAATGTGTTTTCTTTACCAAGAAAGTTGCAAGATGAAAACCACTATTTTCGGTTTCAAACTTTCACATAGCATCTTTAGATTATAATAACATTAAAAATTCAAATCCAGATTTTGATTTTCAAAGATTTATTATTAAAACAGATTTTTTTTTTTCTCCCCAAAACGCAATAAATCCATGACAGGTTTTTTTTAGTTTGTTTGTTTTTTTTTTCCCCAAAATGCAATTAATCCATTGAATCAATATAAAAGTTATTTTTCATATTGAAATTGTTGAAAATACACAACAAAGTAAGTTGATCCACATATATGACAGCCTCTGAACTTGGTAAATACTAATCTTATATAGACACTGGACTAAAAATACATTCAGTCATCGCTCCCAAAATGAATTCAACGGGTCATCTTGTTAATGCTAAAAATTAATTATTTCTCCGTTTGTCATTACCGATTAAAGAGTATCTGGCACCACCGCACGGTTAAAATAAAAACAACACATTTGCCGAGTACATTCAAATAGCATTCATGTTGTTGTTTTTTTGTTTTTTTCTATCAGATGTTTAGAATCAAAACTAGCAATGCCAGATTCGAGAATTAATCATTATTGGTCAAACGGCATTTAAAAAAAAAACTGTTCATGATTCAGTTTTGGGGACCGTGACAGAAGTTTGATGCTGTTGTAGAACAAGCAACAGCCAGCATTTTTCCTCCTCGCGAGTGCCTCATCTTCTTAATCTCCTCACGTAAATGATTAGATTTCAATGGCATACGTTTCTTCCCCACCGCAGAAACCACCACATGTTCATCAATGCCGTCAAAATTATTCATTTTTCTGTTTTTGTTGATCACAAAGTACAAAGTAGATAAGGAAAACTAGGATGCCGGGTGGCTGAGCGGATGTATCGCATTCTGCAGAGAAGGGAGAGTGGTGTTTGTCGTGGTTAGGAAAGATAGGGAGAAAACATGACAGAATGACACGGCGGATATCGCATTTTGAGTAAAATTAAAAATTTACTTTTCAATACTGACCAGATACAATACTGATTTTGGCAAGAACAGCAGCGTAGCAGATCTATTCCACCAAGACTAAATACATTAACATTGTCAGTAACACATATAAACTATTAACTATGACTTTTCCCCTCAATAAACTCATAATTTACTGCTTATTAATAGTTAGTAAGGTAGTTGTTAAGTTTAGGTATTGGGTAGGATTAAGAATGTAGAATAAGGCCATGCAGAATAAGGCATTAATATGTGCTTAATAAGTACTAATAAATAGCCAATATTTTAGTAATATGCATGCTAATAAGCAACTAATTAAAAGACCCTAAAATAAAGTGTTACCACATTGCCATATCCATTACCATGCTAAAAATCTTAAGAGAGTTGTCATAATAGAAATTACATTAGTATGAAGTAGGGGTGTAACGATTCACTCGTTTTCTCGATGCATCGATTACAAATCCTGACGATGCATATGCATCGATCTTGAAACATGTTTTTTGAATCGTGAATCGTTAATTTCAGTCGATAATCGATGTAAAATGCTAAGAATCGGATTAATCGTGATTCGATAGCGATTCAGTACTTTAAAATATATAAACATTAAATTACTACATGCGCAAATTGATGGAGACGTTGTGCGCCGTCATTCACGCTCATACAGCTCTCCTTCACAGACATGCGCTGCACTCTTTACCGCCTTTGACTGAATCGCGCTCACGCTCTGTCCGTAGCTCACATTGATACATTTTTGAGCAGCCCATGTTTGAGCTCTCCTCAGGACGGCCACTGCTATTCACATGAGCAGATGACAGCAATAATCCTGAGTCAAACCGATCAAGCCATTGATAAAGCTGCCAAGTCATTGCGTGGTCACTACTGTTGAAATAAAATGCTTTCATTGCGTGGGAACGTCACCGTTATTTTCTATAAGATAAAATACTCAAGTTTTACGGAAATGGGTCATACCATTGACATTACCTGAGCAGCTGAAGTAAACCCCCGCTTATTCAAGGGCGTGCATTTATTGCATGGAAGGAGCAAACACATAAATGTAAGTGTCTAAATAGTTCCAATGAATGATAAATGAAATGAAACTTAATAATGTTAAACTAAATGTACGAAGGAAACTGCTGAAATAACCCTAATGAATGCATATAAAAATGCAGAATCGAATCGAATTAATCTATATTTTAATGTGAATTGTCTCGAATCGAATCGTTCTGAATTTGCAAAAATTGTTCTTGAATCGAATCGAACACCTATGAATCGTGAATCGAATCGATTCGCTGTCTACCCAAAGATTCACAGCCCTAGTATGAAGTGTAGTTCTTTTTCATAAGTACAAGCCATAACAAATTCTTCATCATCCTGGTTTGTATTTCTGCATTACCTCACGTTTCTTTATTGTTCTGGTGTGTAATAAATAAATATAGCTAAATGTCTATCAGTTGACAAATTTCAGCTATTGCACAGATTGTATGCCGCCAAACCTAACACACACTAGTGAGCTTTTCCTTGACAATATTTCTATTTCCCTGTGTACTCATTATGTCGTCACACACCCTAGTAGTTTCCTGGCAAATTAGCTTTACTAAATAGGCTTCCTTTTTCACTGGGTAAGCAAACCTAATAAAAGTAAATAATAGAACATAATGAAAATTACATAAAATAGCAGACTTGTATAATGGTTATTTTTGAATGCTACTAGACTAGAATAAAATAGACAGAATACTAAGGAAATTTCTGTGTCTTTAACATCACACATTAGAAATGGAAAATCACTATAGCAATGCATTAATATACAGCATACATAATATACTGTATGTGCAGTCACATGTATGTATAGTGATTTAATAATGTCTTCAAACATGATTCACTGATTCATTCATTAATGCTGATCTTTTGTATGCCATAAAAAATAACTTGATACTTCTTCAGCTTATTCTGGATAATCTTGTTTTGAGTTGTTTGATTAACTTTTAACTAACTTTTAATAAACTAGTGTGTATTTTCTTACCTCACACCAGATGTTGTGAAAAAGGACTACGTCCTAAAATTGCATCATTTTCAGTGGCATCCATTACAGATGTTTAGATAAACTAGTATGCATTACCACTAAATACCAAATGGCATGAGGAATTCATTTTAGCAAAGCCTCAAGCCATTTGAATCAATTATAATGTATTACTAGTATCAGCTCATCTAATCTGTGTGTGAACATAAAGGCACAGGGTGAGGCAAAAGGCATGATGAAATATTCATCTATTGTAAACTCATTATTTTGCTTGCAGACTGGCCCACAGTTGTCTTGGTGAGTGGTGATGGATGGCTTTGGACCAGAGCGCATTGGAACAGACAGAAATGGGTGGCATGGGGAAAGAAATTCCTTTATATGAGCAGGATTCTGTACATGGCACAACATCCATCCAATCCGAATAGCTCAAGCAGGAGAGCAAAGACACCGCACAGAGAAAAAACATCTTCCTCAGTCAGCTTTATACATGAAAAACAATGAAAACACTTTAAAAGTCATGTTTTTCAGAACAATGTGCGTTGATGAAAAATATATTTTCTTCATGACAGGTTATCTGTATACAACTAAAAATTAGTTTCAGAGAACTAGTTTTAGAAAAGAATTAGTTTCAGAGTCATTGAAACAACACACATTTGCAGGAAATTTAAATCACAAATGAGATCTTAGTTGTTACTCCTAGACAGCAATGCTTTTCAGATCAATCAATCAAACGTAAGAGATCTCAGCATGAACAGCATTTTTCATCAAGTTATGCTATCCAAATTAATTGTATTCAGCTCTATAACAAATGATTATTCTATTTCCTATTTTTAAAAGAAACATCTGAGACAAAGCTGATAGTCAAATGAAACACTGCTGGAAACTCAATTAGATCTCCTGAGCTATGAAAGAGCAACATCTGAGCAATAAATGTTAAAAGGACCACTTCCTTTTAACTTTCAGCCAACTATTCCTGTATATGCTTTCTCCAGCTAGACTGCCCCAAAAACTTAATGCTTTAATCTCAGTTTCCCTTCATATTCAAATTAAGTAAAGCTGGCAAAGTATGCAAAGATACATGCACCTTCATGGCGTGCAATAGCAGGCAGCACAATATCTCTCAACATAACTTTCAGCATATGAAATTTGGTTATGAGACTGTTGAAATTTGCATTTGCTTTTATAGCAAATGCTTTCTTGTCTCTAGTACAAGAATCATTTCTGTGAAATTAGTTACATTTGTGGATGGGAACAGGTTTTAGGGAGATAAATGTACAAATATGCACCTCACCAACTCTGTTTGCTAATCTTGTTTGAAGTGATGGTCTCAACAGACCGGTGCTTCAAACATGTTTGGCTATATTTTCCACGCCCACACTGTCATGATGATGTCAGTTGAAATTAAAAGTAGTTTCCGAGGCGAAGGAAGTAATTCTGATGGAAGATTTCTTATTTAGAATAATGTGCACCATTTTTTATAATCTGTCAGTGTTTGCAATGTTACAGACCATAACATGTGAATGGTGAGGAGTGAAAGTGGAGCGGGCAATGGAGCTGTGTGATTTTGCCTGGAGCAAGGAGCAGATTTTTGAAAAAAATATTAGTGTTTTCACTTGCTTCAGGAACGCTCAGAGCAGGATTTCTCACTATTGAGTACAGAGTGGTAAATGGAGAACCTGGAGTGACATACTGAGTTCCACTCACATTCTGTGTTCCTGGCCGGCTTTGCGAAACCCAAACTTCGATGCCTTTGGGCCCTATTTTAACAATCTAAGCACATGGTCTAAAGCACACGGCGCAAGTGCACTTAGGGCGTGTCCGAATCCACTTTTGCCAGTTTAACGACGGGAAAAATGGTTGGCGCGCCCGGCGCATGGTCTAAAAGGGTTGTCCCTATTCTCTTAATGTGTAATGGGTGTGTTTTGGGCATAACGTGCAATAAACCAATCAGAGTCTCATCTCCCATTTCCTTTAAAAAGCCAGTTGCGCTCACGGCATTGCGCATTCACTATTTACATGGCGGAATTTGCAAGTGAAAAAACTAATCGAACCGAATCGAATTTTAATGTGAATTGTCTCGAATCAAATCGTTCTGAATTTGCAAAAATCGTTCTTGAATCGAATCGAACACCTATAAATCGTGAATCGAATCGATTCGCTGTCTACCCAAAGATTCACAGCCCTAGTATGAAGTGTAGTTCTTTTTCATAAGTACAAGCCATAACAAATTCTTCATCATCCTGGTTTGTATTTCTGCATTACCTCACGTTTCTTTATTGTTCTCATGTGTAATAAATAAATATAGCTAAATGTCTATCACTTGACAAATTTCAGCCATTGCACAGATTGTATGCCGCTAAACCTAACACACACTAGTAAGCTTTTCCTTGACAATATATCTATTTCCCTGTGTACTCATTATGTCATCACACACCTTAGTAGCTTCCTGCCAAATTAGCTTTACTATATAGGCTTCCTTTTTCACCGGGTAAGCAAACCTAATAAAAGTAAATAATAGAAAATAATGAAAATTACATAAAATAGCAAACTTGTATAATGGTTATTTTTGAATGCTACTAGACTAGAATAAAATGGACAGAATAACATCACACTGGATAATCTTGTTTTGAGTTGTTTGATTAACTTTTAACTAACTTTTAATAAACTATTGTGTATTTTCTTACCTCACACCAGGTGTTGTGAAAAAAGGACTACATTATTGCATTATCATGCAATTTTAAAACTGAACGCTTCTCTAGTGAGGAAACAGATCTGCTCGTGCGCGAGGTTAAAGCGCGTGAGCAGACCATCTAAGGGACAAGCCGGATTCCACCAAAGCATTTTTATCTTTATGCACACAATAATAATCTTTTACACTGTAATCCTTTTATTTTTAATATTTGGCATGTTTGTGTGCTGCACGTCCCTGTGTGTGTAATAAGCAGAGTGTATGTGTGTCGTGCACCCGCCTATAGGCGCATATTACTAACACGCTCTTTAAATAACAAAAAAAATATTGCGCCATTGACTTCAGACCAGGTTTCAGATGGTCAATGGCGCAGTCTATTTCAGTTGCCTCAAAATAGCAACACGCCAACAATGCGCCTGAACACACCTTGTTTTCAGACCAGCACGCCCATGGGCGCACAAATGGGCACAAATGCATTTGCTATTTAAACAACGTGGCGCAGAATGTGAAAATGATAAAGGCGTTGGGCTGAAACTAGCAAAAAACAATTGCATCGCGCTGAGTGTATGATAGGGCCCTTTGTCTTTTATTGCAACAGTTTTATTGGTTGAGAAAAAACAGTGATGCTATTGCTACACTCTAAAAAAAAATGCTAACAACAACCCAAGTTGGGCTGAAAATGGACAAACCCAGCGGTTGGGTTAAATGTTTGCCCAACGTGCTGGGCAGTTTTATTTAACCCAACTACTGTTTAAAAATTGCTATATGGCTGGATAAAAATGAACCCAAAATTGTTTGGAAATTAAAAATCAGACATAATTACTAGAGGCAACAATAATAATCGATAGGTGAACATTTAATAATAATTATATAAACTGCTTATTATTCAATAAACTTATTAAAAAAATGTTCATTTATTAAACATATTAATAAATGTTAATTTCCAACATATTTTGGGTTCATTTCAGGCAAACAATACAGTAATTTTTAAACAATAGTTGAGTTAAATAAAACTACCCAGCAGGTTGGGCAAACATTTAACCCATTTGCTGGGTTAAAACACCTTAATCGCTGAGTTTGTCCATTTTCAACCCAACTTGTGTTGTTTTTAACCCAGCATTTTTTTTTTTATAGTGTATTAAGTTACTGCTTAATTCATTACTAAACTAAAACTAAATGAATTTTACTTCATAAACATATATTTTTGAGTTGGCTCATGTAGCCTGCTGCAATAATGTGTATTTTGATTGGAATGAGAATGATGAAAAAGCTTTGTGATGCTACTAGTACGAAAGTGAGTAAGGACTCAAAATATGACTTTTATGACTGTCTAAGAATGTTAGAAAGGATAAAAATCTCTCTGACAGTAAATGACTGTGTGTTCATGCATGAAAGTCTGATGGCCGTGGAAAATAACTTGATATTTACGTGCACATGTACCTCTTTAAATTGCATGCAGCATTGCATTGAGAAAAACATTACAGATGATGGATTCCAGCAGGCTTAATGAAACGCTGCGGATGCCAGATCCAGATTTGAGAAACGACGGCCCACTTAAAGGTCACTATAAATCACGGACCTCTTTCCCTGGTTGTGCGCTGCACTCGTCCAGCGGGCCAACCCCAATCAAATAAACCGCTCCGCGGAGCCCAGCCGCTTGCAAGCCTGCATTTACCAGTGTGAACATGCCGCTTTATCTGGGCTTGTAGACAGACAATCCTGTATGTTCTTCTCATTATATTTATGTGTGACTTTGACTGACGCAGACATGTCACATAGCCAGCTCCAGTCACGCTGGTTAATGTTCAATCAATCCCGGAGCAGGCATATAGTTGTAAAACAAGCGTTTCTCTTCTATATAATTATGCCAATATGCCTCCATTTTCTCCTCTTTGCCACTAAGTAACCAAAGTTCCCATAAGAGGCCACTGCAATGCTTCAATTACAGTAATCAAAGCAAAGTGCTGCATTGCCACCAAGTTTGTTCTATATGAGGAAAATTGGACTCCGAAGACAAACGACCAGTGGATATATGACCACAAAAGCACTCTTGACACTTAAGGGAATATTGGACTCTCAAACCCTATGAATTCATGCTTGAAATCATATTTTTTCTGTGCTTTACACCAAGAAGTTACTGTACCAATCCATTAGCATTCACATTCATCTCAGTGGCAGTTGCTTTGATGGCACATGCAGTACGCAATTTACATATCACTTTGCTCATGTGCAGGAAAATTACATCATGACAACACTAACTCAAAAACATCAGACATGATTTTAACATGAGTGCTCAAAAATATCAGACAAAATTAATCCACAAAAGAAAAAAAAAAAAGAACTCATCTGTTAACTTTATATATACTCTAAGAGTAGACAGTCCTTCAGTCTAGGAATAGAATCTAAACTACAAATGCTATTTTTAAAGAGAGCAACTTTATATATATTTATTCCTTGTACATTTATTCAAAAAATTCTTAGTGTATGTAATTAACTTCCCATTTCAATAGCAATTCCATTGAAATCTACTAATCAAAGTTGTGATCAAACAATCAATCAGTGAAAAACAGTTGAGGTCAGTCAGGAAGGTTTGTATCTTTAACCATCACCACTGATCAGACATCTCTTTAAATCAAGCTGAGGGTCTTTGTCTGAGAACACACAGTGTAAGCTTGAGAAATTCAACCACCTCGAACTCATGAGGATAACAAAAGCAGACAAGTTGTCAGATAGGTACATGGCTCAAACTGACATTTCTCATGGTTTGCTGGACAAGGATCTTGTTCCTACATGAAGGGTAGAAATGTGCATCTAGTGGTAAAAGTGTATTAGTGTACGTCTCAGTGGAGGACACTCTTTAACATTCTGTGTTTTACAATAATAAAAACAGCATTTTCTCTCAACAGTAAGCTTACAAACATTACACCAAAAAGTATTTATTTTAGCCCATAGCAGGCTATCTTTTATATTAGTTTTAAAGTGCTGTTTGTTTGTTGTAATATAATGAAAGACTCAAGTTCAGGCACTTTCAGAGTACATTCTGTAAATCTTTTTTTTTTTCATTTTTCTATTTCTCTGGTCTGATTCTTTGCAGTGTTAAGTTATTTTCAGTCTTTGGTATCAGATCAGTCTAAGTTTCAACTGAATGAAGCCTGACGGACCGTCAGGTTTGTGTCTGGACCTCAGTCTTTGCAGGTCACTGACACATCGAGCCTGGAGTTGTAATATCCCAATATCCCACTGTGCTTTAGGTGAGATCAAATTTTAATGAATTCTCTCTCATCTGAACCCCGGACACTAAAGGTCACCTTTGCGTTTAATGCAGGCTAAAGCCCTAACATAAATAAGATCCCACGTGTACTGCTTCACTTGACTTGAAACCTGTTTAAATGTATATCCTAAAGTTTTCAATCATTTCTTACCTGGCTGCAGAATCAATTGCTATTATTATAAAGAATAACATAGAAACATACAAAACTGATATATATATTATAAATATAAGTTCCTGCAGCTCAATAGGAGCACCAGCAATACCACTGTAATGGGTTCGATTCACAGGATACCCATGTAAGAAATATATTAGAAACAGCACTAACTATTGCATAGTATGGCAATATCGTTTTTCTTGACATAAAGTACATGGTGTCATGTTTAACTGGTTTATATATATAAAATGGCTACATGCCAATTTTGTCACTGCACTATGGTACTACCAAGTTACGTAAGTTTTGACATGATAGCCTACTATAATAACATTTGGATTTTATTTTAATATGTAGCTACTACATTTTTTTTTTTTTCTTTTTTTTTTTTTTTTTTAGGTAATACGTTTTTTTATTATTTGAACATGTATCACATCAATATCAAGTTTATTTGACTCAGTAGGCTACTATAGTAATAGGCTATAGTGTTTTAACAATGGCAGTGTCATGTTTTTATTGATTGACTGATTGATTGTAATCATAGTAATACGATGGTATTCTTTGAAGCACTTTGGAGTACCACATGGTATTAATATGCTAGTCATTAGCCTATCATCAATCATAGTATATCATGGGATTAGGTCCCACGGTACTTTTTTTGTTACAGAGTGTAAAGTAAACACTGTTCTTGCGTTTGCGCGTGAGGGAAAAAAAAAAAAAAAAAAAAAACCAACGCCAAACAACAAATCTGTTATTCACAGAAAGTCACTTTCAGTAGGCTCTGAAACGCACACGTCTGGTAATAAATATGTTCCGCTTACCATCATGTTTCCCTGCATTTTGGCAGTTTCGATTAAATTCTTCTCCTTCATTTGGTTTCTTCGGTGTGATGGATGTGTGTGTCAGTGTCGGTGTCTCGGCTGGTTCCGCCCGGTCCGGTTCTTCTTTCTCAGCACCCTGTTGAGCGCTCCGAGACTAAACTGCCTCTATAGTCATTCACCGTCGGCTGTTTTAGACGCAAGCAGCGGACGTTAGTTCTCAGAAACACTCCACTGTGGCTCAGGACGGCTGTTTGGTCGTTTCAGAGAAGGATGAGCGGGTGATGGTTTCTATCGCTCTCCGTGAACTCGACGCGAGTGAGAGTGAAGCTGCACATGACAATCCCGCTGCTGTGAGAGGAACAGCCCTCGCGCCTGTTACGGGCTCTATTGCTTCAACTTTACTGTTGAGGTCGTTGAAATGTCTTTGTGTTATTCCGTTGCATATTATGAATTATTAATCGAATCTGAATCTGAGGATCTTGTTTAAATACTGTATATCTGTTGAAATGACCTGTAGGCTATTGCTGCTATTGCTTGTAGGCAGATTATTCTGGTTGACCAGCATTTTAATTTGGTAAATAATATGGCTGTGCTGGTCCACAGTGGTTTAAGCTGGTCTAAGCTCTCAAATGGACGAAATAAGCATCATAAAAGTTGCTGTAAAATCTCATTCAAATTTTATTCAGGTCAAAACTATTTAAACAGGTTTTTGTTTTTTTGTTTTTGTTTTTTTTTTTTTTTCCCTGTCAACAATGAAAAGATAAAATCAAAGTGTTCACAAGCATCTCTATTTCTAATATCCCTGTTCACAACCCCAGCAGGCATCTAATGAAAGTTTCTGTTAGATGACCCAAAGTGGCCACTGTGGTGTTGCCAAATCTTTTAAGATCAAATAAAATCGCTGTTGAATTATATATATATATATATATATATATATATATATATATCAACCCGATCTCATGAGAATTTATAAGTGTTGTACAAGCTGACGACGTTATATGAATTTGTGACTTGATGTATTACTTGTAAGTAAAATGTCACCTTGGAGGTCCACTCCTAAACCAACCCGAAGAAAACAATTTTATGAGGTAGTGATTTTGTATGAAACTGTACAATGTGATTTGTACAGAAAAAAAATACGTAAGCATCTAAACCCAACCCCTAAACCTAACTGTCAGTGAGGCATGAGGAGATAACTAACAAATCTGATCATACAAATTTGCCACCAATTAGCCAAAACATAAAATAGTTATGAATTGCTATGAGAGTGAGTTGCCTAAACCCTCAGAGAGGTGTGAGAAAAATGTACAAACACACAAATGAGATGTACAAATTCATATAAAAATTTGCCAAATTATACATTTATATGAAGGAAAAAAAAAAAAAAAAAGACATGAATTAGCATGAGCATGTTGGATATTTAGAGAGATGGTGGCCGATATAATGTTGACAATAATGCAGTAATACAAATTGAGATGCACAAAATAATAATAAAACAGAAAATATTTAAATATTTTAATAAGGCTATTGGTAGATTTTGAAAATGACTAAAGAGAACTACCACTAATGTTAATTGCCCAAATAGTCATGGTTATTGCTGATCTCCAATTGGTTACATTCAAATGTCTGTGTTATTAACGTGTCATTATTCTGGTATTACACATGTCAACCTTAACAAACTTCCTCAGTGAGATTCTCTTCAAACTATTGCTCTGTGTGCAATGGCAGTAGATGACCTGAAAGGAAAACTAATAGTAGATGGTTATAGTTTATACTAATGCCCACTATAGTTCCTTTCACAGCAATGCTGAGAATTCAACGCATAGGCTACTTGCATTATTATAAACTGCAGTTAGACAAAATGTATAAAATCAGGCTTGTGTAAGTGTTAACTTCAGGTCAGTTTCCCTTCTGCCCATCTAACACTGTAGTCTTTACAGGGGATAGGCAACTTTCTAAGCAAAGAAAATGTTCCCACTACAAACAGACTTTAAGCTGGTTACAGTCAATTGCTCCAGCAAAATTTATTACTACTAATAAGTAAGAGTTTTTCCAGTCCATCCACCAGACTGCATAGTCAGCTGTGCTGGGTCAGAAACTGGGCCACCTACTCAAAAAAACAACCTGTAAAGCTGAAGTGTGTAATTTCTGGGCCACTAGCAACACCATATTGAATTGCAAAAATAACCAGTTTTCAAACAGTTGAGTCAGGTGTGTTAGATTCAGGAGACATCTAAAATGTGCAGTACTTTCAAGTTCCATTTTAAACACTGCTGTATAAATATGAATTTAAAGGAAACAAATAATTAACATTCCTTGTAGGGCGAGCAGACAAGTACTGTATGAAAATGAGCCATTGGCCATTTGTATTAGTGTACGGCAATGAATTGCAGACTGAACATAAGGAGCTATAAAACAAAATATAAGGGAAAAACAGCTTGGAGGACATACTACCCTGAATAAATAAACTGTTGTTAACAAGGCTATTATGCTAATTTAAGAATTGAGGGACACAATCAATATATGGCAACATTGTGGAATGACTCCCTCAAGGACATTAATTATGTCTGCATACACAAAATAGAGTTCGCTACATGGTGGGGGAAAAACAAGAAGGAGGACATAATTTTTAAATGTTTCACAAAATTTCATGGTGACAAGCAAAAGTTGACTAGTAATATTAAGGTTTCTTCTGCAACAAAGTATGTTGAATCTACGCTCAAATCCAGCTGGAATTTCTGATCTTCAAGATTATTGTGGTCAGTGGGATAATGGTATATTCATTGAATTACAGTATGTCCATCAGTTGCTTCAATATTAAAAGCCACATTCAAATGAATTCTTTTCTTTCTTGGTTTGGTTCAAAGCAGACAAATATTTCAAATGTATTAGTCATAATAAAATAAAATAAAAAATGCCAGTTTGATTGTCCCCCAAGTGAAAATTATAAGTTATTGCTTAGAAAAGTAATAGCACGCCTCTCCACAACAAGCTGTACAGTTTAAGGTATAATGTCTGTTGCACAAAACATCTGATTAAAAGCAACGCATCCATTTCCATGACTTTATCAAGGCGCCATTTTAAAGCCATTATTCACTAAATTATCATCAACTCCAGGTGTTTCCATTAATTAAATATTTCCTCAAAGCTCAAATTACTCGATTCATGGCATGTGCACTTATACACACGTGTGATGCGCATAAAGATAAAGCACTTCAGCATTTGAGCAGTCAACATTAGGATTCTAGTCATATGAGCGCTCCGAATTGATGGCTGTCTCTGTACTGTTGATTAACCGGCTGATGTGTAACTTCTTGCGGGGTTCTTCAGGAGTACTTTGTAAGTAGAGCCGGGGTAATTTAGAAGAGTCAGTAGCGCTGACCTTCCGTGTCATGCCCTGTCAGATGTAGAAAAAATTACTTTAGTTAATGAAGACAGGTGAAGACAAATTGCGCCCATATGTATAGAACGAATGTGACATCACAGTGCTCAAATATGCGGTCCACGAGTGACTTCCTAATGAGTGCTTTGTTAATCTTATTTGAATATATTTGGCGCAGGTGCACTTAGGGCATGTCCGAATCCACTTTTGCTAGTTTAATGACGGAAAAAATGGTTGGCGAAAAGGGCTGTACCTAGTCTCTTAATGAGTCATGGGTGTGTTTTGGGCGTAACGTGCCATAATCCAACCAGAGTGTCATCTCTCATTCCCTTTAAAAGCCAGGTGTGCTTGCACCATGGCAGATTGCTATTTACATGGCAGAATATAGACACCCTCAACCTGACGAGTCAGTTTAAATACATGTGATTGGTCAAATAATTAGCCAATGTTTGTGTGCTTCTGCACGTCCCTGTGTGTGTATACACGTTGTGTACCAGCCTATAGGCGCATATTACTAACGCACCCTTTAAAGCTGCAGTCCCGAAGTTTTGCCTCTTTGTCGCCATCTCTGTTTGAAACCTGAAATTGCAGTTATATGCGGAATTATTATCGCTACATGCGTTGCGGATGAATCTAATGTTTGGTGTCAGTCACCACATCGGTGTGAATACTGTACTTCGGAAACACAGATTCTGCGTCTTGGAAGTATGACCAAAATAAGAATTTTCAACCGGAAAATGTCATCTGAACAAGTAAGTAACATGTCTGCGACTTTTGTTCTGACCAACAAGGAAAAAAGCATTAGGCCTACAATAAATCGTGCTGCCAATGGTGATTAAATCTAACGATCACTTAGCTTGGATCATGAAATCTACAGGTAACGCTAATACGTACTTAATACACATAGTCACGCAATGCTGATATTGTTAATGTTAACAACATCAGCATTGCGTGACTATGTGTATTTAGTGCGTATTAGCGTTACCTGTAGATTTCAATTTCTGTAGCCACTCCACAGTCCGACGTCTTTTGCTTTTGACTACAGGTAAATCTCCAGTTGTCACTGATGACTGTCATTTGGATCTTTCTGGATTACAATCCGCCATCAAAATGATAAGTTTAATTATTTCAGCTGCTGTGAGAAAAGGCTATAAATGATCCGCCATCCTCACATGATATAGCTACTAGCTGGGACTCCTTCCTTTCTGTTTACAGATGTGACGTAATGACGCAAAGACGAACGGCTGCATGCTCGAATTTCCCACGGAAACCCACCAGTACCGCTCTTATTATAAAACATTATTACAAGCTTACCGTTGTGAATCGAGCTAAAGTAAGGATATAGTTTTGAACACTGGCTGGTTATGTACTTGCTCAAAAATTGATTTTGGATCATTTTTAACCAAAAGAAAGGTACGAAATGCAGCTTTAAATAATAAAAAATGACTTTTAACGCCATTGACTTTAGACCAGTTTTTTGTTGGTCAAAGGTGCAGTCGTTTTCAGATGTCTCAAAATAGCAACATGCCAACAATGCGCCTGAACACACCTCTTTTTCAGACCAGCACACCTATGGGCGAACAGATGGGTGTGAGTGCATTTGCTATTTAAACAAAGTGGGCACTGGACGTGAAAATGATAACTGCGTCGGGCTGAAACTAGTCGCATTGCGCTGGGTTTTTGATAGGGCCCATTGGATCTAAAACTGCCAATCATATTTTGCCATGACAAAAAACCCTTATCTCTTTAAAACTGAACTGTAATCAAGACAAAACACGAAGAGTTAAACACTCTTCTGTGAAACTGTGAAACTAATAATTATTCTGTGAAACTACTCAAAGTCCATGCACTATTTATGATTTAATGAGAGAAAGAACGAATAAGTCTTAAGCAATTACCAGTCTTTTAAGACACAGCCTGTTCTTTTGAAAGCAAAGCGCTCTGCATATCTGAATATTAATGGAAGAGTTTCCTGGGAACAGCAGACATATGCCATAAACGCATATTAAATCCATCATTTTAACCTGCTTTGCTGGGGAGATGAATGATGAGGTGAACTTTCAGAGCAGATGTTTTTCTACCTCTGGGCCAGGCTGACAGGAGAGAAGAACTTAAGGAAATGTTCCAGAAAAGTTGCCCACCCCAGAGCGGAGTCAGAACGGATGGTAGGGGAGGTCGTCAGGTGCTGCACGCTTGATGAGGAAAGATGCACCAGTTGGAGAACTCATAAAACAGCATTTGTGTTTCAGTGTTAAACTGGTTTCAAGTTAAACTCATCAAGGATAATGCCTAGAGAATGTTATCAGATTTTATTCATTTCAATGGCATTTTCTTGGCTGACGCATTCCTCATTGGAAGTGTGCAACCTGTATACTGCCATATGTGCTAAAAGCTGCTCAATTGTGGACACAGTTCATTTATTTATTTAGTTTTTTGAGACAATCACCTAAGCCTTAAATGCTATGCCGTCATGTCATGAAAATGCTGACTCGCTGATGGCAACACAAGAACACACAGTCCCAAACTCTGTAACCTCAAAGGCTGCAGACAGGGAAATTTTAGGTCAGTGTCAAGCTTTTTATAATCTCCAAAAAATCTGACACTGGTAAATCATAATGAAATACACTATTGTAGGGGTTTTTTTGTTTTGTTTTGTTTTTTTTTGGAAAGAAATTAATACTTATCCAGCAAGAACTTGTCGAATTGATCAAAAGTCAATGGTTGACAGTTAACTCTTTCAACATTGATAATGTTTCTTAAGCATCAAATCAGCATATTAGAATGATTTCTGAAGGATCATGTGAGGCTGAAGACAACAGTAATGGCTGATCAAATAAAATGCAGTCTTGCTGTGCATAAGAAATATTAAAAAAATCTTAATGACCCCAAACATTTGAATAGTAGTGTTCTTGTGACTTATATTAGGCATGCAAGAAAATACTGGTACCTAATCAAACAAGTAAAAAAGTGTAACAGTTCTATTTCGTTTGGACTTTGTCTTTAATTTGTTTTCTGTTTTCACTGTCTCCCTGCCTGAATTAGCTTGTTAATTTGTCACCATGGTTACTAATTTGATTAGTCATTGTTTTCAGCTGTTGCCTATTAGTTCTCTTTGATTTCTCCTAGTATATATCTGCCCAAGTTTCAGTCTTCTGTTGTCGGTTCTCATTAATAGTAACACTACACCACAGAGACGACGCCAGAGCCCCCCCAGAGACGGAGAGCTTCTGTCCGCCGTGACAAAGGAGCCTGTGTGGAGTACAGCACCAACAATCGCCCTGAAGCCAAAGCCCAACTGTGAGTCTGACCAGGGGTGTGAGCTGGCAACATCCGTGCCAGTGGGAGTCTTGGTGAAGCTTGACACTGAGGACTGGCTGATCAATTGGGACACCGAGATATTGCTTCCCACCATACCTCACCCTGAATCATCAGTATCTTCATCACCGCTGGTCCTGCCCAGCATAAAGACTGTTTTATCACCCTATATTGAGACTGTATCATCACTGCTGGTTTTACCAAGCCTAGAGACTGTTTTATGACCGCTGATCCCACCCAGCCTCCCTCTGCCACCTCCGTTGCAAGATTCCAATCATTCAGCTCCGTCTTAGCTGGTTCCTTTCAGCCCCTCATCTTCTTCCCTAACACCTTGCTGTGTGGACAAGCCTCAGGTCTTATAGTCACCAGCTTCGCCCAAGCAAGTGGATCCCCCAGCTGCTGAACTCCACCTCGGCCTGTCAACCTGTCGGCTCCTCCCTCCATTGGCTCAACTAGAGACCCTCAGCCTTGTGGCTCCACCAGGCTTCCTCGTCCTTCCGGCTCCACCTTGGTCAGCCGTCACCCTACCTGCACCATGGATTTTCAAGCCATCCACTGCGCTCCGTCTCTCCACCCCTTCGGCTCCGCCTTCCATCTGGCTCCACCTTGGTCCTCAGTCGCACTGGCTGCGCCTCAGTCCTCGAGCACTCTGTTTCTGCCTCGGGCGCTCGTCACCACGGCTCCACCTAGGTCTCCAGTGCCATCGGCGTCGCTAGGACCCATTGGCTCTGCGTCTGTGCCTAGGACTCCTCTGACAACGATGTCATCTCTGTTGTTCGTCAAAATCATGGCTCCTCCCTCCATCGACTGTCGACCTGGCTGTGCTCTGGGCCAACACCACCTGGCCACTCCTACCATCATCTCCTCCATGGCTGCTACCTCCATCTACTCCTTCTTGGTCTCTGCTGCCTGCCCATCTGCCTTCTCCTCGTCCATCTCCTTCGCCTGCTCCTCGTCCACCTCCAAAGCCCCCACCTTCCCTCCCTTATCTCTTCTGGAGCCAGGATGCACCTTCTGGGAGGGGGCGTACTCTAGCGGTTCCACACCCGTAAGACCTTCGTTCATCTTCGGAACACAAATTAAGATATTTTTGTTGAAATTCGAGAGCTCTCTGACTCCTCAACAGACAGCAATTAAACCACCACTTTCAAGTTCCAGAAAGGTAATAAAAACATCGTTAAAATAGTCGACGTGACTGCAGTGGTTCAAATTCAATTTTATGAAGCGACGAGAAGAAAACAAAAACAAGACAAAAATAACGACTTTATTCAACAATATCTTCTCTTCTGTGTCATTCTCCTACAGTTTTTACGTCCAGCACTTCCAGGTTCTATGTCAGAATGCCGGAATTGGCAGACATTGTCCATGTGAGCTGCATGACGCATGCATGTGATGCTGATGCAGGAGCCCGTGAAAGTGGTGGTTAAACGTCTATCGAGGAGTCAGAGAGCTCTCGGATTTCATCAAAAATATCTTAATTTGTGTTACGAAGATGAAGGTCTTACAGGTGTGGAACGACATGAGGGTGAGTAATTAATGACAGAATTTTCATTTTTGGGTAAACTAACCCTTTAAGTGAACTATATTACTGGACTAATGTAGGGAATAGAGAATGAGGGTATGTGGGCGAATTTGGACATAGCCTATCATCCTGAAGAGCTGGTTTTTGAGATGTATTTGATTAAATTTGGAGCTAAACTCTGCAGGACAGTGGGTCCCCAGGAGCAGGGTTGAAGACCTCTGGCTTACATCTAACATTAGCTTAAACTAAAGGCTCCTACTGTTACAAAAGAAAGCCTCTGTGTATCCAGTGTTCGAAATGTCTCAAAGCTTGTAGGGGACCACCTTGAGTAATCTAATTTTTTTTTTTTTTTTTTTTTTTACTAGCACTTTTTTTACTTGTTTATACAGATCCACAGAAAACAATTACATACATTTTTAGTTGATTTCCTAACCTAATTTAAATATGGTCAATGCATCATATTTTATGTTTCTTAAATTTAATCAATAAATTCAGTTAGAAAAATAAGACACTATAGGGTTGTTACCAATCAAATTAAATCTGTAACAGCAAGCACCAGGTACACAAGGAACAGAAGCTGCATCTGAAGTGCCATTAGCTGTATTAACACAGTGTTTAAAGGGTTAGTTCACCCAAAAATGAAAATTCTGTCATTAATTACTCACCCTCATGTCGTTCCACACCCGTAAGACCTTTGTTCATCTTCAGAACACAAATTAAGATATTTATGATGAAATCCGATGGCTCAGTGAGGCCTGCATTGAAAGCAAGATAATTTACACTTTCAAACGCCCAGAAAGGTACTAAAGTTATATTTAAAACAGTTCATGTGACTACAGTGGTTCAACCTTAATGTTATGAAGCGACGTTAATACTTTTTGTGAGCCAAAAAAACAAAATAACGACTTTATTCAACAATATCTAGTGATGGGTGAATCAAAACACTGCTTCATGAAGCTTCGAAGTTTAACGAATCTTTTGTTTCGAATCAGTGGTTCGGAGCACCAAAGTCACGTGATTTCAGTAAGCGAGGCTTCGTTACGTCATAAGTGTTTTGAAATTTCATTGGTTCATGTGACTTTGGCAGTTTGATATGTACTCCAAACCACTGATTCAAAACAAAAGATTTGTAAAGCTTCGAAGCCAAGATATCAAAAATATCTTATTTTGTGTTCTGAAGATGAATGAAGGTCTTACGGGTGTGGAACGACATGAGGGTGAGTAATTAATGATAGAATTTTCATTTTTTGGGTGAACTAACCCTTTAATACAGCTCAAAAGTAGTATGAATGCACATACATTTCAATTACCACTAATAACAAATAAATTATATGAGATTAATGCTTTAAATATTTTTATATTTAAATGCTTTAAATATAAAAAATTTGGTCACACTTTAGATTAGGTGTCCTTAACTACTATGTACTTACATCAAAACATAAGTACAGTGTACTTATTGTGTTCATATTGTATTGTAAAACACTTTAGCTGCTATCGAGGATGGATACTGGTAAGTTTAGGGACAAGTTTGGTGGTATGGTTAGGTTTAAGGGTGGGTTAAAATGTAGGGTCAACAGTGTGATTATAGATGTAATTACAGAAATTAATTATAGCTGTAATTACATGAAGGTATTTTTTAAAAAAATAAAAAGTACAATTAATAAACATGTATGTACACAATAAGTGCATTGTATCAAACTATTAATTTAAATGTTAGTACATAGTAGTTACATTTTTGTTTGGAACTATTTCTGTTGGCGAATCGCAAAAATAGACATTTATTGTGTCTAAAATATAAGTCACTAAATATAATTCTTGTGGTCCAGAAATAAACAAACAAACAAAATGTGTCAAAGACTTAGTCTGGATTGGTTTGTGACTGATTATCAAGACATAGATTGAGCAGATTGAGTCCGTCAACCCCCAAAAGTTGCACAGTCATACATCTCTTCTTCCTCACCTCTACATTTTTCTCGCTAACGTTAGGCAGTTTTGATTTATATGCAGCTGAATGTTTGGTGATCATGTTAGCTTAATTATGTGTAAACAACTTCTATCCGCTCCTTCTGGTTTACGCAGATTTTTTTCTTCCCTTGTTTTTGGATCAGGAGATGCTGTACTTTTTCAGAAGATGCGTAACAACACCCCCTACAGTATAACAGTAAAAACATGGATTGCTGGAATAAAGTCAATGGCGAGGAAAGAGTTAAGAAAGTCCATGCAGACGGGATATTGGCTGCCTTCAGATATTCTATTTACATGACATTCTCTCATTACCGATCCAGACAGCTGGTCTAGAATTAAACCTCATCCCCACCTGAAAGATGTAGTGCAGAAGAGAATATGCTTTATGGGCTGTTACTGGGAAGATATACAGCTCATAACTGATCCTCAAGGTGGTTTCTGGGGCGACTGAAAAGAGCATCAATCAATTCGTGTAATCTCAAGGACAGTGCTTTGCGAATGCAAATTATCGTCACCTTTACCAATGCTTATCCAAGCGCCATACTTATTTCAAAGGTCTCGTAAATAATTAAGCATCCAGCTGTAGGTGTCGAGGGTGAAGTGGACTGTTTAAAAAGGCTTTCTAAGACAAAGCCACCCAAACAGCAAGAAGTTGAAGAAAGACTCCACATCTCAAGTGAAAAAAACAAATGCTGCTAGAGCACAGAACTACTTCTGCTTTTCTAAGCTGTTTTTGCAATGACTTCAAGGCAACTGGTTTCAAGGTGATTTTTATTGGACATATGAAACCAAGTTCAAATAAAATCCACTCAAATTCAGACCAAGAGGGTTTTTAATACCTGGAAAAACCATTAGCATTCCCTTTCATCTCTAAACGTCTTATTTTTTGCATTCCGCTCAGTCTCATGCACAGTCCTGTCCACACAGCTTTCAAAGTATATTCTACAACGGATGACCGAGGATAGACGAGCTCAACACATAGCAGCACCGTGTTGTGTCATATACAGGACATTCGCTCAGATGGATAGAAGAAGAAAAGTAGTGGATTCACCATTGCATGCAAAGTTTAGAAGAAGAACCAAAACAAAAACGATGGAGAATGATATGCTGCTTACTGTTCTTGGAACAGTGTGTTGTTTTGTATCGCTCTTGCCGCACTCTTCTTCGACTACTGCATATCACAACTGTGTATTGCCACCTAGTGGACTCTTCTGTCTCAATATTCACCTTGTGCATGTGGGAGTGAGGTTTAGGGGGGTGAGTGTAACAGACGCCAGCTAGTAAAGAGCTGTGGAGGTAAACCTCACTCCCCGGCCTCAAGAGATGCGCTAGCGACTGACACTAGAGGCTGTGGTCTTTAGTGTCCTTGTTAGTGCACCCACCTCCCATGCTGAAAACGGCAGATTGAATACCGCTCTGAGTGGTGCTAGTAGAACTGGAGGGGTTACATTGGTGCCGTGACCCGGATGGAGTGAGGTTTAGGGGGATGAGTGTAACGGAGGCCAGCTAGTAAAGAGCTGTGCAGGTAAACCTCACTCCCCGGCCTCAAGAGGTGCGCTAGCGATTGACACTAGAGGCTGTGGTCTTTAGTGTCCTTGTTAGTGCACCTGCCTCCCATACTGGAAACGCCGGTTTGAATACTGCTCTGAGTGGTGCTAGTAGAACTGGAGGGGTTACATTGGTGCCGTGACCCGGATTGGAGTGAGGTTTAGGGGGATGAGTGTAACTGAGGCCAGCTAGCAACTGACACAAGTGGCTGCAGTCTTTAGTGTCCTTGTTAGTGTGCCTGCCTCCCATGCTGGAAACGGCAGTTTGAATCCCGCTCGGAGTGGTGCTAGTAGAACTGGAGGGGTTACATTGGTGCCTTTAAATGGATTGGAGTTAGATTTAGGGGGTGAGTGTAATGGAGGCCAGCTAGTAAAGAGCCGGAGGAGTTACAAATGCACTGTTGTTTGCGCACCGCGCAGACACAAAAATTGGGCTGCACGCTGACAGCGTTTGAGGATGTCCACTCCTGTCCACTCCTGATGACGAAAATTACGTTGTGCGGAACGTGGGCTGCCGAGGTATACTTTTGGCTTAAGGCAGCTGCTTGGCTGGTGTGTGATTCCCAGAAGCATGAGGTTTGAAATTTACCATTATCATTACTATTACTCTGGGGAAAAAAAAAAAAAAAAAAAATAGCGTAGAAACAATTTTCATTCAGAAATTGCTAGTAAATTTCACAAATAATTAGAAACGTTTTTATGTTTTGTTTTTGTTTTTTTTAAATAAAGACTCAAAAAGTATATTTTCTTATAAAGCGTCCTCCAAAAATAATTATCTACAGCTTTGAGGAAAAAAAAAATAAAATAAAAATAAATCAGTGTAGACACTCAGCATTTTTTTTTTCAATTATTTGCGCAATACATGCCATATGACTAACCACAATATGTAACAATATGTTTTTTTTTTTTGTTTTGTTTTTTTAAATATATATTGAACACTATATATATTGTTTTATTTCAAAACTCTTACATTTCAAAATGTAATGGTCCAAGTATTGTTTGGGACCACTGTATATTTCTAACTGAAACACAAATAGAAGACATTTATAGCCAGAGAAGTTAGACGATTTCATACAGACATATAGACTGATCAATGAATAAAATTACATATACAGCAACCTTTATGCTGCAAACCCCCAAGATCTGTGGTGACATAGATAAAATGCCTCTTCACTTTTGATAGAGTGTCAATTGCTCTGGAGCGAACACCTGTCTCATTATTCTCCAGATGACAAAGCTCTCTTTGTGTTTTATTAAATTCTTCACTAGTTGTGACTAAATCAAGGCATTGACATCTAACTCTGTAAGGTCTAACACCTGCTCTAGTATGACATTTAAAATCACCAGAGAAGACTCTTTTCTACATTATTTATTTAATTACTTCTTTTATAATAAAGAATGTGTTATATAATCAGTTTATCTGGAATGCTAGCATGTGAGAAATCCAATAAAAAGAAGACACGTGGCAAATGAAAACAAACTGAAAGTCTATGAAACTGAAACTAACTGAAGATAACTGACATTCATGACATTTACATTATATACTACCACTGTCAAACTCAGTAGTTCAACATCAACTTTTTCGTTTGTTTTCTTGTTTGTTTGTTTTGGAATAAAGCATAAGAGTAACTGTAAATAATGCCATGTAATGATATTTGATAGATAAAACAGCAATTTGACATTATTTGACACACTGACCTTCAACCCTGTAACATTCAACCCCAAAACATCAGAAGAAATGTAACATGTTTAGTACAATTTATACATTGGTTACAAAAGTACATTCACCCCATGAAACGTGATTTTTTTTTCAGCAGCAGCAGCAGTTTATGACATACATATATATTTTATTGGGATGCTGTAAAATCAGTAGAAATTCAAAGAAAATGCAAATTAATAAAACATCAATAAAGACAAAGTCCATTTAAAATTCTATTTTTGTTGACCACTAAGTTGAAATAGCACCATGACCCATTAGTTTTTAGCTGTTTGTGCTTTTGTAACCACACAAATGTTCCTTGGGGCAATCATTCAATGTAGGAATGTCAGTGAGTGATTTAAAATAGTCTGATTGGGACGATTCTACACCTATAAAACCTTTTTTATGTTCCAGTGCGTGGTATTCCCTGTCACATCCAAACGACTGCTCATTTGCACTCTTGTACGACATGAGTGAGGTTTAAGTGTGGTTCATACTCAACAAATCATTTCTTTTAACGGCCATGGCCATGTGGGCTGTCTCGGCCCGCACAGCGGGTTATTTGCCAGTCATTTTCAAATAGTCAATAAAACACTCAGCTGCAGTTATAGGAAGATGGCAACACTGCATTTCAATGAAATGATTCCTATTCCAAATACTAAGCTGAGGAAACACTTGGGGAATGATATTTGAGGTGAGACCAGGGGACTGTACTGTGTGAATGTACTGTCCAAATATTTAAGGAGAAATAGTCGAATGCATCTGATATTCCTACTGTGCATAGGTCAAAGGGGTTGTTACTGAGGCATAATGCATTCAGTGTGCCTGTTTAGGCTGGCTCATGTGCTGTGTGAGTGTATTTAAATGGTTAACAGTTTCACTTTGAGCACTTCCTGGAACAGTTGGGTGTATGACTGGCTATATTTATTTGTAGATGGGAGCTTTTCTAAGCCTTACCTCTTGTTTATCAGTCACTTCAAATCCAGGTCAGATTTTACTTTCCACAAAGAAGGATTGGAGAAACAGAAAAATATATCTTTGATCTTTTTTTTTTTTTTTTTTTTTCCAAAAATCAAAAGACAGGATGATTAAAGACTTGATTAAACATGGTTTTTAGACTAATTAGATAATAAGGTTGTACCTAGTTGTTTTGAACCAAAAGAAAACTTTAAAAAAAAAAAAAATGTAAAATTACATCAAGAAGGACAAATATTGGATAGGACACATTATATTTTGATTATATAATTACTGGCTTCTGCATTAGCATATATTTGTGTCTATATTTGCTAGATACAGAGCAATAGTTTCACAGAGTATGAAATGACTTTAGTGTATAGAGTATGTACTCCATGTAAACATGAGTGCTTCAGGATTTGGCAAACCCCTGTAAGCATTTTAATGGTAATGGTAATAGTCTGTAAGTTGAAAAATGTGTCTGTCCTTCTAAATGTGACTTGTAGCACAGCAGTGAGTTCCTCTCCTCGAGCTAGAGTCAACTTGAGAGTGTGTGAAATCACTGGCAGACAGACTGTCATGACCTCGGCGTTTAGTGGAGACAGCCGTTTACTCAGAGGGCAGAGAGATCTGTGTGACTCATAACACTCCTGCTGTCAATCACCTTCACATTGAAAACACTACGAAATCAAATTAAAACCACAAACATTGACAAGTGAAAAGATAGATGAACAGATGGATGGATGGATGGATGGATGGATACAGGCGACTGAAAGAAATAAAGACAAACAGACAGAAAGATAGATACAGTAGATGATTGACAGACAGACAGATTGCAGATGCATTAATGGGAAGACAGAGTTGATAGAGAGAAAGACATGGATGAATGGACAGATAGAAAGATAGAGATGATTGATGGACAGACGAATGGACAAAGACAGAAAGATAGAGATGGGTTAATGGATGGATGGACGGACGGACAGACAGATAGATAGAGATGGGTTGACGGACGGACAGACAGACAGAAGGACAGACAGATAGAGACAGGTTAATGGGCAGACAGACAGTTGATAGAGAGACATATAGATAGATAGATAGATAGATAGATAGATAGATAGATAGATAGAGATGGGTTAATGGACGGATGGACAGAAAGACAGATAGATAGAGATGGGCTGATGGACGGATGGGCAGACAGACAGACAGAGATGGGTTGATGGACGGACAACATAGACAGACAGACATCAGATCTATCTATCAGAAAGACAGACAGATAGAGACAGGTTAATGGGCAGACAGACAGTTGAAAGAGAGACAGACATGGATGAATGGACAGACGGACAGATAGATAGAGATGGGTTCATGGGCAGACAGACAGTTGATAGATAGACAGACATAGATTCATGGACTGACAGACAGACAGATAGAGACGGGTTAATGGACGGATGGACAGACAGATAGATAGAGGTGGGTTAACAGACGGACGGACGGACAGACAGATTGATAGAGATGGGTTAATGGGAAGACAGACAGATGATAGACAGACAGACATAGATTCACGGACTGACAGACAGACAGACAGATAAAGACAGGTTAATGGGCAGACAGAAAAACAAATAGATGGGTTAGACATTTGATAGAGAGACAGACACAGACGACTGGGAAGACAGACAGATAGACAGACAAATAGAGTGTTTTCTATTTATGCTCATTGAAGAGTGATTTTGCTCATTTGGCCGGAGCACCTGTTCTATGCTTTATTACAGTTGGGCCGGAGCTAAACCACAGCAGCTGATCAAATAGTTCACAGAACTGCTGTTGCAGCACAATCTGCAGCCAGCAATGCACACACACAATAAATCACATCGTCCGTCTAGTGGTTTTACGACAACATCGTCCCAGCGGCAGTCCACCACAGCAGCGGTGCTTCTCATCTGCTCCTCTCTGCTCTTTCTCTTGAATAAGTATCACCTCCATCACCCTCTCTCCCCAGCAGTGATCCGCATTAGCTTACAAAAGTGTCACTAATCACTATTAATATGAGGCAGAGGTGGAGTAACGTCGGGCAGGAATTTATTAAGCAGAGTTTATGCAGCCGATCCGCTGGGTTTGAGGCCTCAATCAGTCGTGTTTGTCAGCCTGTGGTAAAAGCAGTGAGCTGGTGTGTGACACAACAACATCTAGTAATTAAAAGCAGCCTTCCTCTGTCTGAGTCAAAGCCAGAGACTGTGAATCCAACCTGAGCCTGGCCTGACCCAAAATTCCTTCTAAATATCCACATATAGCCATAACGTTTTTTTCTTCAGTGCAACATAAAAGAAGAATTTTTCAAAGATGTCCATCACTGTGGTTTATTGTTGTTTTGGACCCCATTGACTTTTATTGTATGGACAGAATCAACTTAAACATTTTTCAAGTGAACTTTGAATACATTGCTTTTGCTTACTGAACATTTCACTTAAAAACCATGGGCACTACTAGGGACTTGATCCTCCCTTTGCTTGAATTTGAAATTGGATTTAAGACTTTTTTAATTACGGAGCGTCTATTTACACTAAGTGCAAATTGCGTCCCTTGTTGGCAAATGCTATTTACACTAGCTCCGCCCACCAATGTCTGGTTGGGCCACTCAAGTTTTAAAAAAGGAGAGAGGAATTCAATGTCTTCAGTGGTGCAGCAGTAGCGAGTAAGGCTTGCAGACCTGGATTTTAACACAATCGACGCAAGTTCGAATCCGCCTTTTGCCGAGCTTGCATTTATTTTCAATAAAAATGAAAATAATCTTCTAAAAGTGGAAATAAACTGCGAACGCGTGTTTAATAATATTAAAAGTGTTTATTGGGTAGGGTTAGGGGAAGGTGCAGGGAGAGTTTTTATTCTCCCAATAAGGCAGCATCCATATATTTTTTTTAATAAATATAATCATTTACACTCTGATATTATTGCATCCTGTTAATGTACAAAAATACTGAGGTGCAAATAGCATCTGCAAATATAAAGTATAGACAGCATGTAATTACCATTTACTCTTATTGCAAAGAACTGATACTTTTACATGGTTTAAATAGAATCTATTGCTATTTTCACCGTGTAAATAGCATATCGCTAAGAAAATGCAATTATCACAGTGTATTTCTATTTTCACTCATTGTAAATAGCATCTACAGCTATTTTCACTTAGTGTAAATAGCATCTGCCTTTTAATTATAATCTCATCAAGTAATTTAGAATACTGATTGAGACTATTAATACTGTAGTTATATCATTCCATGAACATTTTATTCTAATGCATATATGATATGATACTGGGGAATGGTTCATTCATTTGCATTTATTTGAACTGTTGAGGGCTTGACATATTTAAATGTAAAAAAAAAAAAAAAAATATGTTAATTTGCTCTATGAGGGTATTACAGTTGCACATAAAAATTAAAAGAAAATTAATACATTTCACATATGCATGACTTTTATTGCAAATTCTTGAGCAGGAACTATTAAGTATCATTTAAATGTATAAAATATAAAGAAAAAAAAAAACAAACAAACATATTTTTCCCTTAGCAGCCATTCAAAACCTGCCAGGTGTTCTGCCTATACATATTTCAATATTTTATTGTATTATAATTTACAGCAATTGTTTTATCAGCATTCCAAATGCATCTGGGTAGAAATAGAAACCATATGACAAAATGTCCTGTTCCTCATCATGGTTGTGGCTGATAAGGACAAAACTCAGACTTACACGAGAAAGATAGCTTTTATCGCTTGTCGCTTCATCAGGTCACGTCTGGTTAGAACACAGTGTTAGTTGACATGCAGAAAGATGCTTCACTAATTAAGCGTCTGAGCTTGTGAATTATAAATGGTCTTCTCTGTATCTTGCTGTGTCTCTACTCAAGGTCTAATTCCCTAAGTTATCCATGTATGCGACTCAGTGCTTTCCAGCCTTTGATAAACTCATTCTTAAGGGTCAGTCACATTTACCATTGCTCGGTGAAATTTCAGTCATTTCAATACGAATCATTTTGCTTGAGGGCAAAAAAAGGTTCCCCACACAGATACTGCTCATGTTTACACCAACCCTTTTTTTGGCATTAAAAAAGTACTGTCAGGATTAATAAAAGCATGCAGTGAAAAATTAGCAATGAAAAGGCATGGACGCAGTTATTTTTGCGGCGGACCTTATCGCATATGCATTTGTAGGAGTTTGCCTTTCAGACACAAAATGTATAGGAGGAGAATTGTTAATTATATCATGCAACATGAATGATTTACTAAGGTTTGTGGTAGTAAAAAAAAGTGTTTTGTTTTTTTTATAAGTTTAAGGGAAAGCTACATTTTAAAACTTCTAGCTTTTACTAACATATATTCAGCTAATATTTTATTAAGGCATGAGTCAGACAGCTTTACTGAGTATTGCATTAGGTTGATGATGTGGTTTCCCCTCTCCAGCCATTAAATAAAAGACTTAGTTAATGAGTATGAAAACACTTCAAAAGCAATAATTAGGCACATTGCAAACAATAAATTAAGTACTCCACCCCACCGCAGACTGCTCTCTCAAATCAATGCTTATTTCAATAAGTTGTGCTATGGAACCTCCAGTGATAACTATAGATTGGAGCAGACTGAGTAATGAATTAACGCTCGATAGCTGGCACGTTTGAATGAGCTCATTGCTGCGCAGTTGGCTAATCTTGCCACTGTAATTATGGGATACACTTCAATGCAAAACACAGCGTGACTACCATCACCTCTGAGCCTGGGTCAAGTCCCTACTTTCAATTGAGGTTAGTAGATTAGTTGTGTACAATCAAAAAGATTAAAAATAAATTAGATTAGAATAGATTTTTCCTCGTTTTTTTTTTTTTTTTTTTAAAAAATGACAAAATTAACCTTTAAAAAAATACAGAAAGTCCAATACTGCTTCTTTTACTGATTACAGAACTTTTCCAATTACTATGTATTTGAATAATAAAAATAATAATGATGATGATGATACATGTATATCAGTGAATAGCAATGTTTTCATCATATCCCAAAATAGAGAGACAAAATGAAATGTATTATTTAATTATCATTTCAGGATAAAAGCTTCTCTCCACTCGCTTTCAAACATGACTTTAGAGTAAACAAACATGGCGGACGATGGGCAAAAAGAAATAGCGATAATAGTGTTTGGTCTGCTTTTTACAGAAATTAGTGGGGGGAAAAAAGAAAAAGGTTTGGATGAAGTCATGTTATGCTTCCATCTTCCTTTAGCTCGCTTTCTGACTGTGTATCGTTTCGTTCCACGTGACAATCTATAGCGTGTGCGCGCGTTTGTCCTCTGTGGGTTCCTCCACACAACAGGATTTCTGATTTGAGATTGGTGCAGCCCAGACGTTCTTCCGAGCAGATTCAATCACTCTTAACACACATCACACCACAGGGAAATCTGATCAAATTATCTGTAGAACCATCCAGATAATCTGGACTTTACCTAGGATTGTGAGAGATTTGGGCCCAAAACTGGTCCAATTATGTTGTAGTGTGTGAGTGCCTTAAAGGGATAGTTCAGCCAAAAATGGAAATTGCCCCATGATTTACTCACCCTCAAGCCATCCTATGTGTATATGACTTTCTTTTTTCAGATGAATACAATCAGAGATACAGGTGCTGGTCATATAATTAGAATATCATCAAAAAGTTGATTTATTTCACTAATTTCATTCAAAAAGTGAAACTTGTATATTATATTCATTCATTACACACAGACTGATATATTTCAAATGTTTATTTCTTTTAATTTTGATGATTATAACTGACAACTAAGGAAAATCCCAAATTCAGTATCTCAGAAAATTAGAATATTGTGAAAAGGTTCAATATTGAAGACACCTGGTGCCACACTCTAATCAGCTAATTAACTCAAAACACCTGCAAAGGCCTTTAAATGGTCTCTCAGTCTAGTTCTGTAGGCTACACAATCATGGGGAAGACTGCTGACTTGACAGTTGTCCAAAAGACGACCATTGACACCTTGCACAAGGAGGGCAAGACACAAAAGGTCATTGCAAAAGAGGCTGGCTGTTCACAGAGCTCTGTGTCCAAGCACATTAATAGAGAGGCGAAGGGAAGGAAAAGATGTGGTAGAAAAAAAGTGTACAAGTAATAGGGATAACCGCACCCTGGAGAGGATTGTGAAACAAAACCCATTCAAAAATGTGGGGGAGATTTACAAAGAGTGGACTGCAGCTGGAGTCAGTGCTTCAAGAACCACTACGCACAGACGTATGCAAGACATGGGTTTCAGCTGTCGCATTCCTTGTGTCAAGCCACTCTTGAACAACAGACAGCGTCAGAAGGGTCTCGCCTGGGCTAAAGACAAAAAGGACTGGACTGCTGCTGAGTGGTCCAAAGTTATGTTCTCTGATGAAAGTAAATTTTGCATTTCCTTTGGAAATCAGGGTCCCAGAGTCTGGAGGAAGAGAGGAGAGGCACACAATCCACGTTGCTTGAGGTCCAGTGTAAAGTTTCCACAGTCAGTGATGGTTTGGGGTGCCATGTCATCTGCTGGTGTTGGTCCACTGTGTTTTCTGAGGTCCAAGGTCAACGCAGCCGTATACCAGGAAGTTTTAGAGCACTTCATGCTTCCTGCTGCTGACCAACTTTATGGAGATGCAGATTTCATTTTCCAACAGGACTTGGCACCTGCACACAGTGCCAAAGCTACCAGTACCTGGTTTAAGGACCATGGTATCCCTGTTCTTAATTGGCCAGCAAACTCGCCTGACCTTAACCTCATAGAAAATCTATGGGGTATTGTGAAGAGGAAGATGCGATATGCCAGACCCAACAATGCAGAAGAGCTGAAGGCCACTATCAGAGCAACCTGGGCTCTTATAACACCTGAGCAGTGCCACAGACTGATCGACTCCATGCCACGCCGCATTGCTGCAGTAATTCAGGCAAAAGGAGCCCCAACTAAGTATTGAGTGCTGTACATGCTCATACTTTTCATGTTCATACTTTTCAGTTGGCCAAGATTTCTAAAAATCCTTCCTTTGTATTGGTCTTAAGTAATATTCTAATTTTCTGAGATACTGAATTTGGGATTTTCCTTAGTTGTCAGTTATAATCATCAAAATTAAAAGAAATAAACATTTGAAATATATCAGTCTGTGTGTAATGAATGAATATAATATACAAGTTTCACTTTTTGAATGGAATTAGTGAAATAAATCAACTTTTTGATGATACTCTAATTATATGACCAGCACCTGTATATTTAAAACTATCCTGGCTCTTCCAAGCTACGTATATAATGATAGTGAATAGGGGGCCCGATTTTGAAGCCAAAAAAAGTGCATCCATCCATCGTAAAAGTACGATGGGGGATAAATGAAGGCTCTGGGGGGTAAATGAAGGCCTTCTGAAGAGAAGCGATGGGTTTTTGTGAGAAAAAAATCCATATATAAAACTTTATAATCTAAAATTACTAGCTTCAGGCAGACGACCGTATGCATACTGCTCAAGTCGACTTGAGCCACAAGAGTAACCCCTGACGCGATGTAAGCTTAGACGCCTCTTGCGATCTAAACAAATAGGGCTGTGCAACAAACTCAAGCTCATCTTCTCTTATATCGAAATCCTCCGACATTTCTCTTTAAAATTTCTCGTTTTAGATTTCTAATTCGTGAAAGGTGTTTTGTTTTGCTCTATCCTCTGTGCTTCCGCATTTGTCAATATGCGTCTGGTCAAGGGTTACTCTTCTGCCACAAATCGATGCGTACGGCCATCTGCTGGAAGCTAGTTATTATAGATAATGTTTTAAATATGTTTTGTTTTTGTTTGTTTTTAACAAAAATCCATCGCTTTGCTTCAGAAGGCCTTTATTAACCCCCCGGAGCCATGTGGAGTACTTTTATGATGGATGGATGCACTTTTTTTTTTGCTTCAAAATCGGGCCCCCCATTATTGCCATTATAAAGCTTGGAAGAGCCAGGATATTTTTAAATATATCTCAGATTGTGTTCGTCTGAAAGAAGATATACACCTTAGTCTCGCGTAGCCAGAGCTTCAGCCTGACGGCAGAAGGTCTGGACTCTATCGCAGCTTTCATTGGCCAAGGACCGCCCAAGAGGACGTTTGACTGACATGTAATGCAACCAATCACAGTTCGTTTTGTTTTGTGTCATGTTTAGGGACGTGAAAATGTAAAGTCGACGTCCCTACAATAACAGACCATGCATCTAATAAATTATTCTTACAAGAACGTTATGCAAGTTTACTGCAACAGTGGAGCCACGAACTTCACATACTTTTGAAAACCCAGCGTTTAGTTGATCCTGGTAAGAGCTCATTGTCCCAGTTGTAAATACAACGGCGTTCTTCTTCCACGAGGGGGTGTGGAGTCAAGGCATTTGTTTCCAGGCAGACCATTAAAAAATGCAACACACAGTCTCCGGACATCCTGTAGAATTCAACCAACCAGATGACGATTTTGAAAATCCTGAAGTGTTTCCAGTTAAGTGTGCCATATTCATCAGACATTCAGCCAACGGTCCATGGGCATGACGTCTGAGGCTGAGACTATATACACCTAGGATTGCTTGAGGGTAAGTAAATCATGGGATAATTTTCATTTTTGGGTGAACTAACTCTTTAACTCTAGTCAGCCATCATCTATTATTTGGATTTATTCATCATCCTCCAGGACTATTGTGATTTGCGTTCTCTATGGAATAAATAAACTCTTTCATTTCACTCAGTGTTTGGGTTCTGTCTGTTTACAGAATGGCACTATTACTATTGCTCATATGGCCATTGATATGAACAAACATTCTGCACTATTTTTGCTACAGACTGAATAATTCCTCAAATCATACAGCTTTTTGAGGTTGTGTGATGCATTACTTTTCAAAGAAACTAGATATAAGATTCTCAAAAATATATTGGGTGCAGAAATCCCGTAGACTTACTTTGAAGGAGGAACTTGAGCCATATCCAGAGACACAAATATCATAATAGAGACTTAAAGGTGGGCTCTCAACCACTCAAAAGTACTCAAAACATTCTGGCAACTGCATAGTAAAATGCCTACAACCACTCAGGATACATTAGCAAGGCAAATAGCATAGCACAACTAACATTTTCTATAGAAAAATGCAAAAATCTAGGTATATTTTAGTCAGGGTAAAAACCTGGTAAAAGCCTTCCATCTCTGATTGTCACGAGTGGCTGTATTACTAAAGCGCATGACGAAGAACTCAAACAAAGAATAGTCTTTAATCCAATAATCCACAATGGATTACACAGGAGATCATAGGGAGCAACAAGACCACGTAAATAAAAACAACATGGAACAATGAAAAGACACAAGGGTAAACATGGGGGTAAATAAGGAAACTAAATGAACAACAGGTGAACTTAATTAGTGACTAACAGGCACACACTGGGAAACTAGGTCAACATACAAATGGTAGGGAACAGGAACAGGACAGAATCAAACACAATGAACTCACAGAACTAAACATAACCCTTACACTGATAGGGTAAAAACAGATTTCTTTGTATGGAGAAATGCAAATCAGCCTCTCTCACAAACAGCATGTAAATTCTGTTTTACACAGTTGTTTCACTTATACCAGGTGTCAGTATACACCAAAGGAAATTGCTGGTGTCATTTAGGTCAGGAACTGTCCAGTACTTCAGCACCAGGACTCAGCAGCACCATGGACAGCGCCATACAAAAACCCACATGACTGTCAAAGCATTAGAGGAGGAATTGAAGGAAATGCAAATGGTATTTGCCCTTGCTAATTCACTGTCACAATGCCAGTGTGTTGCTATATGGTTGCTAGGGTGTTCTGGATGGTTAATAGGTGATTGCTTTCAGTTACTAACCCCCAGTTTCACAGACAAGGCTTAAGCCTAGTCCCAGACTAAAATGCATGTTTGAGCTGTTTTAACTGAAAGCACTGACATATTTTAAAGGGTTAGTTCACCCAAAAATGAAATTTCTGTCATTAATTACTCACCCTTATGTCAAACCCATAAGACCTTTGTTCATCCATGAGCTATCTGGCCTCTGATCGACTGCAACACGATTACCACTTTCAAGGCCCAGAAAGGTAGTAAAGACATCGGTAACACTTTACGTTAAGGTTCCCTTTGTAAAGGGTTTATAAAGGTGTTTGTTAATGAGTAATAAGTCATTTACAAATGCATTATAAATCATAATAATGCAGTTATAACCGCATGAATAAAAAGGGCGACTTTAATGCAATACCTGCCAAATAGTGAGCAGTTTTTAACTCACATGTTATAAATGAGTAATACATGTATTTATTAACACTTATTTAACTCAAAACCAGATTCCTGGTTTATTTCATGATGCAGCAAAAATTGACTATCATAATTAGACTGAAGGGTGTTGTATTTGTGGTGTTCTTATTAATATCTCATGACTGCCACTTTGCTTACTATGTTGCTTACCAAAAGTTTCTGTCTTACCCATGATACTCTCCAAAAAGGTCATGAGGCCTATCCACAGCAGAGTATAAAAACTGATTTCTTGTTTTTTTAAGATGAAATTCCAACTTTATTTTGAAAATAAAACATAAAATATTAACCATAACTTGATGAGATATTAATAATGAAAAAATTAATTCCAGTGTTAGTTACCTGTGAACCTTAATGTAGGGTGGATACTTGTGAACCATTTATTCATGAGTTATAAACATTAATAACCTGTGAAAGTGAACCTTAATGTAAAGTGAACACATGTGAACCATTTATTCATAAGTTATAAACATTAATAATCTGTGAAAGTGAACCTTAATGTAAAGTGAACACATGTGAACCATTTATTCATAAGTTATAAACATTAATAATCTGTGAAAGTGAACCTTAATGTAAAGTGAACACATGTGGACCATTTATTCATAAGTTATAAACATTAATAACCTGTGAAAGTGAACCTTAATGTAAAGTGAACACATGTGAACCATTTATTCATAAGTTATAAACATTAATAATCTGTGAAAGTGCACCTTAATGTAAAGTGGAAACCTGTGAACCATTTATTAATGAGTTATAAACATTAATAACCTGTGAAAGTGAACCTTAATGTAAAGTGAACACATGTGAATCATGTATTTATTAATTATTAATGTACACACAGAGGATAGTATATTTTTTTTCTGATGAAATATTTTATTTTTGATGCATGTATCAGTAAACAACTTTAAACTTGAAACAAAAGAAAGTTTAAACTTTTCTTTTACAGCACACAATTACAGAGCATGACTTTTCATGAAAAGTGGCTTATGCAAGTAAACTCACATTAAAACATTCAGAGAAACAATCAAGTATTCCAAAAAAGATAATAAGCATCACACCTATAAGCCAAACATATTTGATACAAGCTGAATAAAGGCACCTAAATATGTATTATTTTATTTAACAGTTGTGTAAATCATTAAATCAATGACCGAATGCACCGTTACCGAACATTAGCATATTAATATGCATTCAATAATTATTTTTGATATCATGATAAAGGCCACCGTAACTTAAATATTTGGCTTTGGCCATCCGCACTTGCAGTACCTACGCGGGAGCGCCGTAGCGGTTATTTGTTTAAGAAAACTACTTTCATGAGAAGAAGTCACAGTTACCAGTACTGTTCCGACATGCTCTGAAGTGAAATTTTGGGTTTAACGTTACTGATTTGATGGGTAAGCTAACTGAGGTGACATTGCAGACTATTTTTCAAGTGTTTATATTATATGTGTAATCGCTGTGTTAGTTTGTATATTATATGTGTAATCGCTGTGTTAGTTTGTATATTATATGTGTAATCGCTGTGTTAGTTTGTAGTCATCTTAAACAAATAACCACTCTGGCACTCCCGCTTCTGTCGCGCACAGATACTGTGTGGATGGCCAAATACTAAAGTTACAGTATCCTTTATCATGATATCAAGAATAATTATGAATTGCTTATTAATATTTCAACAATAAAATATGTCACCAGGAAAAAAAAATATTATCTTCTGTGTGTGCTTTAATAAATACATGATTCACGTGTGTTCACTTTACATAAAGGTTCACTTTCACAGGTTATTAATGTTTATAACTCATTAATAAATGGTTCATGTGTGTTCACTTTACATTAAGGTTCACTTTCACAGGTTATTAATGTTTATAACTCATTAATAAATGTGTCACATGTGTTCACTTTACATTAAGGTTCACTTTCACAGGTTATTAATGTTTATAACTCATTAATAAATGGTTCACATGTGTTCACTTTTGGGCAATGAATCGGTCCTCCAATTTGATCAAAGGAAGAATTTACGTTTTGTTAAGATGGCTCTGATAGCAGCAAAGAAATCTATAGCTATACACTGAAAAATCAGAAGAACCGCTCAGTCATGCTGTATGGCTTAGAGAACTTTTGTCCTATGTGCCTGTGGAAAAAAAATAATGTATAATTTGAAAAAAATAATCATCGATGTTCGAAAAGATTTGGGGCAAATTTATTGAATATTTCAATAATTTGGATGTTATATTGATTGAAATGCTGATGTGATAATGTAACCCTTCTTTACTTTAACTTTTTTTTTAATGTATATATATATATATATATAATTATTTTATTATTATTATAATTTTTATCTTACACATCAGCACAAGGCCTTGTAATAATGTCCATGCAAGTGTTCTGTCTCTTGAGGGGTGGGACAGGGGTGAGAGGGTGTTTAGAAAAAATAGTTTACTTGTATACTGAACTGATTCTGTAAATTGTTCATGTGAAAATAATAAATATATTGATTAAAAAAAAAAAAAAAAGGTTCAATTTCATCTTGATAAACAAGCTGTGGATAGGCATCATGATCTTTTTGGAGAGTATCATGGGTAAGACAGAAACTTCTGGTAAGCAACATAGTAAGAAAAGTAGCAGTCATGAGATATTAATAAGAAAACCACCAATACAACACCCTTCAGTCTAATTATGATAGTCAATTTTTGCTGCATCATGAAATAAACCAGGAATCTGGTTCTGAGTTAAATAAGTGTGAATAAATACATTTATTAAGCATTTATAAAGCGAGTTAAAAACGGCTCACTATTTGGCAGGTATTGCATTAAAGGCGCCCTTTTTATTCATGCAGTTATAACTGCATTATTAATGATTTATAATGCATTTGTAAATGACTTATTACTTATTAACAAACACCTTTATAAACCCTTTACAAAGGGAACCTTAATGTAAAGTGTTACCAAGACATCATTAAAATAGTCCATGTGACTATAGTGGTCCAACCTTAAAGAGTTAGTACACCCAAAAATTAAATTTCTGTTATTAAGTAGTCATCTTTATGTCGTTCCAAACTCGTAAGACCTTCATCTTTAACTCTAAAGATGAAGGTCAATACTGAGCCGATGTTCGGACGTAAACATGGAAGCGCTGAACTGTGTTCACTGCGTAAACTGCATAAGAGTCTGACAGGGCAGAGAAGAAATTCCTTTTTGTTTTGTTTTTGCACACAAAAAGTATTCTCATCACTTCATAACATTAAGGTTGAACCACAGTAGTCACGTTGATTATTTTAATGTCTTTACTACTTTCCTGGATCTTGAATGATGGTAATTACATTGCTTTCTATTGGGGATAAACAAAAAAAACCTCTTGGATTTCATCAAAAATATCTTAATTTGTGTTCCAAACATGAACAAAGGCCTTTTTAGGTGAAATTACCCTTTAATGTTATGAAGTGATGAGAATTTAAAAAAAAAAAAAAAAAAAAAAACTTTATTCAACAATTTCTTCTCTTCCATGTCAGTCTCCTATGCAGTTGACGCAGTAAACACATTACAGCACTTCCGGGTTCTATGTCAGAATGCCGGCTCATTATTGGCCAGTTCCTACGTCAGCATCACATGCATGCGTCGTGCTGCTCACATGAACAGCGTCAACCAATACTGAGCCAGTGTCCTGACGTAGAACCTGGAAGCGCTGCACTGTGTTTAACGATGTCTTTACTACCTTTCAGGGCCTTGAAAGCGGTCGTTGGGTTGCAGTCTATCGGAGGCCAGATAGCTCACGGATTTCAAAAATATCTTAAGTTGTGTTCCAAAGATGGACAAAGGTCTTACGGGTTTGGAGCGACATGAGGGTGAGTAATTAATGACAGAATTTTCATTTTTGGGTAAACTACCCCTTTAAAACTGTCTCAAGATGCACACCAGTAATGGTTTTTTTTTTTTTTTTTTTCCCTAAGGCACATTTATAAAAGCTTCTTAAATGTCGTAATTGAAATAATGCCTAAGCCGGGCTTAATCTAAGCCCTGTCTGTGAATTTAAGAATTCCTAAGAATTCAAACCTAAGTCTATAATATTCTGGTCTCCCCTTTCAAGGAAAGTAGTTTTGATAGAGATTTTTGCCTGTTTTATTGCCTAAAATCATAAATCTCTGAATTTGAAAAGCCTCTGAACATGCCATGAGTTGAAGTATAATTCAAGTATAAATATTACACCTTTACTCTGTGAAAACAACAAACTCTTGTACTAGCCACCACTTCCATATGTTTATCCTGAAAGCAGTGAAGCATTCTGATGCTTCCAATCTCTGAATGTAATCAGGAAACTATGACATAGCCTCATGGTGAATATACAACTCTTGTGTGAACTTGCCTCCAGGTAAAAATGAAAATGACTGTGTCTTTCCAGGGAGAGTAAAGTAGGAACCACTCAGGTTTACAACCGCAATCATTTAGCAGATGTTGGGAAAGTCATGGGAGACTCAGATTTCCTTCAAGCAGGTGTTCTTTAGTGCTTGTTTTAAAAGTTTTGGAAAAGTTTGGAGAGCACTTGGGACCACTTGTTCCTCATAACAGCGGATGTTGTTTGTTCTTGGTCTTACTTTCAAAGGAAACTGTCTAGACATACACTAGCTAGTGAGCACAGTACCACAGCAAAGATACCCTCTCCTATATCCACTCCTGTTATGCTTATTTGTTGGGATGCTTGTCCTTTCCTCTGACGCTAAACATGTTCCTCCTCAGCTCTATTTAAAGTCAAGCTTGGCTATACAGCTCAATATATGCGCAGTCATGTACAATGTTTACTTCAGTGAACTGCTGTAATTCTGCCTGCACATAATCAAATAAGCATCTACAGCTCTTTATCTGTGTTTTTATGTACATCGGGCTCAATTGATGGCATACACTCACAACCGTTTTCTTATTAAACTGTCACATCCGATAAGCAAAATCAGCATATGCTGCAAAACCATGTCCCAAATGTACAGTACCAAACCTTTCCCTATATGAATGTATTACAATAGGGACCTCTGGTGGTTAACTGCTGCTACAGCTTGCCAGCAGGGAAAAAAAAGACAAAATCTTACAAGCGATTATCAACCAAAGTGCAGAATAGCACATTTGATAGTAAGGCAGATAAGCAAACTTTCTTTCCAGGTAACGCAAACTATTTTTCCCAAACTATGTTTTTGTATTTTTACAAAATCATAAAAAAAGGAAAAAAAGAAAAATAATAATAAGAAAAGAGAATGAAAACCACACTGAGGAACACTATGTTATTTTGCCTTGCCCATGGGTTAATTAGCTTTCTTCCTACTGAAGAGATGTTTCATAGATTTTATACATTATTCACAAAAAGTATCAGGTTTCACACATTTTGACCAACGAGTTTCCACAACTTTTCCAGTCATTTCCTGGATAAAGATTTTGAAAATAAATTTAGTGTACTCACAAATAGCAATTTTTGACTGATGAAATATTTTAGAATATAAATAGAATCAAGTGGGGGGGGGGAACTATTTATGAAATAAATCCATTCCATGGCTTTTCTATGATATTTTTTTTCAATGACTTTTCCACAGATAATATTCCCTGTCCAGGTTTCATGAATCCCTGCACTACTGAAAAAAAATGAAAAATGACCTCAATAAATTGATCCAGACCTTAATGCAAACAGAGTATAAAAACTGTGCCTCTTTCACAGAAATTTCTTCTTCCTGCTTTACTAAACCAGGCAAAACTCATGGGTGAGCCAATGGTCCTGACCCAAACGTAACTCACATGTATCCATGTCCATGAGATCAAAGGTTGACCCATGAGAGATAGACCATATATTGTCCAGACTGAGGGCAGATTATTTAACAAAGACTTATTTTTGCGTGGTTCCTTGCACAATACCATGACCTCAAATTACTTTTACCATAGCGCATGATTTGTAAACTGATAACCTAAATTTTGACGTGTCCATCACATAACCAGCTCCATGTGTAGCCCTATGCCTTTTCTGACGTAATAAACTTTCTCAGTAGCTCATCTGGTACAGCATTGTGATGCAAAGCACTTGGGATTGAGTCTCGATAAAAGTCACGATAAAAGAGAAAGACTTGTAGAAGCAATATAAAATGGCACAGTTGCTTCAGCCAATGCGTTTTTATCTCATGTTTGCCTTTAAAACATACCCTAAACCTAACCGAGAGTTGACAAAGGGTTAGTTCACCCAAAAATGAAAATTTTGTCATTTATTACTCGCCCTCATGTCGTTCCACATCCGTAAGACCTTCTTTCACACTACGACTTCAGTGGTTCAACCTTAATGTTATGAAGCGACGAGAATACTTTTTGTGCACCAAAAAAACAAAATAATGATTTTATTCAACAATATCTAGTGATGGGCGATTTCAAAACACTGCTTCATGAACCCAGTGGTGAACCATTGAAATTTCGAAACACTTATGACATAGCGAAGCCTCGTTTACTGAAATCACGTGACTTTGGCAGTTTGATACACGCTCCGAACCACTGATTCAAAACTAAAGATTCGACTAAAGTCATTTTTTTTTTTTTTTTTTTGTGCACAAAAAGTATTCTCGTTGCTTCATAACATTAAGGTTGAACCACTGTAGTCACATGAACTGTTTTAAATATGTCTTTAGTAGCTTTCTGGACACTAAAAGTGTTAATTATCTTGCTGTCAATGGAGGCCTCACTGAGCCATCGGATTTTATCAAAAATATCTTAATTTGTGTTCCGAAGATGAACAAAGGTCTTACGGGTGTGGAACGACATGAGGGTGAATAATTAATGACAGAATTTTAATTTTTGGGTGAACTAACCCTTTAATTTAGAGGGTATGTTATTTTCAAATGCGCTAGAGCATTTTTAGCGCCTCTCACCAGACATTTAATTTCTGAACTGCCGAGATACGTACCAATAACTAACATAATCAAGCTTGTTTCCGCCACATAACAAATATAAAAAAAGGTAATTGCGATTTTTTATTGCATAATTCTGACTTTTTAAAGTCAGAATTACAAGATATAAACTCATAACTGCATGAAAAAAGGTCAGAATTGTGAACTTATACCTCGCAATTCTGACGTTTTCTCAGAATTGTGATATATGCTTGGAATTACATGAAAAGAAGTCTGAAAAATAAACTTGCAATTATGAGGGGGAAAAAATCAGAACTGTAAGATAAGAAGTTGCAATTAGCTTTTTTAATTGCAAGTTTATATCTCGCAATTCTGACTTTTTTCTTATAATTCCGAGTTTTTGTCACTGTTTTGAGAATAGTCAGAATTGTGAGACTTTTTTCTCATAATTATGAGATATAAACTCGGAATTGCGAGACAGAAAAGTCAGAATTGAGATAAAAGGGCGAAATTACCCTTTTTTAATTGGAGGAAACAAGCTTCCATACATTTCACATTGAAATAGTAACAATACCTGTATCAGTGGACCACTAATTTATATATATATATATATCAATATCAGTATCTCACAGAAGTGAGTACACCCCTCACATTTCTGTAAGTATTTTACTATATCTTTTCATGTGACAACACTGAAGAAATGACACTTTGCTACAATGTAAAGTAGTGAGTGTACAGCTTGTATAACAGTGTAAATTTGCTGTCCCCTCAAAATAACTCAACACACAGCCATTAACGTCTAAACCGCTGGCCACAGAAGTGAGTACACCCCTAAGTGAAAATGTCCAAATTGGGCCCAAAGTGTCAATATTTTGTGTGGCCACCATTATTTTCCAGCACTGCCTTAACCCTCTTGGCCATGGAGTTCACCAGAGCTTCACAGGTTGCCACTGGAGTCCTCTTCCACTCCTCCATGACAACATCACGGAGCTGGTGGATGTTAGAGACCTTGCGCTCCTCTACCTTCCGTTTGAGGATGCCCCACAGATGCTCAATAGGGTTTAGGTACCCTCAGCTTCTTTAGCAAGGCAGTGGTCGTCTTGGAGGTGTGTTTGGGGTCGTTATCATGTTGGAATACTGCCCTGCTGCCCAGTCTCCGAAGGGAAGGGATCATGCTCTGCTTCAGTATGTCACAGTACATGTTGGCATTCATGGTTCCCTCAATGAACTGTAGCTCCCCAGTGCCAGCAGCACTCATGCAGCCCCAGACCATGACACTCCCACCACCATGCTTGACTGTAGGCAAGACACACTTGTCTTTGTTGCCGCCACACACGCTTGACACCATCTGAACCAAATAAGTTTATCTTGGTCTCATCAGACCACAGGACATGGTTCCAGTAATCCATGTCCTTAGTCTGCTTGTCTTCAGCAAACTGTTTGTGGGCTTTCTTGTGCATCATCTTTAGAAGAGGCTTCCTTCTGGGACGACAGCCATGCAGACCAATTTGATACAGTGTGTGGCGTATGGTCTGAGCACTGACAGGCTGACCCCCCACCCCTTCAACCTCTGCAGCAATGCTGGCAGCACTCATACGTCTATTTTCCAAACACAACCTCTGGATATGACACTGAGCACGTGCACTCAACTTCTTTTGGTCGACCATGGCGAGGCCTGTTCTGAGTGGAACCTGTCCTGTTAAACCGCTGTATGGTCTTGGCCACCGTGCTGCAGCTCAGTTTCAGGGTCTTGGCAATCTTCTTATAGCCTACGCCATCTTTATGTAGAGCAGCAATTCTTTTTTTCAGATCCTCAGACAGTTTTTTTGCCATGAGGTGCCATGTTGAACAGTATGAGAGAGTGAGAGCGATAACACCAAATTTAACACACCTGCTCCCCATTCACACCTGAGACCTTGTAACACTAACAAGTCACATGGGGAGAGAAAATGGCTAATTGGGCCCAGTTTGGACATTTTTACTTAGGGGTGTACTCACTTTTGTGGCCAGCGGTTTAGACATTAATGGCTGTGAGCTGAGTTATTTTGAGGGGACAGCAAATTTACACTGTTATACAAGCTGTACACTCACTACTTTACATTGTAGCAAAGTGTCATTTCATCAGTGTTGTCACATGAAAAGATATAATAAAATATTTACAAAAATGTGAGGGGTGTATTCACTTCTGTGAGATACTGTATATACTTACCTGAAATATAAACCTTTGTAATACACTGATAACCACCAAAAACAGGTGATGATGAGAAAGTCACATGATGAATCAAAGCTCATCACAGGCAGCTTTTCCACAAGCTGAGAAAGTAAATACTAATATAGAACGTGCACACAGTGTCATTCACACAAACAATAAACACCATCATGGTAACACATGACATTAAAAAATGCAATAAACATTAATTTAACAACATTAGATGTAACATAAAATCATAATGTACATAACCGATTAGAAAAAAACTAAGAAGAAACAGAGAAAAAAAAGCTATTTCAACAAAAATACATCAAATATGAAGTCACGCAGGGAATTTTGGGAATGTCAGTTTACCTTTTTTCATTGTAAATTATACAATGACGTTCTTTTTCACTTTCAAAAACTGTAAATTTAACGGTATTTTACTGTAAAATTACATTAAATATACATTACATTTTTACAGTCTTTTACCGTTAAAATCACGATCATTTTTCAGGCTCCTACCCAGAGGATAAATAAATCCTGTTGTTTTCTGCGGACAAACAAGGTGGTTACTGGTTCATGTGTCTGTCGAATATTCTCTCATTAATCCTGCGTCTCCTTTGTAAAGATGCTCTCTGCTCCAGCACAGTGTCATGACATGTTTCCTACTGAACAATTCGTCAAACTCCTCTTGAGCCTCAGTTGAGAGGACACAAAACCCACACAATGTGACACTCTCCACATCTGTCCACATGATACACTGAATCCTCAAAGGCTTCAGAGATAATACAGGTTTCCCTTCACACCTCTGTGTTCCTGTCATTGTAGCACCTTGTCATAAAGATAATAATACCATGATGTGTGTCCTACCTTAGGGACAAAACTGATGGTGTTGTCCTTACATATACCTCATTACACTGTGAGGAACAGTGGCCAAGGCTGCCATCAACCAATAAACACAACGGTCACGGCAGTTACAGACATAAACAGTCCTGTAAACCTCAGGCGTCAGGTAGAAGAAGTCAAGAACTTGATTTTAGGCTGTACAAAGACTATAAATGTGAGCAACTGTAGGCCTACAAAATAACAACATTCAATCATTCACTCAGCTAAATCACTACGTACTGCACATATTCAAAACTCATCATACAGTCGGCTAAACAGCAGCGTCTGTCAGCAGAGGATCTTTTTAATTGCTTTACAAAAGCATTCAATAAGCATATCCATCAAAACACATGCCATTTTTCTTTTTCAAACTGAATCATTAGCAAAAATCCATGCATCTACTACAGCTCATTTTTCAAAAATTGTAATTTATGTACAAAAACTGAATCGGAGAGCAATGTGGTTACATGTGTATATGTACAGTAATTCTGCATTTCTGCAAGAATATTCAATATCTAAAAAAAAAAAAAAAAATAAAATAAAAATAAAAAATCTATTCTTGTGGAAACGTGTGCTTAATAGAATTGAATATGAACTTGTAGTGTACTTCCAATCTTAAAAGTATAAAATGTGCTTGCATATAATATAAAATTAATGAAATAAAAGATACTTTTGTATAAAGTGTACTTAAAAAGAATACGTGTTCACACAATACATGTTTCTAGTTCACCCAAAAATGAAAATTATGTCATCATTTACACTGTAAAAAGTAATACGCTATATCTACTCCGCAAAATTTTGGCAACAGATTACAAGCAATATTATTAATTAAATTCAACAAATAAAATTGAGTTAGAATTAATCAAATTAATTCCTTAAATGTCAACCATTTAAAACGAGTAAAATTTAAGTAAAATATCTGTATAACAGACGGACATCAAAGATGAATTAAGAACTCTTTTTTTTATTGCCAACATTGAAGACACCTGATGATAAGCAGAATCACTGAAGGAAAGAGAAACACAAGAATTAACAGAGGTTTAGATGTTGATGTTGATTTTATTGAAAATGTTTGGTCATCATTATAGTGATCAGTGTTTCATTTAGTTGGGCAGTTTGACTCTTTGCTTTTTATGTCAGTTTGTGGTTTTTGTAATGGTGTTTGCTAATTTTACACATTTTAAATCATTGACTTTTAAGGAATTAATTTGATTAATTCTAACTCAATTCTTATGTTGAATTTAATTAATAATATTGCTTGTAATCTGTTGCCACAATTTTATTGAGTAGCTAGAGCATATTACTTTTTAAAGTGTACTCACCCTCAAGTTGTTTCAAACCTGTATGAGTTTCTTTGTTCTTCTGAACACAAAGGATGATATTTTGAAGAAAGTTTGTAATCAGGCTGCTTTGGGGCACCATTGACTTCCATAGTAGGAAAAAAAATACTGTGGAAGTCAATGGTGCCCCAGAACTGTTCAGTTTCCCACATTCTTCAAAATATCTTCTTTTGTGTTCAACAGAACAAAGAAATGTATACAGGTTTGGAAAAACCAGGGGGTAAGTAAATGATTACAGAATTTTAATTTTTGGGTGAACTATCCCTTTAAGTTTAAAAAGTGCATTTCATAATAATGGGCCTGTCCAAATACCCACACTTGCCGTCTACTTACATAACATATTTCCTGTATTTGGCCCAAGTGTTCAAGTGGGCGTGAAGACCACAAGTGTGTAAAGAACTTTTGATTACCCAATGGGACACACTTATAGTGTTGTAAAAATGCAAGTGTTTACAGAGATTTATTTTATTTTTTAATACTTTGCATTTTAAAATAAACTTCTAAATGTCCCCATGTAACAGAAGACACAATTTAGTAATTGTGGTGCTTCCAATTAAGTGATGAAAAGCAGTTGCAAATGTTGTATAAAATATACATACACACATCTTTGCAACAATAAAATGTGCAACACGCTTTACTACCAAATGATATGTAATATCTAATAAATTTAACTTAGGGTACGTTTACACAACAGCAATGTACTAAACACGGAAAAGTTTTTTGCTTTTTTCACGTACAGACGACAACATTGTCAAAATGATCCCTGTTCACATGGATCTGCGAAAACGACTAAAAACATGCCAGACCAGTAGTTGGCGATGTCACTTTGTAAAGAAACACTACTGGCCTATAGACTGAACATGTAATACGCATGCGCATGACATCACAGTTTTTACAAATTCGCGTTTTTGTAGTTAACACGGAGACAACGGAGATAACAGTATCGTATTCAAAAACTTTGAACCCGTTTTCAAAAGTTTACATTTTTAGGCCCCCAAAACGCCAATGTTGTGTAAATGAACGCCCAAAACGCCTAAAAAGTTTTCCGTTTTTAGTTGAAAACGGTGTCTTGTAAATACCCCTTACAATGGAATGTTGTCCTTAACATCTTGTGATTTTGGGTCACGCAAGTTCCTGAACATGATGCATGATGGGATTCGCTCCGAAGAGGCATTCGAGATAGAGTGGGTTTAATGTGCGTTAAGGGCACATTTGGACAGGACAGGACCAATGTCATATTGTCACAACCCCTGCTCAGGACTCTTGTTTCGTGTTTCTGTTTTGTTCCTGTTTCCTGTTTAGCTTGTAGTCTGTTTGTAGTTTTCTTTGTTTCATTGATTGTACCCAGGTTTTTCTTGTTATGCTTGTTTGCCCTTCATCCCTGTCTGTTTTTTAAGTCCTTGTGAATCCCTTGATCAGTGTCTGGTGTTGACCTGTATGGTGTGTGTTGTTTTCAGTTCGTTTTTTGTCCTGCCTCTCCCCTAGTTTGCATTTACTCGTGTTTTTTTTTTTTTTTTTTTTTTTCTCCATGTTTCCCCTTGCTTGGATTTACTTTTTCCTGGATCCTACTCTCTGTTATCTCTGAATCAACCAGCATTACATAAGTTTTTCTTTAAAGTACATTTCAAAATCATTGTTTTAATGATCTTTTGTCATGCTTTAAAGAAGTACACTTATTTTGTTTACTAACATACTAAAGCATGAGTACTTGATTATAATTTTAACTGTAATTTGTTATTCAATATTACATTTAAAGTTAATATGTACTAAAAGTTAAATGTACTAAACTGCAACAAGTTGCAATAGAAGTGAATTTTAGTTTACCATGAATGCTTGTCAGTACATGTTGACCATATTTCAAAGACACTAAGCAATTATGAAATTGAATATAATAAAGATGTTGGTTAAAAGGTTAGTTCACCCAAAAATGAAAATTCTGTCATTTATTACTCACCCGTGTCGTTCCACATCCGTAAGACCTTCGTTAATCTTCGGAACACAAATTAAGATCTTTTTGATTAAGTCTGAGAGTTTTCTGTCCCTCCTTAGAGATCCAACGCAACTACCACTCCAAGGTCCAGAAAGGTAGGAAAAAGGCATCCTTAATGTACTCCATGTGACTCCAGTGGCTTAAACTCAATTTTATGAAGCAACATGAGTGCTTTGTTTGTGCAAAAAACCATAATTTACCACTTTATTTACAAAATAATATTATCCAAAGTGTGTTCACGCAACAATGTCAACTCTTGCATGAACACAAAACGCATGCGTCGTGAAGCTCTCGTGAACGCGCATTGCAGATCAATATATTTCTAAGTAAAGTGGTAAATTATGATTTTTTTGTGCAAACAAAGCACTCGCATCACTTCATTAAATTGAGGTTAAACCACTGGAGTCACATGGAGTACTTTAATGATGTCATTCCTGACTTTTTGGACCTTAAAAATGTGGTACAGTAGTTGTGTTGGATCTCTATGGAGGGACAGAAAGCTCTCAGACTTCATCAAAAAGATCTTAATTTTTGAACAAATGTCTTACGGATGTGGAACGGTAGGAGGGTGAGTAATACATGACATAATTTTCATTTTTGGGTGAACTAACCCTTTAAGGGTAACTGTTCATACTGATTCCATACATTTGCCACTATCAGACAAACAATGACCAAAAATGATGTTCATAGCAGGACAGTAAGTAGGAAGCCTCTGTTCTAATGCTCGCCAAAACATTTGCAAAGACTGTGATTTAATCAGAACCGTAATAATGTTTTGAACAAATGTTTTGAACAAAGAACAAATCCAAAATAGTACTTTTTGATTTAATGAAAAAATGCTACACCTCTGCATTCAATAATAGGAACTTCCTCCCAAAACTGTAGCAATATAATAGTTTGGAGCTTTTTTGCTGCCTCTAGACCAGGACGTTTATAATCATTGATGATACTATGAACTCTACATTATACCAGAAACTTCTAGAGGAGAACGTTGAATGATTGTGAAGCACGAAATATAGGTGATCCTGCAGAAAGACAAGTATGTCTACCACTGAATGTTTAAAGCAGAACAAATGTAATGTTTTGGAATGGCAAAGCCAAAGTCCTGAACTAAACCCAATAAAAATATTATGGAAGGATCTAAATAGCAGTTCGTTCTAGGAAAACACTCAACATCACTGAGCTCAAGCAATGTTGAAGGGAGCATCCAAGTCAATGTTCAGGACTAATTCATGTTTGGTTGCTGTTATTTCTTGCTCAAAAGGGGGTCACAGCACACCACATACTGAAGGCAGAGAATCACATACTTTACATATATAAACAAATACTCTTAGAATATTTGTGTGTTGCTTGTTTGATTTTCAATGCAACAGATCTTTTTTTTTTTTTTTGTGTGTGTTCCAATGTATTTTATATCACACTGAAGAAAACTGAAGATTTAATCTCAATGTAGGTTAAATATATGCACAGAATTTAAAAAAAAAAAAAATGTTCCTAACAGTACTATACTTAGCTGTCTCTACTTATTTTATAAAAAGTATTTTAACTTCAAAAAAGCAGCTTTAATTTAGTCATTTTCTTGCTGTTAATTACATCTCGACTTCAGCCAAGATGTCATGTTTACCTGAATACTGTCGCTCCCAATGTCATTATCAAATCGGCTGAGAAAATGTCACAGACACAAACACGCTTATTAATTTGATCCAAATGAAACATGACAGTTTCTCTCTCAGTATCAGACGGGCCTCTCTCAGCAGTGCATACCTCACATACTCTCCTTCAATCAGTGACCTTTCAGAGCATATGCAAAGCAAGAGTGGCATGTATGCAAATTAATAAGCAATTTTGGTGATACTGCATCAATAAATAAACCATTTGAATAAATTATTTCAGCTTCATGATACTAAATCTGTTTGGGGGACCAGCTCTAGTACTGAATAAGTGTTGGTTGAGGGTGTTTAGCATGGATGGTACTAGAAAGGGTAGTCAGAGCAGGAAAGATCAAGATCAATAAATACATATCTTATTCTGCACTGCAGCGCACATAGCAGAAATTCTGTTTTAACTACAACAGTGATCATCTGTGGTGGTGCATCAATCAATAAGAAAGAATGAAAGATGAGAATTGTTCCACATTTATAGCAAAAGTAAAATTCGCTTCAATCACTCACCATCCAGTTGCATCATCAAACCAAATTTATTGTCAGTAAAGTTCTGGGAATACTAAGAGAACAGACTGAATTCCCAAAGCACTGCGGCTCTTTTGGGAACTCCAGCAGAGAATTCAGATAGCCTGAGGGGAAACATACTGTACATGCAACATTCCATTGATACAACACTCTATTTGTATATTTGCTATCAAACTTCAGCGGGAAAAAAATCTATATGCACATTACAGGAGCAGGAGTGACAACTGTGAGGTGCAGATGTGCTGCATGTTCTGTACTGTTGTATGCCGCTGTTAACAGCACTTACAGTCTGCTCTTTGAATGATAATATGCAATTCCTTCTTACCCTGTTAGAAGACCATCCATATTGTCTCCATTTACTGTAGGTTACACTGTCTGTAAATGGTACTGGATGAAATTATGTGTTGTACTGCATTATATATTTAAAACATGTGTGATGTACAGAAATTCAGATAAATCAAATAATTGAATAGTTCAACCCAAATGAAACTTGGTATTGCTCCCAACTCATGCTGTTTTTCCCCCCATGGAACAAAGAGGAGAAATTGCCCATACAACAATAGTTTATAGTGATTATAGCTATCAAGCTCCTAAAAAGAAAAAGAAAACTCATCATAAAAGTTGTACACATGACTTGTAGACCATGTGACTCATGTGACGATAGCTTTGTGTGAGGAACAGACAAAAAAGTCATCATTCACTGATAATCTTTCCCTCCAATGCAATTTGCACTGTTTTTGCATACTGAAATTGCAAATTTATTGTTTGACTCCAGAACTCCTAGAATATAACGCATCATATGAACTATTTTTATTGTGTTTTGAACTGTTGTAAGAAAACAAAATGGAAGCCACATCATTCAGAACAGCTAATTGCCTTTTTTGATAGAGGCATCAGCAGATTATTTAGCCTACTCTTGGACTAGCATGGGAGGAAAAAAGACTTTTTAGCAATATTTTAGCTAAAGAAGCTAAATTTATGATAATATTTTTGCAAGTATATATATTTGTAAACTTGCAGATCCACATAGGCCTACCTGCGGATCCACGAAGCCACAGGTTGACCTTTTAAAGCTGCATGATTTGCATTGTTGCAGGGAAGTTGCGAGTAGGTGGTATATTTTTAGCATTGGTATATTTTATATTTATTATATTAGTTTTATTATTTATTAAAACATACATACTGGAGTGTGATAGCATATCCAAATGTCAGCAAACATGACTGACAGAGTGTGTGTCTGATTGGCCAAGAAGTAGCCTGCCACTCCCTCGAATGTTTTTTGTTGTTTATGACATAGACACGTGATTTCTCACTACACCTAGCTTATTTTAGCTATAAAATAAAATTTTAGCCTATAAAATCACGTTCAATGTAACTCTTGTTGGGTTTGAACCTACATCTTGTTAGTTACCATGATACAGCTTCAACAATTTCCCATATTGAAATGAGACTCAACTGTCAATCCATTGAATAGCTTTCATTGTATCTCACACTTCAGTTTGTTTTAATATTTTTTCAAACGACAGCACAGTTAAAGCCGCGACTTACTTTTCCTCCTTTTGAGCATCTTCTGTAAGTGTTTGTGGCTCCTGCGGTTTGATTCATTTTCGATCACTGGAACAGTAGAGGAAATAAATCATAAACAAACATCCAAGATCACACCAACGCCGCGTCTACACCGTGACGCGACGCGTCAAAACCAGAACGCTGCTGTTAGCTCTAAATTTTAAAAGCACAAGGTGAAAAAAAACACGCGTCTCGCTGTTTTTTTAAACGTCTAGTGTTTTATAACCAGGCACATCAAGTTAAAATAGTTTTAAAAACGCGTCTCGAGAAGCTTGTGTTATGTTGAGCTGCGTCCGTTTTTTGAACGCAATTACGCGTCCCATGTGAAACTATCCAAGCTGTAGGAGCGTACAGAAGCGTTCTTGTTTACGCGTCGTGTTCAAGTGCAGACATCAAAACTACAGCGCATTAGAATAATTAACAACTTTACCTGTATGTTCAGTCTTCTTTGAATGTCTTTGGGAATTAAATTCAAACACTCCTCCCGGATATTCCCACTGATAAACAAACACAGTCTAGAGAAAGTGTTCCAAATCAGTTTTGTTTTCACAAGCCAAACGAGGTGAATGAAAATGTAAAGCGGCTCGTGCTGTCCTTATATTATTGTTAAGTCCTCAAAAATCCCCCGATAAGGAGTTATTAGATGTCAAAGTGAAATCAGAAGACTGTGTGGTCATAATGAGATGAGGAGAGATGAAGCAGAAGGTTTTGCTGCACATGGCTTCTCTCCTCGTGCGCTTCTGAGAGGAGGAAACCACCAATTAAAACATTGCATAAACCCGCTTACATACGTGTGTGTCTTTGAAGAATATGCACATGTAAATATCCTTATAGTTACAAAATCCTAAAGGAATGCAACTGATGTGATTCATATGATTAATAGCTACAATAAAGCTTCTGATTGAAAATTACACAATATCTGTCTGATTGTAAAAACAAATAAAAAAATAAAACAAGACCCCACTGGATAATCAGGATTTGCAACAGAATTCTCCATAGATTCATTCAGCTTTATGAGAAAATGGAATCTGCTTCAGATTTGTTTAAAAGGATCAGTTTTTCCCAGTTGTGAGAAATGACATGAAAACAAAACAAGATTTTAGGGGTTTAGATGGTTAAGTTTAAAACTAGGCTACTTATTTATTTTGATAAATTCATTAAAATCAAACGAATGACCTTTTTTAGGCCTTGGAACTGGTATTAGATGGTAGATGTCTAATTGGTAAGTAAGTTTATCTTGGTCAAGTTTATGTAATCTTTCATCAAAATAATTACTTGTTCTGCCCCATGACTTTTCAGCTGATTTTTAAAGTGCCTCTATTATGCATTTTTTTTAAGGTTCCTAATATTGTTTTGGGAGTCTCCTACAACAGGTTTACATGCATGCAAGGTCAAAAAAAAATAAAAATAAACACTTTAGTTTTCTCATAATATACATTTAATTTCACCAAAGATTGGTAAACGATTCGTTTGAAGCAGTTCAATGAATCAGTCTCTCTAAACCCCTCCTTTCCGTGAGCCTACACTGCTCTGATTGGTCAGATGGCCCAATCCTTTGTGATTGGTCTACTGCGCGCACCGCGCACCCATTGCTATAACTGAATGACAGCTATCAATTCGCAAGATATTGTATACAATGTATGGACAGAAAGATAGCATCGATTTTACCGCATCAATTCGAGCCCGAGTCCGATGATGAAACATCTGAAGTAGTCAATCAACCAGAAACAATTCGCGTTCACAACTGGAGTATGACGGTTCTGTATGGTAAGTGTCATCTGTCATCTGTATCAGAATGTCAAGCGAAGCTGAAAACCTCTAACATAAGATAAACATTTAGGCCAGATGTGTACAGACTTTTTCGTCATAACTATTAACAAAGAAAAATGGATATAAAATTGTTTGACATTACAATGGGTGTTTACTGTTTACAGAGAGAATACTTCAACTAGTTAGCTCGGACTAGCATCTTAACATCCTATTACAATACAGATAGAGCTCCATACTACTGAAATAATAAAAAAGCAGAGGAAAAAAAAAAGTTTCTTTTGTATGTTGTAAACTCCCACGTTAGCCGAGCACAAACGTGAATAGCTGATAATGCATTAGACTTTGTAAACAAAAGTCATCATTACTCCAAGTAATAAGACAGACAAGCTGCATTAATCCGACACATTTTTAGATGATATTGGACCCACATCTGAATAGCAGAACTACAGAAACGTGAGTTAGCCGGTTAGCAGGAGACAGACTAGGGTGTACGTTACACAACATAACATAGAAAACTACGAATTTTGAACGATCACTAGAAAATATAAACATCAATTATTAATTATACTTACAGGCTGAGATTCAGAGGAGCAAGCTGGTCCAAATAAACTGGTCATTGATCCATATTTTAAGACCAAGCGTTTTGTGAATCCTGCGTTAAACTCCTAGAGGTTTGAGAAGCAGTCCTCAGTAAAATGACGGGAACACAACAAAAGATTGTATTGCTGTGGTATTGTTGAAGAAATGAATTAATAAGTGGGCGGGCAATATGCTAATGTTTCGTTGTGATGTCACAACGAAACGGCTTGGGATTCGGTTTACAAACGACTCGTTTAATTGACTCTGAGTCGACTCTTACTTTTGAGAGACAATAACTTTATATACGGTGCACTTTCAGATTTAAAACTTTGCAGGATGTTTTCATTCACTTAGAGCTATGTTACACACTACATGAAAGGTAATTTTCAAAAATCCATAATAGGGGCACTTTAAGGTTTTACTGGTTAGAATGAACCTGTTAACCCTTCTGGTAGATGCTGTAACTACACCAGCTAGGTCTTAAAAGCATATTTGTCCATCAACAGTCAGTCAATAGTAACTGTTTGACTAAAAATATTTTTCACACAACATTAAAACACAAACCATTAAACCACCTGCCTCCATTCTCGTATATAACACATGGTCCAATTAATTTCTGATGATTACATCAAGCTTACCCTACACTCTAAAAAATGCTGGGTTAAAAACAACCCAAGTTGGGTTGAAAATGGACAAACTCAGCGGTTGGGTTAAATGTTTGCCCATCATGCTGGGCAGTTTTATTTAACCCAACTATTGTTTAAAAATTACTATATGGCTGGCTTAAAATGAACCCAAAATAGGTTGGAAATTAAAAATCAGACACAATTACTAGAGGCACCAATAATAATCAAAAGGTGAACATTTATTAATAAGGAATTTAATAAATGTTTATTGTTTAATTATTATTAATTAAACTTATTAATAAATGTTCATTTCTTAAACATATTAATAAATGTTCATTTCCAACACACTTTGGGTTCATTTTAAGCAAGCAATACAGTAATTTTTAAACAATAGTTGAGTTAAAAAAAAATACCCAGCAGGTTGGGCAAACATTTAACACAACCGCTTGGTTAAAACAACCCAATCACTGGGTTTGTCCATTTTTAATCCAACTTGGGTTGTTTTTAGCCCAGCATTTTTTTAGAGTGTATGTTTTATCTTCAAGTTTCTGTTTGATCTGAAAATATGTCACATTATAAAAGTAAAAGGGGTTATAAATGCTATTTTGTATTGATTTTAATCCCTTCAAACCTTTATGAAGTTCATACCCAAGTTCTGTGATCTCAAAAACATACAAATCCTACAACAACAAATTTGTTATATAAGAGACATTCATGAATTCACATGTTCATACAGTCTTTGAATGGTATAGAGGAAATACACATATTTCACTTGCTGTCATTGGTGGAGGCCTCAAACTCAAGACTTGACAGGAAACCTGACGTACCCCAGGACTTCCCTGACTGGATTAGAGAAAACCAGCTGTGAAGGTGGAGTTGGGGTTGCAGAGGGATGCCAAAGGAACTAGCGTAGGACTGAGGTAAGTGGTGGCTTACATAGGCTTCCTCTAATGCAGATTGGTTGGATTCAATTAACATGTCCCTCCCACACTTTTGTTAAAAACTCCATTAGAACTGGTTTGCTCATGACACACTGAGGCTGTGTCCGAAATCACCCCCCTATACCCTTAAAGGGTTAGTTCACCCAAAAATGAAAATTCTGTCAATAAATTGCTGTCTATGGAGGAATCAGAGAGCTCTCAGATTTCATCAAAAATACCTTAATTTGTGTTCTGAAGATGAACGAAGGTCTTACGGGTGTGGAACGACATGAGGGTGAGAAATTAATGACAGAATTATAATTTTTGGGTGAACTAACCCTTTAAATAGGGTACTATTTGAGGGGTACAGCCATTTGTAGTGGTGTCCGAAATCATAGTGGACTTTATCGAGTGCACTCATTCAACTGATGTACACTCAACGGCTAGCGAATACCCATAATGCACTACGAGGGTCATGCTGAATGAATTCCCGCGTCTCACCAGAAGATGACGCCCGCAGCTGAATCATCCATCCATTTTCCAAACCGCTGGTCCAATGTGGCTACAGCATAACATCATACAGGTATAAATTCATTTTTAATTGATTATTAAATTGTTTAATAAGGTTTATACATGCCAGTTTCCACGACAGAGTTCAAGATAAATGTTTTCATTACTACTGGAGCACAAACTATGCAAAAGCAGCATCCCTTTCGGCACACTCAGTGTCCGAATTCACTCACTCGTTTTCATTTACTCCTTCAAGGGGACTATATTAGTGGATTAATGTAGGGAATAATGAATGAGGGTATAGAGGGCGATTTTGAACACAGCCTAAGTTTGATTTTGTTGGTGCTTAAGAATGAATGCTCTGATTGGCCAGTGACAGCTCTGCTGTAATTGACACAATCAAAAAAAAACAAAAAAAAAACAGCATAAATAAAATATAGACAATTAACAGAATACCAGAGCCTTTAGAAACATTGACAATATTTGAACCATCTACCTAAGCAACTTCAAAAGTTCAAAAGGAATACCATAAGACTAGCTTCGAAAAATGTATCCTTTGTACTTTGGCATCGCGATTCTCAGGGCTTAGCATAGAATTCTATCATCTACAGTTCAGTGTGACTTCTAAAGCCATATCGATCCCAGGGCTTATGATGTTTGTGTGTGTGTGTGGAGTTTAGTGTACCATCAGCAGGTGCAGAGAGGAACAGATTAATCAAGCTGCAGGGTAAATCTATCCCCTAATCACAGAGCAGGAAGTGTTTGGCTCTTACTCTGTTCTGCTAAATTTAAGGGCCAAACATGGTGAGCCTGTCCATCTTAGATAACTGATGGTGATATCGTGACAGGTATGATGTGCTAAGCCATGAAAAATGGCAAAACTACAAAACTGCTATCAATCTTCCTTTGCTAAGAATACCTAGGTGAGTTGAATCTGACATTTTCTATATAACTCATAAGATTGAGGTATTAAGAATCTTGAGTTTTATATAGGATTATTGTCAATAAAATATGATGGATGAAAATTATTTTAGGCATGTCTGTTGAATGTGTACTCTAATTGTTTTGTCTTGTATTTTAGTTTCAAAATATGACATTTGGAAAACACTTGTAAATTAAGGGCCAGATTTACTAACAGCTTGCGCCTGCGCAAACCCTCTTTTGGCGTTAAAAAACTACTGTCGGGATTTACTAAAGACACAAAATTAACGCTGAAAAGGCGTGGACTGAGTTGTTTTTGCGGGTGACCTTATTGCATACGCATTTATAGGAGTTTCCCTTTCAGATGCAAAATTTATGGGAGGAGAGTATTTAAATGAATCACGCAACATGATTTACTAATGTTTGCGCTAGTCAATTTAATGGTATTTGCGCCATTATTTAAACCCAAAAAATAGCATGTCTTAACCCATTTTGCGACATGGCTGCAATTTTTGCTGCTAGGAGGAGACACTGCAGAGAACAGAGAGCATGTGGTAGGAGGGGAAAATATAATAATTTCTTTGGAATGCCAGAGGAAGACGTTATCCGAACATATCGTTTGCCAAATATGTTATTTGCGACCCAACCCTAATTTGCACTGCTCTTGGTAGATTGCGTTGGCCATTATGTAAATGATTTGATTGCATCTGTGTTCTTTAATTTGCGCGTCAGCAGTAAATCACGCGCAAAACTTGACACTCCCATCGGCGCGTTTGTGGAATTGTGCTCTTACTCTAATTTGCCTCGTTTAATAAATCTGGCCCTTAAAGTCACCATGAAATCAGAATCAACCATTCTTATTTTTTATGGAATATTGTGGTATTTATTATAAAATATTTGTCTGTGCACATCATTATTATTATTTTATTTATGTGCCCTCATAATCTTTAATCAAAATATCTTACCCTCCCTCTTGCATTTACATCTCTTCTCTTCTCTGATGATGTGTTTACTAGCGTGAGGGTGGGACAACCTGTCACTCACATGAGATCACAGCAATAGCAAACCACAATGATTGAACTATCCAAACAATTCCCGATGGACAAAATCAAGTCCCGCTCTACACTTTTTATTGTTCGAAAAGCTGTTTCACTCGGATATACGTCACAAAAGGGAAGAAAAGACTATGTTTTGGAAAGTTACTTTTAAAAGTAATGCATTACAATATTGCGTTAGTCCCTAAAAAAGTAATGTGTTACTTAGTTACTTTTTTGGAAAGTAATCTGTTACGTTACTTTGTGTTACTTTTTCTCACATGGGCTGGGCTTGCTTGATTGTTTTTTAACTCTCAGGGGTCGGCGGTCGCGCTGGCAATACCACCTTGGTTTTTTATCTTACCATTGCGAAAGAGGCTCAAAATACTCTGACAATTTTGAACATACAAATAAGAGTTATACATCATTCAAAACTGTGAAATTTCTTCTTTTATTTGTGTACACTCACAGTAAAAATAAAATGTTGTGCTTTTTGCAAAATAAAGAAAACTAACATGATGCACAATCTGTCGTCTCTCTCTGAATGAAGTCCATTCTTATACTCAGAAAATGAACTCTAACTTAGTGAATACTTATCACATAAACATGAGACATATGTCTAAAGAAATGTTGAAATGTCAGGTTTTAAATAATGTAATTCAAATCAAAAACAAATATTCTCTGTTTATGTAATATGTTTGAAAAGAGAGAGATGTCAGTTGTTCGCGAGTCACCTCTTTATCCGCTAATGCAGTCACGCTCATGGAGATCACAAACTATTCAAAGGTAAATTCTAAAAGTTGTATTTTTGGCCAATGTAAAGACCCTGTCACACCAAAAATTAAATGAAAAAGTCTAAGGCTGAAGTAAATGCAAATTCACACCAGAGGGCACAGCTCAGACAATTCAGCAGTGCTGCTATTCTGGATTGCAGTAGAATAGGACACATAAGAAGAAAGTTCAACACTCTTACTTCAGCTATAAAACAAAAAACAAAAAATGAAACATAAATGTGATGTTTATCTAAAGTCATTTTTGCTTATTGGTATGGATAAATTGGATCATCTACAACCCGAATTCCGGAAAAGTTGGGACATTTTTTAAATTTGAATAAAATGAAAACTAAAAGACTTTCATATCACATGAGCCAATATTTTATTCACAATAGTACATAGATAACATAACAAATGTTTAAACAGAGAAATTTTACAATTTTATGCACAAAATGAGCTAATTTCAAATTTGATGCCTGCTACAGGTCTCAAAATAGTTGGGACGGGGGCATGTTTACCATGGTGTAGTATCTCCTCTTCTTTTCAAAACAGTTTGAAGACGTCTGGGCATCGAGGTAAGAAGTTTCTGGAGTTTTGGTGTTGAAATTTGGTCCCATTCTTGCCTGATATAGGTTTCCAGCTGCTGAAGAGTTTGTGGTCATCTTTGACGTATTTTTCGTTTAATGATGCGCCAAATGTTCTCTATAGGTGAAAGATCTGGACCGCAGGCAGGCCAATTCAACACCCAGACTCTTCTACAACAAAGCCATGCAGTTGTAATAGCTGCAGTATGTGGTTTTGCATTGTCCTGCTGTAATACACAAGGCCTTCCCTGAAATAGACGTCATCTGGAAACCTTTATATACCTTTCAGCATTCATAGTGCCTTCCAAAACATGCAAGCTGCCCATACCGTATCCATTTATGCACCCCCATACCATCAGAGATGCTGGCTTTTGAACTTAGGGGCGGTCGTGGCCTAATGGATAGAGAGTCGGACTCGTAACCCAAAGGTCATGGGTTCGAGTCTCAGGTCCGGCAGGGATTGTCGGTGAGGGGAGTGACTGTCCAGCGCTCTCTCCACCCTCAATACCACGACTGAGGTGAGACCCTTGAGCAAGGCACCGTACCCCCAACTGCTCCCCGGGCGCCGCAGCAATGGCTGCCCACTGCTCCGGGTGTGTGTTCACGGTGTGTGTGTGTTCACGGTGTGTGTGTGTTCACTGCTGTGTGTGTACACTTGGATGGGTTAAATGCAGAGCACAAATTCCTAGTATGGGTCACCATACTTGGCCACATGTCACTTCACTTCACTTTTCACTTTTGAAAGCTGATAACACGCTGGAAGGTCTCCCTACTCTTTAGCCCGGAGGACATGGCGTCTGTGATTTCTAACAAGAATGTCAAATTTGGACTCGTTTGACCATAAAACACTTTTCCACTTTGAAACAGTCCATTTTAAATGAGCCTTGGCCCACGGGACACGACGGCGCTCACATATGATGACGATGTTCACATATGGCTTCCTTTTTGCATGATAGAGCTTTAGTTGGCATCTGCAGATGGTACGGCGGATTGTGTTTACCGACAGTGGTTTCTGTAAGTATTCCTGGGCCCATTTAGTAATGTCATTGACACAATCATGCCGATGAGTGATGCAGTGTCGTCTGAGGGCCTGAAAACCATGGGCATCCAATAAAGGTCTTCGGCCTTGTCCCTTACGCACAGAGATTTCTCCAGGTCTCTGAATCTTTTGATGATGTTATGCACTGTAGATGATGAGATTTGCAATTTGACGTTGAAGAACATTGTTTTTAAAGTATTCCACAATCTTTTTACGCACTCTTTCACAAATTGGAAAGCCTCTGCCCATCTTTACTTCTGAGAGACTCTGCCTCTCTAAGACATCCTTTTTATAGCTAATCATGTTACAGACCTGATATCAATGAACTTAATTAGTTGCTAGATGTTCTCCCAGCTGAATCTTTTCAAAATTTCTTGCTTTTTCAGCCATTTGTTGCCCCCGTGCCAATTTTTTTGAGACCTGTAGCAGGCATCAAATTTGAAATGAGCTCATTTAGTGGTAAAAGTGTAAATTATCTCAGTTTAAACATTTGTTATGTTATCTATGTTCTATTGTGAATAAAACATTGGCTCATGTGATTTGAAAGTCTTTTAGTTTTCATTTTATTCAAATTAAAAAAACGTCCCAACTTTTCCGGAATTCGGTTTGTAAGATCGACAGCAAAAAACATTGGTTAATAAAGTGATATTAAATACATAAAGTATATTTGAATTATTTAATATATTTTACCGGTAATTATTGCAGGTTTGCATAATGCGTTTGCATGGCACTGTTTTTATTCATTTTGAGGAATACTGAATCTGTTTTTGTGCAAGTGAGATGAGTAAATCTACAATAACCATTAACTTGCGTTACTTATTTGAAAAAGAAACTATAAATAGTTTGTTGTAAATTTAAAAGTAATGTGTTACTTTACATGTTACTAGAAAAAAGTAATCTGATTACGTAACTCACATTACTTGTAACACTGGATATATATACACCATATATATATACTTTCATTAATTACATTAACAAACCATCGACCTTTACTTGCATAATTACTTGAATCAGTAATCTTTGACCATCTATACATTATACATTTTAGAAGGTGTTTAACATAAGAGGGTCGCCTTAAAGTAAACAGGAAATCAAAACCACCCTATTATTTAATTATGTTGAATGTTATTCCAAAGGGAGAAAAGGTTTTTTTTTTTGTCATCTTTCACCAAAGAGTACTTGCTCCACCTCTAAAATGACTTTTCTGTTAGATGACTTAGTTCAATTAGTACAGTACAACAGATTATAGTGTATATCGTAATCTAACATCTAATTTTTCCCACAGCCTCATTGTTATGTAAATAGAAGAATTTGGAACCAGTTTTTGAGCACATGCACAAGTCTCATTGGTTAAGAAACTCTCATGTAAAATACTTCACATGCTTTGCTAGTTCTTTTAATTAAACAATTCATTTCAGTTGAACACCATTTGCTTTTCTATTACTCAACCCTACACAATTACTCCCAACAACACCCAGTGCTAAATATTACCACCAGAATGAAACGATGCAGAGTAGCTTATGGAAGATTTACAGGGGAACGCAAAACAAATCCCACTCAATGGACTTTTTGGCATTCATGTGTAGAATTAAGCAGTGAATATAAATTGTGAGAGTTTTCCCGAAAGTGCTGAATCAGTAACCCTGAGAGTTTGTTGATTTGCCAACCTTTAGTTAAGCAGGTCCTCTGAGAGTTTTGTCTGTACACTACTTTCCTATATTGAGAATGTAAATGTGAGTCTGGGTTGCGTCATGGCAATGACAAGATAATATACTTGTGCATTATAATAGTCATTGTGTATAATCTAATTTATGAGGTCTCCTGGTTCTTTTTGCGACTCATTCCCAAATCCAATAAATGTAGTTTGTGCTGCAATGTCCACATCAAAAGCATTCGATTTATAAAATCAAATATTCCTATAACAGTGTCAGTCTCTCTCATCTGTTAGTCTTAATCTTCCTGTAAGCTTGCATGAATGCACCAGTAAATATCCATTTCTGTCTTTGACCATCTGTTTCATCCATTTTAGAAGGTGTTTAACATAAGAGGGTCACCTTAAAGTCATCATGAATTCAAAACCATCCTATTATTTAATTATTGTGAACAACTAATGGGTGAAAGTTATTCCCCTTTTTACATCCAATCAAGTCTGTTTGATAAACTGAATTTCCTGTTTCACTGAAATATCATTTTACAGCAAAATGTGTTTGTGAACACAGTTTTATATGGACTTTAAACTTCTTTCATCGAAATGTTTTCAGATATTGCCCTGATCAACCAATTCAAAGAACCATTTTCCATCTGTGGCTGAAATTTTGTCAAACTGCCTCAAAATATCAGACACTAATCCAGTGAACTAACTATAAACTTCTCAGCCTGTTGAAAAATTAATAACACAATTTTAGGCTGCTATTGGTTCAAAGTTTTAAAAGAAATTACAATATTGATGTGAATCGTATTTAGGAAAATATGGTGGTGAATAACGGTGATGTCAAGGGTTGCTTGACAGTAAAATCCAAAGATGATGTGACACAGAAAGAACGATAATGTAACTTTTAATCAACATACAGAACAGGAATTCTACACAAGGGAACATGACGTTAACACAAAACAACGAACTGAGGAGAACTGAGGACTTAAATACACAGGAGGATGATAATCAACAGAACAGGGAACAGGTGAGGACTAATTAGGGATCATGACAACTAATGAAAGACTAGGGGTGCGTCTTAATCAGCTCCCTAGTTCAGTAGCCAGGGCACTGATCAGGGAGTCGGCCATTATAAGGGCTGATTCAGTGAAGTGGAACTTTCGCTGACTTCGCTCCCTTACAAATCTCACAATGCACCACAAAAACCAGGGAGCATTGATGCTCACTATGGTCCTTTACCGGAAATTGTCATTTTTCTGAAGCTCAAAACATAAAACGCACGATAAATAAAATAAATGTAATGACACGCGATAGAAGATTTGAAAACTTTTTTTTTAAATTATATGTCAGCATAAACACACATCGCTTGACAGGTAGTGGACACATCTTTAAAGGATTAGTTTACTTTAAAATGAAAATTACCCCAAGCCATCCTCAAGCCATCCTAGGTGTATATGACTTATGAAATATGAACACAATCGGAGTTATATTAATAAATATCCTGACACATTCAAGCTTTATAATGGCAGTGAACGGGACCAACGAGTATGAAGCTCTAGAAAGTGCATCCATCCATCATAAACGTACTCCACACGGCTCCGGGGGGTTAATAAAAGCCTTAATCATTTTGGAAATTGAGTAAACACTGTCCCAATGTTTAGTGAGCCAGGGTGCTTACCAGTGCCCAGATTTGTGCACACGATGTACTGATTCACAAGTTCGGGAGTTAGAGAGCTGATTGAGACACACCCTAGCAATGTTTAAAGTTCAGGGAAGAATGTTCAACATAACTTTATTAATAAAACAAACAAGTAAACTAAAACAAAAACACCAACATAAATGTCCCAGATTGAATACTTATTCAAAGATTTAATACATTACCTCATTTGAAACCCATTAATGCACAAACAATGACACTGTCAATGTGTCAAAAACAATGACAAAGATCGCTGTCTTGGAGTGAGATTTCAATGTTTCAGCCACACCATACTACCAGTCAAAGACACAGTATAGACTCTTGTTTAAATTGATTCTGACTAAAATCAGATGTCTTAGATCTATCCTGTAACAGATAGCTTTGGCTCAACTATGCTCAGAAACAGAGAACTGACTGTAAAACTGATGTCAATGAAAAGTCCGTTTAAAAAATATGAAGTTATTGTTCTTAGTTCCAGTGTTGGTATAGTTACGGCATTTTGCCTTTGGCAGCATACATTTGAGTGCTATTTCAATATCCCATTCTTCCCTGTGAACAAGTACACCACACAATTAAACTTTAATGATTTCCAGTGTTTATCTGGTTGCACTACATTTTTCATAAATATTACTTATACTGTTGAACAAAGCAAAGAAACATATAGCACAAGTGCCCTGGTTTTATATTAAATGAGCAGTTATAGTAAAAAGAAAACTACTCATTTAAAAATGTTGATATTATATATATATATATATATATATATATATATATAAGCAATAAGGTACGAGAGGCTGTGCTGTATCGTGAATAAGTCACGGCTGAAGGGCGTTGTTAGGCACAACGCGAAGCGATACAGCACTAGCCTCGAGTAACTTTTTGCTTTTATAAAAACGGTTACCACACAATACAAATATTAAAGCCAAAAATATGTATCAATGCAACTTTCATGAAGTAAACTTTCACTTAAAAGCCTTCTTTCCGCTGGGAAAAAATAGTCCCTGATCGTGAACAGCAACAGAAGTTACATTATTACGGCATTGGATGGCGACAAAGACTGTCTTTATGAGTGTGTCAGTCAGTAGCAAAGACTTTTACATTGAAAAGACTGAATTGTTGTGAACACGGAACAAGACGCAACTGACAAATGCTTTGACTAGCGCTGTCAGTCATGGAAAACCCCTTAACTGTTAAAAGGACAAGATAATACATCGGACATTTAAACAGATTTTTTATTATGAACATAGGACTGACTGACCATGCTAAATCTGAATGCAGGTAATAAACTCGCTCACTCGATCTCTTTCTCACAATACTCTTCTACATAATACAGCTTCAATGAACAATAAAGCTTCAATGAACAATATCAATTGAGAACAAACAGTTTACGTTGCTAAGAGTGGTTGCTAAGGGTGTTGTGTAGTGATACACAGAACCGTTGGGTGAAGCGGTCATAGCCGTGTTTTATCGTGAATAAAACACAGCTATTGTATATATATGTGTGTGTGTGTATGTATATGTATATATACATATGGGCTGACGGCTTCAACAGAAGTAAATACCATTGATTAATAACCACATAGTTATCGGTGAAAATCAATTCCCCGATGGAGAAAATGATGAGTTTTTACTTCCTGAACCTGAATCTTGCACTCTATTTCTGTGATCTCATATGAGTGACAAGTTGTCCCACCCTACAGAAAAATGCATCATCAGAGAAGAGATGTTGCAAGAGGCAGTGGAAGTTATTTTGATTAAAGATTACAAGGGCCCAAATTGGAAAAAAAAGAAAAAAAAAATGTGCACAGATAAATATTTTATAATAAATACTGCAATATTCCATTAAAAAACTAAACAAACAAACAAACAAAAAAACGAATCATCCATTTTGATTTCATGGTGACTTTAAGGTCAAATAAAAATACAGTACATCATGTTTGTGCGAGGCTTTGATATAGTTGCTGGTGACAGTTTCTGCCAGAGGGCTTCCCAGCCTCCCATCAACCTACTTGATCATAGTCCAGACCCATGTGCTTTCAGCAGACATGTCAGTAATGTGTCAGATATCATGTGTTTCACACACTCTTGAGAGAGTGAGAACTTGCAGTGAGCTGTGTAACATATGTATAAGTAAAGCAGTCAGGCTCTGTGTGTGCAGAAAAGATGCTTGCTTCCAAACAGATGGGTGGTGATCTCCTCAACCTGCATCTCTTAATAAGGAGCTTACTCATTGATTCAAGAACAGATGTTAGATAATTCCTTGAGCAAGCTGTTGTGTGGGCACGTCTCAAACCACAGCAACCTTTAAAATGCCAATTAATCTTCAGCCATTTGTAAGGCTGAGGCCTGGGAAACCTCTAGTCCCACGGCACATGTCAAAGTGTGTGTTTGTGTGCACTAGGTACTGTATGTGTGGCAAATACACACAAAGCAAGAGTGAGAAAAGAAATAGAGAGATTTTAATGGTTTCACGATTACACAAACCTGACAATAACAATGATAGTTCAACATTTTGACAATTTGACCGGTAAATGCAAGAGGGTTCAACAATCCATCAGAAAAAATACAAAAGACGAACACTCATAGTAAAGAATATCTCTCTTTTATCTCAAATGTTTCTCCTGAAAGCATTGCATTTAAATGGAGAGCAAACTGAGACTGAAATCTCAGATGTTGTGTTTTTAATGAGAAAAAAGACCTCAGTAATAGTATTTAATAAAGCATAGTATTAAATAAAGTATCTTGTTTTTCATAATGCTTCACATCAAGTCAATAAAATAGTGTTACAAACCTTGAAGCAACCAATCACTTTTTACCAAAGATATACCAAATAAATAAACTTTAACATTTCTCATCATGACGTCTGAAAAGTTCTCATCAAATTAAAATGTTATTCAAATTAATTTTATAGTTTTATTAATTCCCTAATAGTTACTTAAATGACACATGACTCTGGACTCTAATCTCCCCATATTGAGATCTCTCACTTTTAATGGCAGACTGGTGTTATTGCTGAGATCTCTTCTGAAACTCTGAAACTAGAAGAGATACATGTGAGATTACTTGTTTTGTTTTTTTTTTTGTTTGTTTGTTTTTTTGTTTTTTGTTTTTTTAAATGCTGATAATAGCTTATTTCGGGTAAATATGCTCTTAAAAGGAACAACTCTTACAAAGCGTCAATTACATGATGTCCTGTCTTAATTTCCACAATTAAATACTTATTATAAAACGGTTAGTTCCTGTCCTTGATTCTGATTGGTCAATAGCTGTGTTTTATTTAAGATAAAACACGCTCTGACCGCTTCACCCAACGGTTCTGTGTATCACTACACAACACCCTTAGCAACCACTCTTAGCAACGTAAACTGTTTGTTCTCAATTGTTCTCAATTGATATTGTTCATTGAAGCTTACTGTATTATGTAGAAGAGTATTGTGAGAAAGAGATCGAGTGAGCGAGTTTATTACCTGCATTCAGATTTAGCATTTTCCTTCAGGTCAGTCCTATGTTCATAATAAAAAATCTGTTTAAATGTCCGATGTATTATCTTGTCCTTTTAACAGTTAAGGGGTTTTCCCATGACTGACAGCATTAGTCAAAGCATTTGTCAGTTGCGTCTTGTTCCGTGTTCACAACAATTCAGTCTTTTCAATGTAAAAGTCTTCGCTACTGACTGACTCACTAGTAAAGACAATCTTTGCCGCCATCTAATGGCGTTATAATGTAACTTCTGTTGCTGTTCACGGTCAGGGACTATTTTTTTCTTGGCGGAAGGAAGGCTTTTAGTTAAAGTTTACTTCATGAAAGTTGCATTAATACATATTTTTGGGTTTAATATTTGTATTGCGTGGTAACCATTTTATAAAAGCAATAAGGTACTCGAGGCTAGTGCTGTATCGTGAATAAGTCATGGCTGAAGGGCGTTGTTAGGCACGACACGAAGCGTTGATTTTATTATTTTTTTATTATTATTTTATTATTTATTTTATTATTTTTTATTATTATTTTATTTTATTCACGATACAGCACAGCCTCTCGTACCTTATTGCTTACATGTATCCATGTTCTAACAGATAACACACTGTAAAACTGAACAGTGAAATTGATTAAATAATATGAGTTCATTTCACTCAAATAATAATGAAAGTTCATTGTACTTAATTGAAAAAAAGTTGTGCGAACTCAAAATTTGATTATAGTACGCTGAACTCAATATTATTGCGTTGCAGCAGAATTCTAATTCCCAGCATGCTTTGCGTCAGACTGGAAAATAAATGTTAAAATTAATGGCCCACTGAAGTGTCTTGGAATGCGCTGACATAACTGAAACAGGAAGACAGGGTCAGATCGAGCAGCTCCTCCCCTTTTTTAAAATAGCCAATAGCGATTTGTTTATATCACACCTCGGCCAGAGCCGTTAAGATCGGTAAAACCTCAGTTTCCTTCTAATCTCTAACAGTTTCTCCTCCTAATCTCCTCCATATCACTTTAAAATATAGCATTCTGTGCAGAATTCAAATGGGTCTGATACGTTTTGTGGTCTGCGCCAACTCGCGCATATGATCCGCTCTGTGCTATTGTGTCTCTGGACCAGAGTAGACTCTGTGCACGCTGCGGCGGTTTGCGTGAACTAACGTGAAACCAAACTTCATTCACCTCAATGGAAAGCATACTTACAATTGGAAAGAATGTCTTAATCATTTCCTATCCCCTATATAGTGCACTATGTGTCATTCACCATGTAGAAAATGGTAAATGTGTGAACAAGTGATCGACTTCAACCACATCTTCAGCGTCTATTGATAATGTAGGGGCGGGACGCTCTAGGGAGCATTTGATTGGACAGAAAATCTGATGAGAATCTGAAGTGCAGCGTGATGTCATCAAAATTGTTGATCCATATTGGCGGAAGTAAGAGACTGTAAGTTTTGAATGTTTATATCTTCTAAATATGAATTTTGTTATTGTTTTGGAGCACAATAGCTTATAGATTAGAGTAAGGCTAACATATTCATACTAAAAGCCCAAAAACTTCATTTTTGTATGTGCAAACCTTCAAATGCATGGGGACTTTAAGTGTTATTTTGTTTGTTTTTGCACAAGATTAACATAGAGATACATAAGTTAGTGTTTAATGTTGTGTTATGCTAGTTTTGTAGGGTTACCATTGTGGTGAACAGTAGAGCCTGTGGTTAGGTTTAGGATGGGCTGCAAAACTTTTAAGACCATATAGTATACTGTACGTTGTTTGATTATATACAAGTATATAATGACAATCTCTTTGATAGTTATAATAGCATGTGTTATTTGCTATCTAACATTTAACCAAGATCTGAATGTGATATTTATGTAAATGAACTGTATGTAATTAACATTATGATGAGTTGGGCGAGGCTGAGAACTGTGGGAGTGAAGGCATGCCGGAGATGTGATTGTTAATGAGAGACACTGTGCACCACACTGACCTTGCTCCGCTTCCACAGCTCTAGGCCCCGCCCCACTTGTCACAAAAATGTTAAGTTCTGCTAACTTAAAAAAAATGAGTTAGTTTACATAAATGTTTTGAGATAATAGGTTTCCTCAAATGTTTTGAGTATTCTGAATTTATTGAGTTTTACAGTGCATCCGATAATTCAAAGATTGCAAAGCAACATTAACACCTGTGCCATTTTTATGATTTTCAAGGGGAATTTATGAGTATAGGTCAGGATAGTACAGGTGCACATTTCTGTGTGAATTATTACTATCTAAAGCACATGACTGCAGTCTGATAAATCAATATTTCTCTCTGTTTCCTCATAACATGTTGAGAGATGTTACATGTAGAAACATGCTTTCCTCATGAGAAACTCTGTAATGTACGTGTTTGCTTGCTTTCTGTAAAAATCTCTACATTTTATGTGCAAACTTCAAATTCTTCTTAACTTAGGAAATAATGTTTGCTATGGGGGGTGGGTGAATTTTCATTTTATGGAAATTGTTCTGATAATATAAACCAAAGGATCTCATATCTCCCCTGTCATGTCCTCACAGCAGGGTGAAATATTATCCAAATGTGAATCAGGCATAAATTAGAAATGGGGGGCGGGGGTGGGGGGCAGAGGGGAAATAGTTTTTCTCCTATTTTTCTGTGCAGTGGGAAAAGATTTGATGTGGAAGTGGAGCCTTCAACAACAAACGAGAGCATGTGCAAATGAGTCAGATTCATTGTGATCGCGTCAGTGGCCGCGTCACAGCTCAGTCACAGACAATAAAAGTTCAGCATGACATAGAAATGCACAATTCCATTTGTAGCTCATTTTAATAACACAAAAGAAATTCAATATAATTGCATTTCAAAGCCCACTTGTGATCGCTACATAATGAAAACCTCTGAAGGCTAAAAATTCATCACTGGATTCTTTTAGGAAAAAAAATATTAAAAGAGTTTTAATACATTTGTACAAGCAAACATTTTATGCAGTTCTGGTGACAAAAGGGGGTCCAATCCGAACCCAGCACTAGCATGGTGTACCTAACACCGGTGAGTATATATATATATATATATAGGTATGTGTGTCCGGTGAGTATATACAGGGACCCCCCTTTTCCTTCAGAACTGCCTTAATTCTTCGTTGCATAGATTCAAAAAGGTGCTGGTGCTGGATTTTGGTCCATATTGACATGATAGCATCACACAGTTGCTGCAGATTTGTTGGATGCACATCCAACCCAGTATCCACCATATCCCAAAGGTGCTCTATTGGATTGAGATCTGGTGCCTGCTGAGGCCATTTGAGTATAGTGAACTCATTGTCATGTTCAAGAAACCAGTTTGAGATGATTTGAGCTTTGTGACATGCCGTGTTATCCAGCTGGAAGTTACCATCAGAAGATGGGTACACTGTGGTCATACAGTAATGGACATGGTCAGCAACAATACTCAGGTAGGCTTTGGCATTTAAATGATGCTCAATCGGTACTAAGGGGATCAAAGTGTGCCAAGAAAATATCCCCCACACCATTACACTGCCTCCAGCAGCCTGAACCGTTGATACAAGGCAGGATGGATTGAAGCTTTCATGTTGTTTAAGCCAAATTCTGATCCTACCACCTGAATGCTGCAACAGAAATCGAGACTCATTAGACAAAGCAATGTTTTCCAATCTTCTATTGTCCAATTTTGTGAGCTTGTGCGAATTGTAGCCTCACTGGATATTTTCTCTTTTTCAGACCATTCTCTGTAAACCCTAGAGATGGCTGTGCATGAAAACCCCAGTTTATCAGCCGTTTCTGAAATACTCAGACCAGCTCATTTGGCACCAACAACCATGCCACATTCAAAGTCACTTAAATCACCATTTTTTTTCCATTCTATCTAGTTTTGCTGTTGTAATTTGCTTGATATATCTGTCATATTTTGATCTATATGTGAGTTATATCTATATGGTCATTTTTGCTAATTTACTCAGGGTGACCAGGACCCCAATGGCTGTACAATCAATCAATAAATCAATCCATCAATCCATCAATCCATCTATCCATCCATCCATCCATCCAATTAAATTCTGATATGAGTTAAGATTATTTTTCTCAAGAAAGAGACTTTGGAGTGATACGGAAAACATACAAAAATAGTTATAAGGGGTATCACATTCCATCCATCCATCCATCCATCCATCCAATTAAATTCTGATAAGAGTTAAGATTATTTTGTCTCAAGAAAGAGACTTTGGAGTGATATGGAAAACATACAAAAAAAGTTATAAGGGATATCACATGTCCAGGATAACAGTCAGTTATACAGCTGAGCTGTCATTAACCACAGAATGCTTGGGATCAAGTATTCCAGAGAGTCTTGTCATAAAAACCTTATTATAAGAAGACAAGCCAATGAAATGTGCATTTCCTCCAATACCTTCATAAAGACAAATATTTATCTGTGGTGCTATGGAGTACATCTCACCTGAAAGCCCATTTTCAGAAATCTCTGGAGAGGAGCGCCACCCACTCTTTCTTTTAATCAATCAGTCTCTTTTAAAGGCTTTGATGTATTGTAGAAAGCCTGCCCTGCACTTTACTCAGTGCAGTGGATGTTGAGACCTGCTGCTGCAATGGAACAGCTTTCTCTTGAACCACAGAGGAGCTCTTCAGGACCATTTTGATCTTTAAGTTCTCCTGGATCCAGACACTTTTTTAGCATTGAATACTTTTCTATCTATGGATGTGTTTGGAATGGCACACTTACTTACTGCCCAGTATACAGTGCTTACTGCCTACTATTTTTTTTTTTTTTTTTTAAGAATAGTGTGTGAAATAGTATACAGTTTGCAACAAATAATGTTTCAAAGTAGTATGCTACAGTGTTGTCACATGACAAACATTGAACATTAATTTTAGCACACCTGTCCAGGTTGTTACCGTATAAATAAATGTGCTAACCATTCTTTTTTTTTATGTGCAAACCTGAGTTAAAATGTCCTACCTTTTGACTGTCCTCACCAACGATCTTGATCTAACCCATAAAAATGCTGTTTGTTGGTGTAATGTCAAGTTGATTCAGTGAAATTAAATAATGTTTTTCACTTAAAATCAGTTGATTAGATTTTATTTTGCTTGGCAAAAAAAAAAAAATGTACACTGGAAAAATGTCAACATAAAAATGTCCTTAATGTGGTAACATGTTTGAATCAAATTAACTACATTAGGTTAGAGGCTTTAGGTAACAATATAGCTCCTTACAGGAACCACTTTTTACTGTGTAGAATACTTAAATTACGCACAGGTAAAAATAACTGCTTACACTTTATTTTACAGTGCTGTAGTTACATTGTAATTACTCAAATAAGTACTGAGTACTATTAATTAAGTACTTACTATAGAGTTACAGTTAGGGTTAGGGTTTGGTCTAGGGTTAGTTACTTGTAATTATGCATAATTTACTGTTATTACTATAGTAAGTACATGTAGTAACGTGTAACTATGGCACTGTAAAATAAAGTGTTACCAAATAACTAATTATAGCTGGGTTTCCCAAAACATCACAAATAATTCTCTTAGGATTTATGGTAGATTATGCCCCACACATTAGGTAAATAGGCTATATTTTGTCAGCATAAAAAAAAGTTTTTGATATGCTAATATATGGTTCTGTTTCAAGCCAATATCTGCGCTCCTAAACTTATGGCCATGAGCACATCACGCTGCAAATGAACTACTATGGATACACTTGGTGAATAACTATTGCTTATTTTGGGACACTATTTTCTCTGGTTAACTTGCAAAAATGCGAGAATGCAAAAAAATGAGAAAGATTTGTTTATATTGAACATAATGGTCTAAATAGCCTTAGTAGTCTAAGGCTCTTGTTAATTTACAAAGGGTTCAATTGATCATACTTCTAAACAACAATGCTTTATAGCTGAATTGAATTCATTTCATAACAGATGAACTTTACAGTTATTGAACGGATCTGAATCAACACTAAACGGACTTCAACTGAACAATGACACTATTTTCTTTTTAGAGCTCTGTTGAAGCATTGAACTCTGTTTGCATCAATTAATTTTTTATTTTTTTTTTTTTTGGAAACACATCTAGTTTGTACTTTACAGTAACATGTATATGTGTACTTATAAAAGTGTTACATTTATAATTATTCCCCACCTCCAGTTCACTCACGCCGCACTCTTCACGAAGATAAAGCGTCACGTGAAGCATGTTGCGGAAAACGGTAGTATGCCTTGCAGTGTCCTCAGATACATAGGCTACATTAGATTTCAGCAAATTTAAATACTATTCACTAGGGCTGGGTAAACAATATCGATTTCTCGATTTTAATCGATTCTCATTTTTACGAACCGATATCGATTCTTAAATCCCAAGAATCGATTAGTCTAGTCTGTTTTCAGTTGATGAATGAACAGAACATGTAGCGCCTCCCATCTAATAAATCGCAATAATCTTTGTGCTTTGTTACTTTTGATATGAAGCGCAGTCTCAGATTTCAAATGACGTCCATCTTATTATGAGATTCAAAAAATAAATTACCGTTTTGGCGCTGTTTAATGTGACGTGACAGATCGCTTTAGTGCCTCAGTTAAAGAGAAGCGGCAGCACGGAGCGCATGTGAACATCCTCTCCGCTTTAATACCAGTTACAGCGCGAAATAAACATGAATAAACATCTGAAGGTATGTTAAAATATACAGTACAACTTACCGAAATCCGTATCATGTCTTGTGTAATAGCTCAATCAGTGTTTCAATCTCGGAAAGACGTCAATAAAACAGCTTGTAAACAATGTCACGTAACGTCACATTTACCTCAGAAAAACATATTCAGTGACCATAAACTCATTAATCAGCTAGAAAAGTGAACTCTAGAAAGCAGCATTCTGATAAATATAGCTATGCACCGTTACATATTCATTATAATGTTCTTCAATATTTAATGCATGTTTGAATAAATCAGTTATGACAGCCACGATTTAAATAAAAAAACAAAAACAAAAAAAAAACGAAGTAGAAAGTAGAAATAGAGTAGAAATATGATTATGTAATTCTAAACTTTATTTATTATAAAAAACATAATTGAGTGTAAGTTAAGTGTTTGTATATAAATAAGTTAATTTTAACCTTCATTATTATAGTAAAGTAGTACCAACTGACTCCCATGTGTAGTTTACAGCATTAGTTGAGAAATTTGCCATGTACTGTAAATGATATACTACATCCAAAATAATCGATATCGAATCGAATCAAATCAAAATCTTAATCGAATCGAATCGCAAGCATGTGAATAGAAATCGAATCGAATTGTGAAAATTGTGTCAATACCCAGCCCTACTATTCACAGCATACACATCGCATACTGCAATATAGTAGGAATTGTATGATATGCCATTCCGAACACAGCTTCCAAACTGATTTTGGTGTTCTTGAGTTGTATTTAGCAGATGCTGGCAAATATAGTAGGTCATATAGTAGGTATTCTATGCATACAGAAAATGTACATACTACGCACATTATACACATTGGATACTGCAGAAATAGTAGGAGTAGTATGATAGTATGCCATTTTGAACATAGCCCATCCATCCATTACATTCCTTGTCTTATTATGAACAATTCATAGGTGGATGTAATTCCGGGGGAATAAAAGTTATTTTTTATCAAAATGCAGCGCTTTAAAAACTAAATGTCCACTTTTTAAAAAATCAATAATTTCCTGTTAGATAAAATAAAATCATGATATCATACCCTGATTCATCAGATTGTGGAAATATACAGGATTGTGAACATGGTTTCTTGTCAACTTTAAGACACAAACTTTGATGTCATGTTACTGAATGCAGTGCTCCTCTGTTTACAGATCTTAAGGTTATACAGAAGGTCTTTAAAAAAATATTCCAGGTTAAATACAACTTCACCTCTATTAAACTGGCACACGTTGTCGAATTACAGCAGAAGACTAATTTCATAAAATAAAATCACATGTACAGTAACACACTTACAATGAAAGTCCTATGTGATTTGTTTTGCAAGTATAACCTCAGCACTTCAATATTACACATATTTTATTTAACCTGAAATCTTTTAATCCTTTTATCCTTTAATAGAAGACAGTTGCAATTTATTAATATTTTTTTTTATTTAATTTTTACAATTTAATCTTTAATGCAAGGAACACTACACTAAAATATAGTCATGCATGATTATGTAACTGTTTCGTTGTGAATTATAATCTCATTTAATGCATTAATGCATATGGGCAAAAACATCAAATCATCCCCATAACCAAAACACAACTCTCTGGTGGGCAGTGCATCTTCAAGAATAGACCTCCATTTGCATTCGTTGAAAGACTCCCATCCCTCCCCACTGGCTGTTCGTGGCATACAAACACAAACGGAGCATTAATCAGAATTCTCCATAGAGAGTACGATCACGGCTGTCTCCATCACTAAGGCACAGGGAAAAGCAGAGTTCACGCTGACACAGAGGCTCCCAGACTGGATTGGCTTTTCCCAGCATCCACCACTGTTAGCGTTCACTCTGGACTTCCTGCTGTGCGAGCAGACCTGGGCTGACTCTGAAGACCTGAAAAAGATTTTTCAGTGAAATGAGGAAAAGTTAAGAACATGAAACATGCTTTGCTTTGCTATTCTACTTCAGTTTTGCATACAAAAGGTGTTTGCATACAATGTTTTATCGTTGCATATCTCATTTCGCCTGGAAATATTTCACATTGCGGAAGTAAAATGTGTTGTAAACATTTAATGCTGACTACTGAAACAGTCTTACTATATTTTTACATCAATGAAAGTAATTTTTAAGGGTCAAATCAGGTAAAAAATTACTGATGTCCACTGGTGTGGAAGAAATCAGCATAATACTGCCTACTGTCATGGTTATGGACTCTTATTTTGATACTCTGTTTTGTTTCCTTTAGTTCCATTAGTTTCCCTGCTCTGTTTAGTTTCGGTTTCCTGGGCTACTGATTATACCCTTATTTGTTTCTGTGGTTACTTAATATTTGCACCTGTCTTTCATTATGCTTGCCTTGTATTTATACTCCCTGTTATGTTCAGTCCCTTGTTGGTTCTCATTTATGATTTATGTTAGTGTTTATCATATGTTGTTCCTGTGATCCCTGAGTATTTCGTATCATTAATAAAGACTGTCTATTTGTATCTTCTTCGTCTTTGTGCGTGCGGACTACTGTTACAGAAGATCCAACCAACAAAATATGGACTTTCGAGCGAGGTGGTTTGGTGGAATATTTGGGGTGGGTACTCCTAAACAGCGGTTCCCCTTTCACTGTCTGCGAGGCAGAGGAGGAGGAGCCCGTCAGATCCGCGTATGCTACGGACCCAGAGCGAGAGCCTGCCACATGGGTCATCCCAGAGTCAACACACGCTGCCCAGTCCATCCCAGAGTCAGGAGCAGTCCACTGCCTTATAGACCTGTGGTCCACGGATCCAGTTCCCTTCCGAGTCCCCATCCTCGAATCTACGCCTTCTCCACCGGTCCCGTCCAGAGAGACCTTCCTCCTCCAATGTTCCCATCCAACTCCCTGGTTCCATCTCCTCCGCTGATGTTGTCCAGCTCCGTCCCAGCCGCTAACTCTATGCAACTCTCCGGCTCCGCCTCTGGCTTCCCGACCCCCAGCACAGTGTTACAGATTCACCTCGGCCTGTCAGCCCGTAAGCTCTGCCCTGGCTCTGCTCTCCCTCGGTTTCACCGTGGTCCGTCAGCCCTAGGACTCCTCCAGACTCCCTCATCCCTCTGGCTCAGCCTCATTCAGTCGTTGCTCTGCCTCCGCCACGGACTTCCAGGTCTCCGGCTGTGCCTCAAACTTACACCCCTTCGGCTCCACCGGGCTCCACCTTCCCTCCAACCCCTCCAGCTTTCCCTCCATTGTCGCCCCGGTCTGCCGAGCCCCCGTCTTCGTCTTGGTCCCGTGAGCCAGCGGCTCCATCTTGGGCTTCTTGGGATTATGTCCTCATTTATTTCTATGGTTACTTAATATTTGCAACTGTTTTTCATTATTTTTAAATACTCATAATTAGACTAGTTACTTTTTTTATTGAGTACATGTTTACTTAATATTCACAAAATGGAAGTTAATTATTCGTAATTCACATATTCTCCCTAATTCTTCTCACTTTTAAAATTCTTCCTAATTTTATCTTTTAAATTTTCCTTTCTAAAAAAGCCTATTGCTTATATATGTTCATTCATCTTCAAGGCAGGACCTGCCAGCATATGTCAAGACTTGGACTAAGGATGGCGCCTACGCCAAAAAACTTTGTGATTGGACTATAGCATGGATATATATTTCTTTTTCTCATTCATCTTCTGCTGTTTCTTTCATGGAATAAATTATATTCAAAAGTCCATCTGCCAGTCTTTTTGGTAGAATTACAGATGATTAATTACTAAATATCAGCCTATGGTGCATGTCCTCTTGCTCCAGTTCCTATTTCCTATCCACTTTTTGACATGAGTAAATGATATATACCCATTTAAGGTGTTGTACAAGCAGAATTAAAGATTCACGATGAACTAAGATAATGCATAGTGTCTGACAAGACAAAAGTAATTAAGCAGCAGCATACCTTAGAATTAATTAGGTGTCTTCTCATATGGGGTTTAAATAAATCCCTCTAAGAGAAGATTTACAGTGCAGAGACAAGAGTGGAAGTAAACCAAGGGAAACATGACCAATTTAAAAAAAGGAAAGAATTCATTTACAACATTAATGGATTGGTTGGAGGAGCCAACAGCTTTCCAGCTTGCACACAAACCCTTAAACGGCTACTGATGTCTGACAATGGAAAGTCATTTGAAATGCATAGAAATCGGCGCTGTGGTGGAGGGTATCTGCGGTAGTTGATATCATTTTAGATTAGTACACTGTCAGGGTGAAATTCACATGACCGTTGGACTCCCCAACATTTCTTTCCCAGGGGCCAGATGGATAGAGTGATCCCAATCGCTTACCAATATTAAACAGTTAATATTGCATTACTTCCAACCTGCGTCACAATCAGTTTTTTTCACACTCCATTACTCAGGGATGAGACTCTAAGACGAAAGATTCATTCAGATCTACTATGTTCTCTCCAGCAAGGCCGAGGTATTTCCATACTGATTCAGCATTAACTTTCAGGGAAGATATTAAAGTTGCATCAGTGTAAATGACATGTCTGTGCTTCAGGAGCACAAGGAAAATTAACTTTAATTCATGAAACCTTTGAACTGTTATTGCAATATCCTCCACATCCAATAACTTAAAGTGGAGACTAGTGTTGAAAACATACTTTCTTTACACTTTATATATATATACATATGCAATATGTGTTTTGATTTATGAGCTTTTTAATATGAAAAATGGATGACTGTGACTATTATCAATAGCTTAACAAGCATCTACCAACTTCAGCAGTCCTTCACTGTCTTATGACTATAATACCAATTTTTCAGAGCTTTCTAGTTTCAGTTTATTTTGTTTTTATTTTAGATGTAGTGTTTTAGTACTACCAAAATGAACACACAACAGATTAATTATTGATCGATTTTCATTAACGATAATAACAACCCAAGATTACACTCTATTTCGACAGTCAACTTTAGACCTTCTACTAACTATAAGTAACTTTGCAACTACATGTCAACTAACTCTCAAGAGTATTAGTAGAGGGTTAGAGTTATAGTCGAGTAAGTTGAACTTGCAAAGTTACTAATAGTCAGTAGAATGTCTGTTGGTGGACCATCATAATAAATCTGTTAGCAGATATTAAGCAGACAATCTACTAACACTCTGACTGGTAGTTGATATGTAGTTGCAAAGTTACTTATAGTTAGTGTCTAAAGTGGACTATCAAAATAAAGTGTTAACCAACCACACAGAACAGTTTAGCAACCTCCTAGCAAAGCCAACATCACCTCACCTCACCTGAACGAGTATTCAACATGAGGCCTAAATAACCTTCAAACTTTTTTAAACTTGTCTTGATAAGTTGATATTGAAGACATTTTTTCTTCTTCATCAGAAGCATGTACAAAATAAGTATTCTGATGATTCACCAGGCCCTTATTAAAGCATTATATTAACCCTCTGGCATTTCCTTCCCTCAGTTTTAGTTGCTTTTGCAATATTGAGATGCATTGAGATTCAATATTATTATATTTTGAAAAGTACCCAAACTAAGTCCTTCCTTCATAGTCACTGCATGTCCTAAAAATAAATCAGAGCGCTGCACACTTCATAAGCGCTGGAAATGGCACTCTGTGACAGAAGAGCTTATTTGAAAACTTCCTTCTCTGTGATGAGCCATAGCATTTCAGCCCACTTGCATAAATTACATTTAAAAATAGCTGAGATATTCTAAAAGAGTTTTCCAGAACCACAAGCCCAACATTGTTATCTTATTAGACTGCTCTTTGAAATGCCCCTTGTGATATGTATTTTTTTTTTTTTTTTTTTTTTTACATAAACATATTTAAACACACGACACATTATTTCTATGCTTGCTTGTGATTGTGAAACATAATTGTCAAAAATGAGGTGTTGATAGAACTTTTTAAAAAAAATAAGAAAACAATTTTCATGGCTTTTTGAGCTTAATTCATTTACTTTACATTTACATTATTTATTTAAAAATTTCCTGTACACCACAAAAAAACTGCACAATCGGTGCTGACCGATTCAAGAGCAGATTACTTGTTTGACCTGCATCTCTTAAAGTGCCCCTATTTTTCGAATATTACCTTTCATGCTTTGTGTAATATAGCTGTTTGTGAATTTATAAGGTCTGCAAAGTTTTAAGGATTAAAGTGCATGACAAATAAAGTTATTGTGTCCTAAAAGAAAGAATGGTAACACTTTGTTAGGTGTCTTTACCTACTATGTACTTATTTTGTTGATGTTGTATTACAAAACACTTTTGCTACTACTGAGGTGGGATACAGGTAAGGTTAGGGGACAGGTTAATGGTATGGGTAGGTTTAAGGGTGGATTAAAAGGGAAGAAAAGGGTCAACAGTGTAATTATAGCTGTAATTACATAAATTAATTACAGATGTAATTACATGTACATAATTATAATAATATAAGTACAATGTAAAAACATGTATGTATATAAGTGCATTGTATCAAATTATTGATTTAAATGTTAGTACAAAGACACCTAATATAAAAAAATTAAAGACACCTAATACAACCCGAATTCTGGAAATGTTGGGACGTTTTTTAAATTTGAATAAAATGAAAACTAAAAGACTTTCAAATCACATGAGCCAATATTTTATTCACAATAGAACATAGATAACATAACAAATGTTTAAACGGAGAAATTTTACACTTTTATCCACTAAATGAGCTCATTTCAAATTTGATGCCTGCTACAGGTTTCAAAAAAGTTGGCACGGGGGCAACAAATGGCTGAAAATGCAAGAAATTTTGAAAAGATTCAGCTGGGAGAACATCTAGCAACTGATTAAGTTAATTGATATCAGGTCTGTAACATGATTAGCTATAAAAGGGATGTCTTAGAGAGGCAGAGTCTCTCAGAAGTAAAGAGTGCGTAAAAAGATTGTGGAATACTTTAAAAACAATGTTCCTCAACGTCAAATTGCAAAGGCTTTGCAAATCTCATCATCTACAGTGCATAACATCATCAAAAGATTCAGAGAAACTGGATAAATCTCTGTGCGTAAGGGACAAGGCCGAAGACCTTTATTGGATGCCCATGGTCTTCAGGCCCTCAGACGACACTGCATCACTCATCGGCATGATTGTGTCAATGACATTACTAAATGGGCCCAGGAATACTTCCAGAAAACACTGTCAGTAAACACAATCCACCGCGCCATCTGCAGATGCTAACTAAAGCTCTATCATGCAAAAAGGAAGCCATATGTGAACATGGTCCAGAAGCACCGTCGTGTCCTGTGGGCCAAGGCTCATTTAAAATGGACTGTTTCAAAGTATTCTATGGTCAGACGAGTCCAAATTTGACATTCTTGTTAGAAATCACGGATGCCGTGTCCTCCGGGCTAAAGAGGAGGGAGACCTTCCAGCGTGTTATCAGCATTCAGTTCAAAAGCCAGCATCTCTGATGGTATGGGGGTGCATAAGTGCATACGATATGGGCAGCTTGCATGTTTTGGAAGGCACTATGAATGCTTAAAGGTATATAAAGGTTTTAGAGCAACTTATGCTCCCCTCCAGATGACATCTATTTCAGGGAAGACCTTGTGTATTTCAGCAGGACAATGCAAAACCACATACTGCAGCTATTACAACAGCATGGCTTCATCGTAGAAGAGTCTGGGTGCTGAATTGGCCTGCCTGCAGTCCAGATCTTTCACCTATAGAGAAAAATACGTCAAAGACGACCACAAACTCTTCAGCAGCTGGAAACCTATATCAGACAAGAATGGGACCAAATTTCAACACCAAAACTCCAGAAACTCATAACCTCGATGCCCAGACGTCTTCACACTGTTTTGATAAGAAGAGGAGATGCTACACCAGGGTAAACACCCGTCCTAACTATTTTGAAACCTGTAGCAGGCATCAAATTTGAAATGAGCTCATTTTGTGCATAAAATTGTAAAATTTCTCAGTTTAAACATTTATGTTATCTATGTTCTATTGTGAATAAAATATTGGCTCATGTGATTTGAAAGTCATTTAGTTTTTATATTATTCAAATTTAAAAAACGTCCCAACATTTCCGGAATTCGGGTTGTATAAAGTGGGACCGAAATAATCGATTCTGATTTGCATAGTACGTAACAATGTAACAGATTTGCATAACGCAAGCCTATGGTCTTAAATGGCTGCCCACAAACTACATCTACTTTGCCCCGCCCTCAAACACTGTAGTTGTAGCTGAGGCCTGGAAGAGTTTGGTTTGTGTTGTCGACATATTGAGAAGATGCTGGCTCTGCGAATCCACTTTGCATGCACTTCCAAAGGATCAGGACTGAGGAAACCTTCAGAGCTGAAATTCAGATATGATAAACGAACCGTTTTCAGACTCAATGAGAAATGAGGTGATGTGCAATGTATATTATGAGAAAAGTTTAGTGTTTTTTGACCTTGGATGCATGTAAACCTGTTGTAGGGGACCTCCAAAACAAAATTAGCAACCTTTGAAATAGCATAATAGGGGCAATTTAATGAATTGTTCAAAAACACTCAAATCAACAAATGACTCGCTATGACTACCATAATTAACTAAATATTTTGCTATTTTATTTACATGATATAAAAATCAGGATATATAACTGTTTTAATTTGTGTTTGTGTGTATGGTAATAAAATAAATATGAAGATGATGGAGAAACACTGCTAAAACCGACAGAAAGTGAGAGAAAGTGAGTCTATGTGTGCTGAGAAACTAATTTCACCCTCTGTCACTCGTTTAATCAAAAAGAGCATATCGTATTTCATGCATCTCATTTCTCTGATGGAACTTTGACTTTTTGTTCCTCTAAAAATGCAAGTCAACAAATAATTCCTATGCAAGTAAAACAGCACTAGAGTGAATACATCAAGAAGATCTACAGCAGACAATGAAGATCCCCTAGGCCAGTCTTTCCTCCATCTCTCTTTCCTTTCATCCTTATCATCTTATCTAGCCGTTTTAAAGGTTCAGCAGTTTTTGGATGTGATATTGATGAGAAATCACATCAGAGTGTCATCACTACTGTAACGCTGATGGATGACCGTGGGAATGCAGTGGAGGAGGGGTTAAATTATACAACAACCAGTAGATGATGGATGACCATAGTCCTCATCACTGCAGTTTCTCCACTGCTTAAGCAGAAACACATGCTGATGACAGAAGAAATGAGAGCTCCTCTGTTTAAGCCAAACATCTCACACTGCATGTGTACTGCTAATCATTTATGTACTCAAATTACACATACACTATAAATCAAACATTTGGAGGCACCTAATCATTATTTATTATTATTTTCCACATTTTAGAATAATAGTAAAGAAGACAAAATACATTTAATAAAAATCACATACTCAATATCTGTCATGGTTGGTTGCAATGAAGGATGAATGCAGGATCTAAACGCAAGCAGTTTTAGTATATATTTAATCATAACTCAGAAACCAAAAAAACATGAACAGAACAACCAAACCTAACGAGACACTGAACAAAACAAAACACAGGGCTAAATACACAGAGCAAACAAAGGATCTAATAAAAGATGATTAACAAGACACACCTGAACTGAAACTCAAATCAGTGTGTAACTATTGTGACAAACAGCCAGGGGGGACTGATAGGGGACAGAACTAAATAACAGAACAATAAAACCAACCTAGAAACAGACATGAACACACTCAAAACGTGACAGTACCCCTCGCGCCGTATTACATTCACAGGGGTGGGTGCCTTGGAGGCTGACGAGGATGTGGCTTAGCAGAACAGAAAGCTTGCAGGGCGGCGGCAGTTCAGGAAGCCGGATTGGCCTCCGTGGCCGAGCACAGTGTCAAGGCCACGGAGGCCAATCCACCATGGTGATGGCCATGGACATATAGCACCATATAGCACGAAGAGATGTCATGTCGATCACAAGTTCAATATGGAGTGCCGCAAGGGTCGGTACTAGGACTGTTGCTTTTCACTTTGTACATGCTACCCTTGGGAGATATCATTAGGAAGCATGGTGTTATTTTTCACTGTTACGCTGATGATACTCAGCTCTATATTTCTTCGTGCCCTGACGAAACTTACCAATTCAAAAAATTAACGGAATGCATAGCTGATATAAAAAATTGAATGACCAGTAATTTCCTACAACTAAATTTAGAAAAAAAAAAAAACAGAGATTCTAATTATTGGACCAAAAACTTCTGCACATAATAACCTAGAATACTATCTAACACTTGATGGCTGCTCTGTTAAGTCTTCATCGTCGGTTAGGAACCTGGGTGTGCTCTTTGATACCAATCTTTCATTTGAAAGCCACATTTCTAGCATTTGTAAAATCACATTCTTCCATCTTAAAAATATATCTAAACTATGACATATGCTGTCAATGACAAATGCAGAACAGTTAGTTCATGCGTTCATGACCTCAAGGCTAGATTACTACAACGCTCTACTGGGTGGTTGCCCTGCTCGCCTGATAAACAAACTACAGCTCATACAAAATGCAGCAGCTAGAGTTCTTATTAGAACTAGGAAGTATGACCATATTAGCCCGGTTCTGTCAACACTGCATTGGCTCCCTATTAAACATCATATAGATTTTAAAATCTTGCTAATTACTTACAAAGCACTAAATGGTTTAGCTCCCCAGTACCTGAGCGAGCTCTTGATGCATTATAGTCCTTCACGTCTATTGCGATCTCAGAATTCAGGCCAGCTGATTATACCTAGAATATCAAAATCAACCGCAGGCGGTAGATCCTTCTTCTATTTGGCACCTAAACTCTGGAACATTGTTCGGGAAGCAGACACACTCTGTCAGTTTAAATCTAGACTAAAAACACATCTCTTTAACCTGGCATACACATAACACATTATCAATTTATGTTTTCAAATCCATTAAAGGATTGTTAGGCTGCATAAATTAGGTCAGCCGGAACCGGGAACACTTCCTATAACACCAGATGTACTCGTTACATCAGAAGAAGAATGGCATCTACGCTAATATTAGTCTCTCTGTTTATCCCAAGATTTACCGTAGTCAGCCGGATCCTGGCCGTATCCAGGTGAGATCGAGGACCTGCGCCTAGACACAACGACAACGCAGCCCTGAAGTGTCAGCAGAGATTGTGTCAACTAGATCATCCCCTTTGAAGGCCTCATCGACACGACAGCCAGTGGCACAGATCCTCAACAAACCGTCCCATACTGGCGTGATGAATACAATCCTCAGCTAGATGGAACTGGAATAAATACTTTGACTGTTGCGATCCAAATCGTACTTATGAAAGCTACCTGAATCATAATCATGCACTGTTCGCTGTTGGCCAGAGGAGAACTGGCCCCCCCGACTGAGCCTGGTTTCTTCCAAGGTTTTTTTATCCATTTTAACACCTGTTTGCCACCTGATGTCACCTGTTGGAGTTTGGGTTCCTTGCCGCCGTCGCCTTTGGCTTGCTTAGTTGGGGACACTTGACATTTGATATTCAACAATGTTTTGATCTGCCTGCATTGACACCATTGTATGCGAACTGAACTGAGCTGGATGATGACATCACTGTTTACTCCAGTGCTGATATAGATAAATTAACTAAATTAATAACTATTGATTCTTACAACGGAATGAATCAATACTGAATTTACTTAAGCTGGACAATGACACCATTTTCTTTAAGAGCTGCTGTGCAGCCAAAATTATACACCAGTTATCACTGTAAAGCTGCTTTGACACAATCTGCATTGTAAAATGCACTATATAAATAAAGGTGACTTGACCTCCCCCAAAATATTCTTGGGAGGAGCTATGGGGCTATGGACTGGAGCCGGCTCTTGGGCTGGAGCAGACTCTTGAATGGGCTCTGGTCAGGGGCTGGAGTCCTCTCTGGACCCTGGTCAGGGTCTAGTGTCCTCTCTGGACCCTGGTCAGGGGCTGGAGCCAACACTGGACTCTGGTCAGGGGCTGGAGCCATCACTGGACTGGGCTCAGGGGCTGGAGCCATCACTGGACTGGGCTCAGGGGCTGGAGCGGAAGTGTGTGTGGCCTACACACAAATAGCAGCAGCCACATAAAGGGTAAGGACCACCTCTTCGATCCCACCAGGGCAGACAGGAACGGACTGGAGAATTTCTCTCACAGGAACAGACTCATGAATTTCCCTCACGGCAACAGACTCAGGAATTTCTCTCATAGGAACAGACTGGAGTGGACCAGAGGCTGGGTGGAAACTCTGGAGACACAGGAGACTTCGAGCTGGGCAGAACCAGCGGGGACACAGGAGACTTTGAGCTGGGCAGAACCAGCAGGGACGGGAGAATCAGGGAAATATCCTCTTTCAAATCATCATAAAAAATTTGCAAAAGCCAGCTGCAGCACACCCTCAGTGGCGGGAAAGTGGGCAGGGATTTCCATGCCCTCATATTCCACAATTACTCTGTCATCATGGCAGGCTCTAGCTCTCCATCTGCGGTGGGCTCAGGTGTCATGTCCGTGCAGCGGGGTGATTGCTGGCTGGACTCTGGGTCCAGAGTGGGGCTGGTGATGTCCTTTGCTGGGTGCACCCACTCCACAAACGTGGCAAAATCCTCTTTGGGACTGTTCACTGGAAGACGTGCCTTGGATAGTCAGTTAGGCATGCCAGATCTAAAAAGTCCCTTGTGTGGTCCTCCAGTGAGCAGTAGTTGGATGGCAGGTAGGTCCATTAGAGAGGGGAAGGGGAAAAAAGAGAACGAGAGAAAAACGCAGCAAAAAAAAAAAAAAGCAAGAACAAAATCTACTCTTGGTCCGGTATACTGTCACGTGTGGCTGTAATGAAGCGAGAAAGAAAGAGATAGAGAACAAAAACCATCTTTAATAAAATAAACAAGGAACACGCAGGAGAATAAATAACACAATCACGTTAATGTAGACGATACCGGACACTGAACAGAAAGAACTTAAGGTTAAAGCTGCAGTCCGTAAGTTTTGCATCTTTGTCACCATCTCTGTTTGAAACCTGCAATTGCAGTTATTTGCGGAATTATCAACTTTACATGGGCTGTGCATTGCAACGGCTCCTCTGTGCGGATGAATCTAATGTTTTGAGGTGTATGTGTAGGCTGTGAGTCACAGCACCAGTGTGGATATTCACTGTACTTCGGAATTACAGATACTACGTTTGGAAGTTTGTCCAAAATAATAAGTTTCACCGGAAAATGTCATCAGAACAAGTAAGTAACATGTCTGCCACTTTTGTTCTGACCAACTGAAAAAAAGTTTTACAATAAATCTGCCAATGGTGATTAAACCTAACGATCGCAAAGTTAGCTCACATCACGTCAAACCATGCAAATTATTATTATTGTTGTTATAGTTTGTTCTCATTGTTAAAGTTAACAACATCAACATTGCGTGACTACGTGTATTTAGTGTGTATTAGCGTTATCTAATTAGCATTATCTTCCGAATGAACCATTAAAATGTCTTACTTGTCCAGCAGAAAAAAGCAATCTCTGCGTCCATTTTAAACCCGTTCAATGCTACCTTTCAAAAGCCCTGCCGATATTTATTCTTGTTTTTGCACGAGCCCGGTCACATTCCCTTTTTTGCTGTAGCCACTCTGCAGTCTGAAGTCTTTTGCTTTTTACTACTGGTGATTCACCAGTTGTCAACGATGATGGTTGTTTTTACCTTTATTGATTACAATCCGCCATCAAAATGACAAGTTTAATTATTCCAGCTGCTGTTAAAAGAGGTTACAAATGATCGCCACCTGCAGCATCTGGGACTCCTCCTTAATGTATACAGACGTGATGAATTGACGCAAAGGCAAACTCGTATTTCCCGTGGAAAACTACCAGTACCACACAAATTAAAAAACATTATTACAAGCTTACCATTGTGAAGTAATCCTGAAGACACTGATTAGCTTGTTCAGGTGTGTTTGATTATGGTTGGATCTAAACTCTGCAGGACAGCGGCACTCCAGGACTGATGTTGCCTATCCCTGGTCTAAAGGATCCTACTCACCTGTCTACTGTCTGTCTACTCACCATACTCCATGAAGAGGTGTGTACTTGCCTGCTCTGTCACTTTCCAGTCAATATACTCCTGCAACCCGGTAAAGATAAAAGACTCAGTTATTCAGCATTCATATCAAACCGACTTCTCCATTTTCTCCATTTGTTGTTGTACACCTATGTGTCTCTGAGTCTGGTATTCCCTGAAAATAAAAATAATTCACAAGAGATTTTTTCTATGGGTTTTTATAATGTGTTTTTGTTTTAAATTTATAAGTAAAATAAAGTCTGTGGTAAACATACCTTGACGATACTTGGACGTTTTGTTCTCCAGTGTAAACTGCACACACTGATACCCCAAATGTTCTTATCTAGTTACTTATTAGAAACATGTTTAAAAAATGAAAATAAAATAAACATAACAGCTTCAAAACTCACATTTTCGATATGGGTGTGTAATTTACGCTGTAGAACAAAAATCCAATTATCGCCAACTTATGTTTAGCACAGACCTTACTTTACTCATAAATCGAAAACCCCATTATAAAACCCCATGGGAAAATCTCGAGGGAAAATCACTGGCGAATTAGTCTTCCAGGTATTGACGTCATGACTGCTGCACTCTATGCATGAGGTGAGGAAAACAACATTAGCTTTAGCTAGTTTTCATAATAAGGTCATAAAACTATCATATCTAATATATTGCTCAAATCTTTGATGGAAACATGAATATGATGCATACTGCAACAAAATCAGTAAAACATTTGTTAATAACATGTTTCTATTTTTCAATATGATGTTGTTTTCATTTGTCCCATCCACCGAAATATAATTTAGGTGGATGGGACAGCATGATTGAGACAGTGCTTAAAGGCTTTGCTAATTAAGAAAATCATTAACCTTGCATTGTGTATGCTCCAAATTGCTGGTTGCCAGCCTCTTTATTTGTACAACTTCTAATCAACCACAAAAATGTTCATCGACTAGCTGGATTTTGCTAAAATAAAACAATATAGAAATATGATAGTTACACTTTTTTTTTTTTTTCTTGATTTTGTTGCAAAGTACACCATATTCATGTTTCCATTAAAGATTTGTGCATTATATTAGCTATGACAATTTACAATTTAAAAGGCTTTGGGTCAGTGTACATTAATGATTTTTGGACCTGGACAAGTTGTTTTACTTCAGTGAAATGTTTTCAGTGACTTCTGGACTTCAAGTCTTATTGTACCTCAATTACATGTGTTAAGTGAAATTTGGCAGGAAAGAATGAACACTTTATATTAGGTGTCCTTAACTACTTCCTACTGTCACATGTTCAGTTTAGTTCAGTCCTGTCTTGTGTGCATTAGTCCTTGTTAGTCACTATGGTTTCTAATTAGTCAAGTCTTGTCAGCTGTTTCCGTTTAGTAGTCATTATCTTTGTATTTAAGTTCCTGCCTGTTCTGTGTTCATTGTCGGTTATTGTTTGTGTGTGAGCACACTCTTACGGATCTGCCTGCTTGTTGAATTAAACGCTGTTTACTATTATAAATCTGCATTTGTCTACCTTCGTTCCGTGACAGAATAACTGACCTCTCTAATACGAGATATAAGTATTATGGACTCACCAGCGCTGCGGCTTCACCTCCACCCAGAAAGCAGACCGTATCTGGGGTACCTGGCCTGGATGCTCTGGAATGGCAGCCTCTCCCTCACAGCCAGCGAGCCCGAGGCGCCCACCAAGGTCGTTCCAAAACCGGAGCCAGAGAACATTGAAGCCCCGGAGTTGACGCAAGCTGGTCAATCCACCGCAGAACCAGGAGCGGACCTGAACCTCATTGATCTGTGGTCCACGGATCCAATTCCCACCCAAGTCCCCACCCTCCAATCCTCCACGTCTTCGCCGGTCCCGTCCGGCTATTTGGATGCTCTGGTCCCGTCAGGAAATCTTCTTCAGCCTGTATCCCTGCCTGACTTCCTGATCCTGTCTCCATCACTGGTCACAGCCAGCCCCCTGGATCCGTTGGCACCACTGGTATCGTCAAGCTCCTCGGCTCTGCCCCAGCCACTCACTCCATGCGGCTCATCTTCCTCGCCTAGGGCTTCACCTCCACCAGCTCGGCTTGAGGCCGAGTCCCCGCCTCCACTTCGGGCCTCCAGGCCCACGTCACCACCTCGACCTGTCAGACCGTCACCATCGCCTCGGCTCACCGCTCCCTCATCGCCTCCGCGGCCCGTCTGTCCGGATGCTCCGCTGGGCTCACTCGCCACTCCAGTTCGGCCTCCGGCGGTCGACGCCCAGCTTCCGCTATGGACTTCCGGGGTTCCAGCTGCGCCTGAACCCTGCACCCCAACAGCGTCATCGGGCTCCTCCCTTCCTCCGACCTCTCCGTCGTGCTCGCTCGCCCCATTGTCGCCCCGGTCATCCGAGTCCCCGTCGTCGCCTCGGTCCCGCGAGCCAGCAGCTCAGCACCAGGCTTCCAAGCCTGCAATGTCGCCCAGGTCCGTCAGCCGCGATGTTCCGCTGGTGCCTCCACTCACCATCATTCCGCCTCCGCCGATCGGTCCCAGGGTTCCGTCTGCCCTCCACCGAAGCCTCTGCCCTCTTTCCTCTTCAGAGACTTTGTTTGTCACGGCGCAAGGACGCACCTTTCCGAGGGGGGTGTAATGTCACATGTTCAGTTTAGTTCAGTCCTGTCTTGTGTGCATTAGTCCTTGTTAGTCACTATGGTTTCTAATTAGTCAAGTCTTGTCAGCTGTTTCCGTTTAGTAGTCATTATCTGTGTATTTAAGTTCCTGCCTGTTCTGTGTTCATTGTCGGTTATTGTTTGTGTGTGAGCGCACTCTTACGTATCTGCCTGCTTGTTGAATTAAACGCTGTTTACTATTATAAATCTGCATTCCTCTACCTTCGTCCCGTGACACCTATTTACTGTACATTAAAATGTACAATGTACTTATTGTGTTCAGATTTATAAACAGTATAGTATAGTATAGTTCAGATAGTATAGACATCTCCAATTTAATGTTAAATTTAGCTTAATCAAGACGTAACCTTTCAGGATAAATAAACAATAAAATATTATTGTTTATTTATCCTGAAATGTTGCATCTTGATGGATGCATCTTTTTGCATAATTTAAGGTGATGCAACGAAAATCGATGTGCACTGATGCCTTGAGACCACCAACTTAGTCAAGACTGTGAACAAAATATATTGTATTAGTGCAGCATCATATGAATTTAACTTCATTTTGTAATAAGAAGTGGAAAGGGGCCCATCAAGTGTTTTTGTACTGGGGCCCATACAATTTTTACCACTGAATTGTACCATCAAATGCCTCTTTCGATTATATTATAAATGTGTCATTCTGTTGGGCTTGTTTAAAGCCTTTGACATAGCAACTCAGTAGATAGTTATGTTAGCTTTTTTCACTTTTTTGGGTACTGCGCTCTGCTGTCACAGGTAGATTTTTCAGGGTATCTTGGAAAGGAGTAGTGTCAAAATTACATCAACAAATCAGGGGGGTACCTCAGGGTTCAGTACTTGGCCCCTTCGTCTTTTTAATATACACAACATCACTGAGATCTTACATCCATTTCTACCACTGCTTTGGCAACAAGATGCAGCTCAGCTTTTAGTTCCAACTTGAGGGTTCTTTAGTGGCTGATTGTTTAGTAGACCTTTCCAACTCTTCCTAGCCAAGGCAGAGCTTCTTTTTAATCACTGGCTAAGTTACCAGTTAGAAACATGGAACATTCAGGTTAAATGATGCATGCATATGGGGATTGTGAAATGTGTAAATGTGTGAGCAAGATCATATCTTTTATAGATATCTATATCCATTGCTGCAGTAGCCAGAATGATGCAAAAAGGCTTGCCTTGTGACAAAATCATTTCATTGATAGTTTTCAAAGCAGATTATCCACAAGCATATGGATGTGATTTAAAGCCACATGCAGCCACACCAACACACAAGCTACACTGTGGGAACAAATCCACATTCTGATTGTTTCTACTGTCTTTCAACTAGATTCTCATGCTATGCCTCATTTAATTGTGACTCATTCATTTTAACTGTGAAGTGTGCAAATCCTAAGCTGTCAAACCTCTGCAATTGCCCACAGCTCTTTATCCTGCCAGCAGTGGTTTTCGGTTGCTGGCAATTTGTAAAACAGTAAATACAATCTAGGCTATTAATGCTCATCTGAGCACAATGGCATTCCCATACTTCTACATTTCATATATCGTCACATTATTGATGTATTCAGCTGCTACAATTTTGACTTCATATAAAACACCAGGTATGGGAGTGTAAGTGCTCAATATATAAAATATTGATATAAAAACAATAATGCTAGAAATGTTTGCTCTTTTTTTAATTTTTTCAATTCCCGAGTTCATCCTCATTATATAAAAGACTGTGCAGTCCTATATACCACTGCTGTAGCTGTAATCAGAATGATGGAAAGCATTTTTGCATAAAGGATTTTGCACTGAAAACAATGCTGGGTAGGCTTATGTGTGGGAGCACAAGGGACGTTTGCTCAGGGATCATTTACATTTTTGACATGGCCATCTCTAAAAATAATCATGCAGGTGGGTGGCTAAGCTTGCTACAAAAGACAGTACAAAGAGACAAACGAGGCTTTGATGGAAGTGAGATTTTCATTCGGGACACCTGAAAGTTCTTTGAGAGATACTTACAATTACTTTCGTGGCATCTGTGTGATTCTGATACACTCTGTCATTCACAACATCCTTATAACTTACCAAACTATTATAAAGTTTATGCACATCATCATCCCAGTCCTTTAAACCAAAGGTCTTCAAACTTGCTCCTGTGGACACAAGCTGTGTTCAGAATGGCACACTAACTTACTGCTTACTGCCCAGTACACAATGCATACTGCCTACTATTTACAACATGCAACAAATAATGTTTCAGAGTAGTTTGCTACAGTGTTGTCACATGGCAAACATCGAACATTAATTCAGCACAGCTGTCCTGGTTGTTACCTTACAAATAAATGTGCTAACCATTCTTTTTTATATGCAATCCCGAGTGAAAATGTCCTACCTTTCGACTGTTCTCACCAACAGTCTTGACCTAAGCTGCTTGGAAATCTGTATTGCAGCACCATATAAAAAAAGTGACTTGATTTGACTTGATCGGAAATGTGTCATAGACATTAAAGTACAATTTACAAGTGTCTTCAGAAACACAGTTAGTTTGTACTTTACAGTAACATGTATATGTGTGCACATAAAAGTGTTACATTTATAATTACTCCCCACCTAAAGTTCACTCATGCCGCACTCTTCACAAAGATAAAGCTTCACGTGAAGCGTGCTGCATTGTGGGAAACAGTATCCCTTGTAGTGCTGCATACTGCAATATAGTAGGAGTTGTATGATAGTATGCCATTCCAAACACTGATTTTAGTGTTCTTGAGTTGTATTTAGCAGTTGCTTGCAAATATAGTAGGTCATCCGGGTATTCCATGCACAGAGAAAATTTTCAAATCGCAAGACCTGCAATCATTTTGATTAAGGATGATTCTTGTTACCAAAAAATGGTAACAAGCATTCACGTAGTCCTTGACGGTTTGCTTCCTGAGCATTTTACACATTTTAACCAACAGAGGGCATTTAACACTGCACGTGCTGAGTGAATGAGCCACTCCAGGGGTTTACAGATGTGCTTTCTAGAAAGGAATTTGTTAACCCGGTTTCACAGAGGAGGCTTAAGCCTAGTCCCAGACTAAAATGCATGTTTGAGCTGTTTTAACTGAAAGCAACTTGCACTGACATATCTTAAAATATGTCAGTGCCGTTGTTTTGTCTCAAGATGCACAATAAAGTTTTTTATTTATTTATTTATTTATTTTTTCTATGGCATGTTTATTAAAGGTATTTAAATGTCCTAATTGAACGAGGGCATAATTCTGGCTTAATTTAAACCCTGTCTGTGAAACCAGGCCTTAGTGTTTCTTATCTTAAGCTGGTTCTTCAACTTTTGTGGACAAAGACTCTCGCTGAAGATCAGGAGGACACTGATCTCACAAGGGCAATCAAAGACAGAGTCCTTCAATACCTCAAAGAAAAATTATGACCAAGCCACTCAAGAACTTCTAAATGTTACATCATTCTTAGATCCTCGCTTCAAAACAAACTACATCAGTCAAAACAACATTCCAGCCTTAAAAGCAAGAATGATGACAGAGATGAAAGAAGCTGCAAGAAAGCTAAGAAAATGACACTTATAGTAAGAAATATGCTGAGCATTCATTTCTGTTCTGAAATTTTGTTAAAACTTAAGCAACTTGCTTGTCGTGTTTTTGAATGTTACAGGAGAAAAGATCATGTGTTACAGACTCATAGGATTTAGCAACAGCCTCGTCTGTGAAAGCAAAGACACTTGGCAGCTATCTATCTATCTATCTACAGTATATATATATATATATAAAATTTAATTGGTGGGTATATACACATACATATGTCATGCATTACTCAGGAATGAACCAGGAGTAATCAACATACTATTTATTAAACACTAAGGGAACAACAGGAGCTTTAGAAATAGCAAACACACGTTCAACAAACAATACCGGAGAGGGAACTAACTCAAACTAATGGCTTAAATACGCAGACCAAACAAAGGAAACTAGGTGGCACACAGGCGAAGAGAATCAATAATGAAGAAAACCAAATCAGTAACTATGACAACGAATAAGAAGCAGGAACGTACAAAACTAGATCAAACTAAACAGGCAAACGGGAACATAACAGAATGTACACGTTACAGTAGCTCACCCTCTGGGAAAGCGTGTTCTCACGCCGTAAAGAGTCTATCAGAGGAGGGAGGGAGGGGGCTCTGGTGGAGGACGTGGAGCTGGAGAGGGGTATAAACAATTAGAGGCAGGCAAAACAGTCCATGGGGGAGTGGAGGATTGGAGGAGCCAGGGGGAGCCAGAAGCAGGAGGAGCCAGGCAGGGATCAAGGACATAGCCAGCATGATATTCCACAGTGAGTTGCAGGAGGGGGGAACCATGGTAGAGGCCTGGGAGATAGAACCAGGGATGTGAGTTCCTGCGACGGAGCCGACGACGGTGGAAACCCAGACGAAGCAGAGGAGACACGGAGCCAGGGTGACACCGCAGGTCTGGAGGGCCAAGATGGAGCTGATGGCTCATGGGAGCGAGGCAGAGGTGGGGACCTGGAAGGCTGCGGTGGAGCCAGAGTGACCGAGGACAACCGCAGAGCTGGAGGGAAGGTGGAGCCCGGTGGAGCTGAGGGGATGGAAGGCAGAGGCGCAGCTGGAAGCAAGGAATCCTGTGGTGGAACCAGGGTGACACCTGACCAAGGCAGAGACAGAGGGACAAAGGAGCCCAGTGGAGCTGATGGAATGACGGGCCACGGTGGAGACGAGGAAGCATGTAGCCAAGGCGGAACTGATGGGTCGGAGGGCCGAGGTGCAGTCCCGGCTCGGTGGTTGGAGGTGGAGACAGGGGATCCTCACGGCAAGATGGAGCTGAGGACTAGAAGGCCCGAGGCAGATCCACACCACCAGATGGAACAGGCTGAGGATGAGCCGAGGGACAGACAGAAACTAGCGGTGGTAGGGCTGGGGAACTGGCTGGCTTTGGTAGAGGAGGTGGGAGAAGGAGGCTGGACGGTAACTTTGGGAACACAGGGGACGCAGGAGACTTGAAGCTGGGCAGGACCAGCAGAAACGGGAGATCCCGGGGTATCCTCCTCAAAATCATCTATATAATTTCCAGAAGCCAGGCAGTACTCATCCACAGCAGTGGGGACATGGGTGGGGCTTCCCTCCATGCCCTCAAACTCCACAAGTAATCCCTCAGGGATGGGCGTTGTTGCCGACTCATGCACCTGGTCAGGCTCCGGGGCGGAATATGGCTCAGTTGGGTTTGCTGGCATGTTATCCGCAGCAGGCTCAGGATCTGTGTTTGTGGTGATCCATTATTAACAAATCCATTATTCCCCAGCACCCACTCCACAAACGCAGCAACATTACCCTGGGGGCTGTTCACTGGGAGATGTGCCTTGGAACACTTGCTGAGGCTGGTGTGGTAAAAGACACAGAGCTAGCTGTCCAGATCTAGAAATTCTCTGGTGTGTTCTTCCAGTGAACGGTCACCTTGCTCTAGGCAGAGCAATTGGACAGCTAGCAGGTCCATTTCAAAAATAAAATCCAAAAGAGGGAAAAAAAACACCTCAAAAATCATTTGTGTTCAGGTCCGGTATTCTGTCCAGTGTTGCCAATTTAGGGATTGTGTCACTACATTTAGTGACTTCCCCGCCCCTTTTGAGACTTTTTTCAAAAGTTTAGGGACAAATCTAGCAACTTCTTGGACAAACCTTACCTAGATTATTATTTTGCCCACTGATCTCTATTCATATTTATACAGATCAATGAATTTGCCATTATGATGTCATCTAGTGACATTTAGCTACCAGTTTTAGCTACTTTCAATTGAAAGCAGTTGGCAACACTGATTATGTCACGTGTTGAGGGCTTAAATACACAAAGCAAACAAAGGAAACTAGATTTCACACAGGTGAAGGGAATCAATAATGAGGAAAATCAAATCAGTAACAATGACAACCAATAAGAAGCGGGAACATAGGAGACTAGGTCAAACTAAACAGGCAAACAGGAACATAACAGAATGTACACATTACAAAATGCTGAATGAATAAAATTGCACTGTCAAATCAATGCAGGCCAAGTCATTTTAATACCAACTAAAAAACTGCAAAAATAACCAGATGTTGTTCAAAACAGTAAACTCAAAATTATTGGCATTTCTTTGTTTTTAAGTTAATTCTTGTATAAACTGTGATGCCAATAGTAAGGACAGAAAAGAAGTCCACTTTATTATGTCCACTCACTGATTTCTGGCCTCACCACTGATGTAAAATGTTCAAAAACCTCAGTCACTTTTGAGGTTCCATTTGGGTTAGGAACATACATATGGTAGTAGACGGCAACAAAGTTCACCAGGCTTCAGAACAGTCCAATAAAGTCTAGTTTATATTCCTGGCCTCCATAATATAAAGTTTTTCCCTGACGTTTCCTGAAACTGATTCCTAAGCAGTTTATCAACAGCAGGGTTCAATGACGTGAAATCCTAATGTATTCTTATCTCTCCTCTAATAAAGCTGTTTTCTTTACTCGTCTCCTGAGCCTTTCTTCCAAAATACAGATGCTAATGTATGTATGTTAAAAAGAAGACGGGGTGAAATCAAATTGAATTTATTCATGTCCTTAATGCTTTTCCCTGGGGCTTGGATTTGGGCTTCCTGCAGTGTGTGAACACCACAAAAAAATTACACACAGAGGACAAACAAACACATTTGATAGTTGGTGTGTGCAGGGCACACAGTGCATTTAAAAGCAGCCCTGTCTCTCTGTGGGTGTCTAAGGTACACATAGGGGGGGTCTCTGATATGGGTACTGACAAAAGACGAAGGTGTCTTTTTTTTTTCTTTTTTTTTTTGGGGGGGGGGGGGGGGATAGCTAGCTAGCTGTGAATCAGGCAGAAAAAGATGCTCCTAAGTACAAATAATACAAGTAAATGCCTCCATCAACATGACTGCCTTTGATTCTCTCTCCCAGATGCAGTGAAGGATGCAGCTGTGTTGATTTATTGAGGTCACAAATCTTATAGGAAAAAATGTCTGTACCCGTGATAAATACAGCACTGCCACAACAAAACATATGCAGTCTCAGAGTATGCAAATGAATATTGTGCCTCATATTTTCCTTTTTGTGGTTCTTATTAAGTCAAACATCATTACCTTTTTATCGTTAGTGATATGAACAAACCCCTATAACCATAATTATTAAACTCTGATATGTAACTCGTTCCACACATTTGTACTTCGGACATGCCTTTCTATGTGATCAGTCACATTTTTTGCCTGGCAGATGATAACATTTGCAAAAACATCCCAAAGAAACCAGCCTGATACAATGTAAATACTAAAGGCGCAGATATACTTTGTTTTTCTAATTGTGCATTCCCATGCACATGCGCTGTTGTCAGGAAAAAATCTAGCCGCATGGTGTGCTGCAACTACTTCACATTTGATGAATGATGGAATACATCCACAATGGAAAAACATGCAATTCCTTGTTCTTTTTACTTGAGCAAAATACAGTATGTTTTCAAGGCAAGTATTCTTACTTAGAATTTTAAAGCCATTGTCTTTGTCTCATTGTCACCTATAACACCCAAATATTTTGGTGATTTATTTTGTAGTAAGCACTTCTCACATTTATACAGGTAATGTACAAATCTAGTTCTTCCTCTCTCGAGGACGGGAATGTTGTGGAATTAGATTTAGTCATATAAACAAACCCACATTCTGAACAGTAAAAATCTTAGTGCTCTCTAGTGTGCAAACCATAAGACAGGCATTCTACCAATAAAATGAAACAAGCTGGACACCTCGATTGTCATGATAAACAAGAATGGTGTGTCTCTGCGGTTCAGACTTTGGGTTATTTTCCATTTGCTGTACAGCTCAGTGCAGTATGAAATGTGACCTGACAGAAGGTCTCCGCCATATATGAGAATCGGCTTGGAGAATCATGAATATCATTTACAGAGTATCTCTTGTGATGTGAGAGTTATTTGCTTTCTCTGATAGTTGTGCAGAGAGGAATAAGTCTCTAGAGTTTCACAGGAATCACAACTATTTGATATTTTTCAAAACATCAGCGAATTGCTCATCATGTGTGTGAGAGAGAAGTAGAAAGAGGTTCCAGTACTTTGATGAATTCTCACCTTTTTTGATATATTTGCATGTAGAAGAGACTGCCATGCTGTCCCATGGGGAAGTTGTCACAAGTGATATATCAGTTAAGTTGAATTACACAAGTGCTTGTTTTCTCTAGCAGTGGTTTTGTATGTTTCAAATGCTTTCTTCAAAACCCCCTTAAATCAGAGTAACTATGCACCAAACTAAAATTGTCATTAACTTATCCAGTATAATGTTTTATAGGGTTTTTTTTTTTGTCTTTTTTATATATACTTTAAAAAAACAAACCTACATTAAAATATTTACTGCAGTAAAAAGTATGACAACTAATTATTTATTATTGGCGTAGGCTAAGTGATTAAAAGCTATTTACACTAAGTGCAAATAATGGCAGATACTATTTGCACCAGTAATTATTGCAAATATTATGCAACAATAACAACATATTCAATACATATGATTATACTTATTAAAATCATAAATGGATGCTGCCTTATTGGGACAGTACTTGTCCCTGTCCCTAAAGCTGTAAACAAATCTGTAGTTTTAGAAGAGAAAAGCAGCATTTATAACACTTGATTTAAAAAAAAAAAAAAAAAAAAAATTGTGGCCCTTGGCAGTTTTTTTATGGAGTACGGAGTTGGCTAGTGAGGAGTGTTCTCCAGTCAGGTACTGTCTATGATATGGAAACACTGAAATTCAGTGACTGAATGCAGAGCTTTCTCAGTAACATCTCATTTTCTGGTGGGAATTTGATGTCTACGTATTTGCACTTGCAAAGCAGCTGTCATGTAATTTGAGAGCACAGTTACGTTTAATCTACCGCCCACCCCTTCGGGAGGAACCGAGTCAGAAAGAATTGCCATTTATTTTGTCATTCTTGGTGAAAGCATGACAAACTTACTCGCTTTTGCTTATCTTGATGTCAGTCATCTCTCCTCAAGACCCGCAACCCCCCACCCCAGGGGTCTCAAATTGGCTGGGGGCCGTTGCTGTGATTGACACCTCGTAGGAGGGCCATTTTAACATTCAAGCACAAGAAAGCGCAAAATTTCTGAAAATTTACTTTCCTTTGCATTATTTCTCATTTACGTCAAATTTCATTACTAAAATATTTTTGCCATACTTAACAAAAAATGTAAACGGCAGTGTCTCTATCATTGTTACATACAGTATTAGTTTTTAACAGTTAGTGCAAATATTTTCCCTTACTTTATTTTAGCTTGAATAACATCACAATCTTGCACTGAACAACACTGTACTGAACAAATGCAATCCCTGAATACATTTGTACACTATTCTATTTCTTGCCAGACACCTGGCAACGCTTCTGCTCACACAGCTGAGCCACATTTGTCCAAGAAGCCGTTTGAGCATCGGTAACGTTTATTGGTAGCATCGGACGCGTTTCGGTGGTTCAAATGGACGCTCGCGACTTGCGCGAGTGCTTTTACTGTAATTTAGGCAAGCGCGCTCATAATAGAAGCGACGCGTTTTTTTTCCAGGCGCGCCTATGCCGCGGCGAGATGAAAACATCTCAACTTTTCAGAATGCCGCAAGCGCACCGCAGGTCATGTGACAATGACCAACCGATGAGCTTCGGCCTTTCTCTAACAACATCGAAAGCTATCATAGCTGTACAGGGCAGGTTTTAAATGGCCCGTGGGCCGGCAGTTTGAGACCACTGCCCACCCCTTTTTTCTTGTCAAAAGTTGAGTATCACCTAATTCAAATTTTAGATAGATAGATAGATAGATAGATAGATAGATAGATAGAGCGAGGGTTTAAACTTTTATTAATGTATTCTCCTGTGTAAGCGTAGGTTTAAGAATGATAGCATTATGCAATGCTGTATTATGATTTTTTAATGGTTTTAATAAATCGTGCATCCTTTGAAAACGGTCTAATAATGCGGTTTATGGATTCGCGTCCGTGGAATGCTCCACCTCCAGTATTGACAGCCCTACAGATATCTTTACCAGGGTTCAAAACGCAATGCATAGCACATTAAAATAATTGAAATTATAATATGATGCTTATCAAATCAGGCAAATGCGTTGCTGGTGGTCAAATTATTAACGCGTCCTTAAACGTATAAATAATCTCAGCCTTAAATAGCCAAAACTTTCACATGTTTGTGAACATACATAGGCTACCTGAAAGAGATGCACGGGATTCATCTAGGGCTTTTTTCTTTTTCGCTTCTTCATTGCCAGACAGCTGTTGTCTTTTCCCGGGCATAGTTGTCACAAGCTGTCAGCCAACAGCAAACACGAGGTGGGGCGGGGCGCGCGTGCGTGCGGGAATGGCGTGTTGCGGAGGGAGGGCATCTGAACTCGACAAAACCGACCTGATTTATAGTATTTTTTTTATTCAGTAAATATTTTTGTTTGACGGGGAAGCTGTGCGCAAACAGGAATATATATTCATTTATTAAAAAAAAAAAGCACCCCAGAAAAAAGGGCACTTTCTCTCGAGCAAGAAAAAAGGGAAAGTCCGGTCTTGCCAGGCGACATTGAAAGAACGAACTCGGAAGGACGCGAGGACACAGAACGCATCTTGTTGCTCAACTGACCGTCCCAGCATATAATAAGTAGCAGCTAATGCACAATAAATGAAACATAACATCACAAACAAATGTAATAACCTATTAAAAGACTTCTATCATATTATTATAGACATTGTTTTCATATAATTTTGTATCTTTTTATTTTACAGCGTGTATTTATGAAAATGTAGTAGCCTTTGTGTTACCTATGCTTTGTCAATGTTAAGATTATTTTTATATGCCAATAAAAATACTGCAGGCTTTCTTCAGGTTATCACTTTATTAAAATTAAGCAAAACAAACGGACAAATGTTTACTTTCAGGAGCCGTCACATATTTGCGAGCTTGTAGCTGGAATCTCCTAAGTGAGAACGAGAACTTTAAAGCTTGCAGGCTTCCGTACGTCGACCGCCCGCAGCGTCTTCTGGGATTTTTAACGGTTCGATTCCTGGCTGCACGTCAATATCCATGGATTAGGTTTCTTTGACATGTTATAAGGAACACTTTCGAGCCCAATCTTTAGTGTAATCGTTTGTTTTACTCGCGTTTTTGCAGTTTCCCCTATTAAATCCAGTCATGCATCAGGTTCTTTTGCCACTCAGTCCAGCTGAGTGAGCGTGTTCCGGCGGGAAAGTGACGTCAATGCATACCCTCTATTGAGAAACAGCCTGTGTGTGCACGTGCTTGAATAGAACACTTAAATAACATGTAATGATTACATTGAATGAACACTCACGCTCAATCTCTGTCACTCGGGAGAATAACGTAATCCGTGTGATCAACAGCTGCACAGTAAACCAAAATTTGGGTTTTCTCATTTCTTCCATAAAAATAATGTTATGTTCCACCTCACTTCAGCTCTCGTGTGCTCCGTGATGTCTCTTATTTTCAGTCCCGAACGCATATTATTTCTTTCGTTGTACAACTGCACTACCTATGCGCAAGGGTGCCCCCTAATGGCGGGTAGGAATGACTACAGGATATTTTTGCCCTGGTTACAGATAGATAGATAGAAAGAAAGAAAGAAAGAAAGAACAGGGCCGCTGCTGGCTAAATATGTGCCCTAAGCAGAATTGTATTGTTTATAGTTCAGATGTAAACACTGATGTCTACAGCAGTGGCGAGCGGTGACTTTTTTTAACCGGTTATGCTGGGTGGTGCATCATGTAAAAAATGTAGCCGATGCAGTTAAGTTGAATGGATTTATAGCTAATAAGCGAGACGCTCGCGTTCTCTCTAGACATTGTTAGTTTACTCATTTCCTTGCTCATGACAAATAGCAACACAGCAAAAAGTATTTCTAATATGTTGGACCTTTTATTGAGAGTAGTCTACATTTACCTGAGACGTGCCTTCACAAGCAACCGTAAGAGCTTTTGTGATGTTTGAGTCGACGGAGGCGCAACATGCGAAAGGTGCGTTTGCAAAATATGCTGTATTTTTGTAATCCGCTAGGTGCCGCTAGTGTCACAGAAACGACATACTTCACCTTTAAACGTATCAGTTTAGGACAGCTCTAAATCAGACACGACAAACAAAAAACACCATTGCGTCAATTTAAATGTATGCCAGTACTTTTTAAATTAATAATTAAAAATAAGTATAACATAATTAGTATTAGCAGCCTATTATAAATAAAAAAATAAAATGTAATTATAATTAATATAAGTAGGCTATAATAAATAAAAATATCAGTATTCTTTAAAAAATAAGTTGAAATTATGCAAACTGATGTCTTTAACAAATGCACAGACTATCGATTAACATCCTCTGATAGGCCTAGTTACAGCAAAGAACTTATAGGCTCTTTGGTTACAGTAGGACTGTCTTAAACAATTTGTCTCAAAAAAGTTTTCATTAAAAAAAATCCCTATGGAGAAAATGAAATACTATGAAAACAGTTTTAGTTATGATTTTTTTCCCCCATTTGGTTAAGTCTAGTTAGTTTTGTATCAAATACAATGTGATTTTTGGTGATCGAGATCTGGCAGCAGCTCAATTTTCCTCTTGGGTGAGCGATCTACTCACAGCTTATCCTGCCTATGAAATTCGCCATAGGCCAGCAAACCAATGAGAACGCGCTACAATGATGACGCTCCATAACAAAAGCGTGAAGGCGCAAAAGCTGCTGTAGATCAGCTTACCCGGAAGTCTCCGTAACTGGCAGATTTAAAGAAAATTACTGTCATTTGGCAAATAAATAAATTACGGGCAGTTACATACACATTACCAATCATGTAGACTTTATGGTACACCTCAAACAAGGGATTTAATAGTAATTTATAATATTAATATTAATTGCCGAGTCCACGAATGGCTTGGGTATGCAGAGCATTCGCAGCTTATATGGACCGCACGCCACTGGTCTACAGTAGCGATCAAAATAGAGGAAATCACCTTGTGAAAGTAACATGACACTTCAAGTAAAGATTATATCAATTGCATTGTTACACCAGTAGATGGCGACAAGTGACTGATTAAAAAAACATGTTTTTGTCATTGAATCATTCATTCAAAAGATTAGTTAAAAAAACTGATTCATCAAATATTGAAACAAGTGAAACAAGTCTTTATGATTCATTCATTTATTTATTCACCTTTTTTTTCTAATTATTTATTTAAATTAATTAGATTTTTTTAAAAAAAAAAAATAGACTGCAGCAATTAACATAGGCTACATGCTATTTTGTTTGGATTTCTTTACAGAATCATGATCTCTATTTTAAACAAAAAAAAGTGTTTCTCCATTTCTACAGAATCGTGCAGCTCTAGGCTCTATTATTAACGCACCGCGGATGTAAAAAAAAATATATATTTACCATATATTTACTACACGTATCTTTACCATGGTTCAAAACGCAATGCAGAGCACACTAAAATAATTGAAATTGTATGATATAAATTAAATAGGCTACATTAGTATCAAATCAGACAGATGCGTTGGTAGTGGTCAAATTATTAACACGTTTAATTAATCTCACCCATTAACTTAAATGGTCAGAAATATAAAGTTTTACAGGTTTGTGAACATACCTGAAAGTGATGCACAGGGAACATGAGGTAGGGGCGGATGCATGAAAGGCTCGTCACAACATAATATATATATATATATATATATGATGTGGAAAAAAGCTACACTTTTCACACAGGATTCGTAATCACCATTATATCACCAACATCTTTAACAAGTTCTTGGCTTTCAGTTGCTCATCAATATGGTGTGCATAAAGGCATGTCCTGCATTTATCAATTTGTGTGTTATTCATCAGAAAAAACTTTATTTCACTAAAACAACTCTTTTACTTTGTTCACTTAATTGAAAACATTTGTTCAGTAACATGGACAAGACAGTTTGTGAGTGTATATACAGTACATCCCTATTTTCTACAACATTTAGGCTATACAACATAATTCAAATCCTCTGATTTAATTGGACAAACTGTGTCCCAGTAGCACTGATAATTGCATCACTCCTATTCTCTGTAGGGTGTTCAAGACTAGAGTGTGCGAGCAGTGTGGTGAAGAATTTTGTGATTTTGCCTGGAGCGAGAAGTGGATCTTTTGATTGTCGGAGTGTCTAGGTTTTCTCTTGCTTCAGGATCACTCACAGCAGGGCTTCTGTGGGGCGGGAAGTGGAAAAGAACAAAGGTCTGTAATACCAAGAGAAGGAGTCACCAAGAGTCACTCACCTGTGCCATACGACTAATCACTTTGGAGCTATTGCCTTAGGTGGAGGTGTGTTCACTTGTTCACCCAAGCGGAGGTGTGTTCACTTGTTCACCCAATAACTCACAAAATTAGCCTGGTGGACAAAATTTACAAAAAAAATATCCTCATTTCCAAAGACTTCTGGAAAAATTTGGGGCCCTTTTTGGACTGTTTACCACATCTCATTGCAAATTAATTATGGCATTCTTTATTATTAGATCCTATCTTATCTCTTATCTCTCTCTCTCTCTCTCTCTCTCTCTCTATATATATATATATACATACATCCTCATTTGCAACAGTTTTTACCTAGATAAAAAAAAAAAGAAAAAAAGAAATCCATATAAACAACAGCTAGAGAGGGCCATTACAAGGGTTTAACGGGCTAACTTAGGTTTGCCTCTTTTTTTCTTTTTCTATTTGTGTTAGATTTTACTTCTGTAAAAAAAGTGTGACTTTGACTGCTCTTTCATAATGTTTTTTATTCAATAAAAATTTCAGAGCAAAAAAAAAGAAATGTTATCATTATGTCTCATGAGCTATGAAAGAGCAACCACTGAGCAATAAAATTATCCTTTGAGTTTCGCCAATGATCCTTTAGTGTCTGTTCTTTAAGTTTTAATGAAACATGTAGAGGATGCGTATTCCTCCATAAAATTATAATGATTTGCTTCATGTGAGATTGTATGAATATTATTAAGTCCTTTTTTTTTTCTTCTTTTTTCTTTTAAAGTGCTTTTGTAGCAAAACCTTACACTAGCTATTATTTATATCTTATGAACTAGTCAGTGGAGGAGACTGAATATTTACTAAATATTTGGCAAAAAAAAACCTGATGCTATATTTGTCAGCTTTCTTTTTAGTTATGTCATCAAGGCAAAAAACATCAATTAGGCCTATACTCACAGTAGCAGGTGACATTATTGCTGCGGCTTTCTTCGGTTCTGAACATACCTTCTGTGTGACAGTACCATGGTATTCTTTGAAGAACTATAGTGTGTCATAAAGTACCATGGTATTGAACAGCATAATACAACCACGTAAAACTCAGATGACATGGAACAATTAACAGAGGACACTCAGGGTTTAAATACACAGAGATAACAAGGAGACTAAATGAACAATCGGTGAATGTAATCCAATCAGAAACCATAAAAACTAACAAGCAAACAGAACTCATTAAAAAGCAGCACAAGGAACAGAATGAAAAAGAAACCAAAACAGAATAAGACAGTTACAGTACCATGGTAGTAAATGATTAACAGATTGATCAATCATGGTACATTTACATGGTACTTCAAATAAGATATCTAAAGAGGATTCTAAATGAATAAAGGTACATATAAAGAAATGAAACAAGGTCTTCGTCATGTCTTCGTTTTTCTTAAAGGGTTAGTTGACACAAAAATGAAAATTCTGTCATTAATTACTCACCCTCACTTCATTCCAAACCCATAAGACTTTTGTTCATCTTCGGGAACACAAATGAAAAACTATCCCTTTAAATGTGCATATAAACCATCATATTAACAATGGAAAATTTACACAAAAATGTACTCTAAAATAAGTGTTTTATTCTTTGTTGTAATATGAAAGTAGTTATTGATTGAGTGTATATTTTTTTCTGTAAATATAATATGTCCATCTTGTGGTTTTACTATGGTTAAGACTGATCTGCTCTTTATGGACGTTATTAATATTCTAATCATCTCGCATGATAATGACCCTCATCAGGGCATCTGTTGACGTGTCAATCTGTTAAACTCTTTCCCATCTCGTAAGAGTGTCTAAAATCCTTTCTGACATTTTTAGCAAAATCAACTTTGTTTCATAATTAACAAATTTTGCAACATCGACATTGAATTGAATCAGCTCTGAACTGACTGAGCTGAATAATAACACTATTGTCTTCTGCTATGAAATATCTGTATTGTATAAAGCACAATTTGACTTAACACCGACTGGGTACTGAGCATGCACTGATTTTTTTTTAGAATACATAAATGTACATGAAACAAAAATGTGAATCAGATCGAAAAGTTTAGGATTCAGTAAAGCAGAACTTTCAGAACCTGAAATTTAACTGGATTCATTTTCACAAAAATTAGTGCATGTAAACATACCTATTGTGAATTCAAATTCTTCTACAACATATATTCCAACTATATAATGGTTGATAATTTCATTTAGGTAAAATCACATATTTGATAGACTGCAGTTATAGGAGTAATGATAGTGTATGTTAACCAGCTCAGATCTAGTGCAACACAGCTGGATAATAGTTAAAAACTTTCAGATGATTTGTTGCCTAGATACCATCCCAGTCAGTGTGAACAGCACGAGTCTGACTCCCTAAGGAGTGTGCTTCACTAATTGCCCCCCACTATACTGAGGCCGGTATTGACATTTTTTTCTATCAGTAAGTTAATTTAATCAGGAAGAAAGCATAAAGAAATGAGACTGGAGTGCCAGCTCTTCATGCCTGCATGAAGTTTTACCAAGGTTTACAAAAAAGAAATCAAATTAATAATAATAAAAAAAGTTCTGAGTCTCTAAGCCCTTGACCTGATTAATCACTTCAATTCAAAGATGAATTTTTAGCACATCCAGGGCTTAAACATGTCTATGCTCACTTTATTAGAGACCACATCAAACATCTCACCAAACTCAATCCGGCTCTGGTGTTAGCACACTTCCATCAGATCAGTGAATCTTTGATGTTGAATTTAAACCAGCCTCTACCTTGAAGTGTTTGTTGGCTGAGATATATCAAATCATGTGAGATACAGTTTTTTAAAAAAAGTATATTTACCTGCATTTATGCATAAATTGGACATATTGATCTGATCTTCAAATAACTCACAATAACAGACAAAAACAAACAAATCACAGACAAATAATGACACGTTTTCATGTTTTTAATGAGCGTGTAAACATTCACAGCACAGGACTGATTTTTTTTTTTTTAGCATTTTATAGCAATAACCTCTATTTGATGTTTCCTGTAATTGCAGATAAAACCTGCACAATAGTCAGTCAAACAAGACATTTTGCACCATTCATCTTTACACAACTCTTTTTTTAGCTCAGTAGTATTCTTGATACAGTGCATCCGGAAAGTATTCACAGCGCTTCACTTTTTCCACATTTTGTTATGTTACAGCCTTATTCCAAAATGGATTAAATTCATTATTTTCCTCAAAATTCTACAAACAATACCCCATAATGACAACGTGAAAGAAGTTTGTTTGAAGTCTTTGCAAATTTATTAAAAAAAAAAAATTGAAAAAAATCACATGTACATAAGTATTCACAGCCTTTGCCATGACACTCAAAATTGAGCTCAGGTGCATCCTGTTTCCACTGATCATCCTTGAGATGTTTCTACAACTTGATTGGAGTCACATGTGGTAAATTCAGTTGATTGGACATGATTTGGAAAGGCACACACCTGTCTATATAAGGTCCCACAGTTAACAGTGCATGTCAGAGCACAAACCAAGCCATGAAGTCCAAGGAATTGTCTGTAGACCTCCGAGACAGGATTGTATTGAGGCACAGATCTGGGGAAGGGTACAGAAACATTTCAGCAGCATTGAAGGTCCCAATGAGTACAGTGGCGTCCATCATCCGTAAGTGGAAGAAGTTTGGAACCACCAGGACTCTTCCTAGAGCGGGCCGCCCGGCCAAACTGAGCGATCGGGGGAGAAGGGCCTTAGTCAGGGAGGTGGCCAAGAACCCAATGGTCACTCTGACAGAGCTCCAGCGTTTCTCTGTGGAGAGAGGAGAACCTTCCAGAAGAACAACCATCTCTGCAGCACTCCACCAATCAGGCCTGTATGGTAGAGTGGCCCGACGGAAGCCACTCCTCAGTAAATGCACACGAAAGCCCGCCTGGAGGACTCTCAGACCATGAGAAACAAAATTCTCTGGTCTGATGAAACAAAGATTGAACCCTTTGGCCTTAATAGCAAGCGTCATGTCTGGAGGAAACCAGGCACCGCTCATCACCTGGCCAATACCATCCCTTCAGTGAAGCATGGTGGTGGCAGCATCATGCTGTGGGGATGTCTTTCAGCGGCAGGAACTGGGAGACTAATCAGGATCGAGGGAAAGATGAATGCAGCAATGTACAGAGACATCCTTGATGAAAACCTGCTCCAGAGCGCTCTGGACCTCAGACTGGGGTGAAGGTTCATCTTCCAACAGGACAACGACCCTAAGCACACAGCCAAGATAACAAAGGAGTGGCTACGGGACAACTCTGTGAATGTCCTTGAGTGGCCCAGCCAGAGCCCAGACTTGAACCCGATTGAACATCTCTGGAGAGATCTGAAAATGGCTGTGCACCGATGCTCCCCATCCAACCTGATGGAGCTTGAGAGGTCCTGCAGAGAAGAATGGGAGAAACTGCCCAAAAATAGGTGTGCCAAGCTTGTAGCATCATATTCAAAAAGAATTGAGGCTGTGATTGGTGCCAAAGGTGCTTCAACAAAGTATTGAGCAAAGGCTGTGAATACTTATGTACATGTTTATGTATTTTTTTCGTGATTTTTTTATTTTATTTTATTTTTTTATAAATTTGCAAAGATTTCAAACAAACTTCTTTCACATTGTCATTATGGGGAAAATAATGAATTTAATCCATTTTGGAATAAGTCTGTAACATAATAAAATGTGGAAAAAGTGAAGCGCTGTGAATACTTTCCGGATGCACTGTATGTCTGGTGTGAATAGCTCTTTTGAGGTAATTCCAAAGTATTTCAACCAGGTTGAGTTCAGGACTCCGGAGGTCACAAAGGTCATTTCATTGACTCATTTGCTTGTATTGTGAAGGTCATTGTCTGGTAACACTTTATTTTGATGGTCCCCTTTAGAAATTCTGTTTACTATAAGTAACATTATACCTACATGTAAACTAACTCTCATTAGAGTATTAGTAGAGTACTGTCTGCTTAATAACTCCTAACACTTTATTTTGATGGTCCCCCAACAGACATTCTAGTAACTTTGCAAGTACATATCAACTTATTCTACTAACCCTAACCCCTTATTCTAATAATCCTAACCCTACCCCTAATAGTCTACTAATACTCAACTAATACTCTAATGAAAGTTAGTTGTCATGTAGGTGCAGTGTTATTATAGTCAACAGAATGTCTCAAGGGGATCTTCAAATAAAGTGTAACCCATTGTCCTTTTGGATCCAAGTGTTCACATATTTTTTTTTTTCTTTTTTCCCTGCAACTGTATCTTTATCAAATACTGGCAGCACATAGCCACACAGCCCATCAAAATATACTGTAGATAATTGTATCCAATCCATTTCAAATGTTACATTAGCTTAACATTAACCCATAGTCTGGCTGGAAAGTTAAGCAAAGTTAAAAACAAAGTCTAGAGCTATTATAATGTTATTATTCTAATGATATTTATTTGGAATAATGTGCAACAATGAATTATGCACATTAGGAGCATGTGTGATAAGAAATTAAATATTATCAATTTTGATTTTGTTGACTTTAATACATCTTTGTTTTTATTAAGCACACACCCAACTAGAATTCCAATATGAGGTATAAAATCTCTTTTGACAAATGTCAAGGGAGAAGAAAAATTGCAATAAAGGAGAAAAAGTAGGTAGATATTAAAGGTTGAATGCAAACACGGTATTGAGCTGGCATCACATAAAAGGTTATTTGTTCGATTGTGGTTCGCCTTTTGTTGACATTTCATTCTGAATCCAGAGCGTAATGGGTTTTACGTGGGTGTTGTCATGTCCTGTTTTTTGAGCTCTAAGCAAAAGATGTCATGGATAGACTCAGATAAAGACGTAGACAACTTCACTTAAATGTCGAGCAATAGCATTCTAAAAATGTCAAAATAATTTTAAAAATTATCATAAAGCCCTGTACCATTCTTCAGAAAATTCATTTCTGTCTTCTGTCTAGACGCATTTATGCACTGATTCAACAATAACAGTAAAATGTATGAATTGAAACGAGCTCTTTCACTAAAATATTAATAAGTTCATTGAACATATTAAGCAAAACTCAAATTGAATGAGTTACAGCAGATCTCTAATGCCCAGCATGCTTTGCTTTGGACTGTAAAAGGAGATTAAATTAAATTAAAGTGCAATAAAAGTGCAACGATGAATCAGGGAATTATTTGTAAAATGATTTACAGTATATATATATATTTGTTATTATTTGTAATTATCTGTAAAACAAATTCAGAGTTATTTATAATGTCTGGTTAGTGTTAACAAGAATACATAAATATAAAGGTGTATTTTTAAACTTTATATCAACTGCAGTAATGAAGAGTCAAGCTGTCAAGACAATCACCAATTCTTGTAGTGGAATTGTAGTGGAACTTATGCAAGCAAAAGAAGATATCATATTCATATCCCTAGTTGCCGACTAAGTATATGCGTTTGAAATACCATTGTTTTTGTATTAAGATGAATGAACAAGTAATTTCACCAAAATTTCTTTTCTCCTTCCATTTTTTTAAATCACTTGTTCTAAAACAAAGATTGCACTCTCAGAGTGTAAGGAATGTTATACATCAAACATTACATTATGACCACCTTCCTAATATTGTGTTGGTCGCCCTTTTGCTGCCAAAACAGCCCTGATCCATCGAGGCATGGACTCCACTAGACCCCTGAAGGTGTGCTGTGGTATCTGGCACCAAGATGTTAGCAGCAGATCATTTAAGTCCTGTAAGTTGCGAGGTGGGGCCTCCATGGTTCGGACTTGTTTGTTCAGCACATCCCACAGATGCTCGATTGGATTGAGATCTGGGGAATTTGGAGGGCAAGTCAACACCTCAAACTCGTTGTTGTGCTCCTCAAACCATTCCTAAATCATTTTTGCTTTGTGGCAGGGTGCATTATACTGCTGAATGAGGCCATAGCCTCCAGGGAATACCGTTTCCATGAGAGGGGGTATATGGTCTGCAACAATGCTTAGGTAGGTGGTACATGTCAAAGTAACATCCTCATGGATGGCAGGACTCAAGGTTTCCCAGCAGAACATTGCCCAAAGCATCACACTGCCTCTACCGGCTTGCCTTCTTCCCATAGTGCAGGGGTCGGCAATTAAGTTTGGCATCGGGCCAAAAAAAATTTTCACCACTAGATGGCGGGCCAGAACATAGTCATAGGATAATTTGAATTAATTAATAAAAAATGCAACTAGAATTGCCTGTGACAGATTGTTACAGTGTCTTTTGTAACTGGTAGTGAGCTGTTACTCTGTGTTAAATCCTGTAGTAGGAGAGTCATTAACAAAAAGTCACATTTGTGTGGCGGTGTCCGGGTTTTACACTGGATAAATTAATAAAGTGGAGTAGTGACCTGGCAAGTATCTTCATTCACCAACTTGCAAAACAGACGGCCTTGCTAAAACACACATATGTGGGGGATGCGGAATGGATAAAAATAACAAAAAAATAAAAATAAAAGAGGACTTGAATAAGCCCATTAATGGCACGTTTGAGTCACGCTCTTAACGAACTATGTTTTATTTCCTCTTTCCATATTGTGAATAATAAATGTGTAACACAATGAAGCCTAACTTACTGTAATAATTATTTGATGTAGCCTACTTTTACACTTAGAATTAAGAATCATTAAGAATTTAGTACGTGGCATCCTCACGTACTAAACTGCATTTATTTAAATTGTTTGTGTGCTGGAGGTACGCTATTACATCATGTGCAGACTGATGTTAACATTTAAGCTAGCTGGTGAGAGAAAATGGCACTATCAAAGAGTCTAAAGAGGAAAGTTGACAGCGAAAATAGGGCATACAAAGAAGAATGAAAAGACAACTATGCGTTCTTACCTAGTTTTGTGAATGCAAAGCCGGTGTGTCTTATCTGCAATGAAGTTGTCGCTGTTTTCAAAGAATATAACACCGTGTCTACACCGGACGCGAGCGGCGCGATGCGACGCGTCAAAAGATAATAGAACCCATTTTAATCAGTGATATTGACTATACATTGGATGCGGCGCGGTGCGACGCGAGTCACACGACACAACGCATTCCCGACAGTAAACGGATTCCCCATTCTGTTTATGACATAGTCCAAGTGCTTTGCAACGGTCGGAGTTCAGTGTAGACAGCTTTTAGCTGTTGCGGCGCAACGCGACGTGAAAAAAGTCGCGTCTGGTATAGACACGGTGATAATATTAGACGGCACCACGAGACGAAGATCTATTTCAGAACCTATCAAAATAACATGGCTGCGGGCGTGGGCCAGATATTATTGCTGGCGGGCCAGTTTTGGCCCGTGGGCCGCCTATTGCCGACCACTGCCATAGTGCATCCCGGTGCCATGTTTTCCCCAGGTAAGTTACACACACGCACCCGGCCATCCACATGATGTAAAAGAAAACGTGATTCATCAGACCAGGCCACCTTCTTCCATTGCTCCGTGGTCCAGTTCTGATGCTCACGTGCCCACTGTTGGCGCTTTCGGCGGTGGACGGGGGTCAGCATGGGCACCCTGACTGACCTGCGGCTATGCAGCCCCATACACAAGAATGTTTTCTGACACCTTTCTATCAGAACCAGTATTAACTTATTGAGCAATTTGAGCTACAGTAGCTCGTCTGTCGGATCGGACCACATGGTCCAGCCTTCGCTTCCCACGTGCATCAATGAGCCTTGGCCACCCACGAACCTGTCGCCGGTTCACCACTGTTCCTTCCTTGGACCACTTTTGATAGATACTGACCACTGCAGACCGGGAACACCCCACAAGAGCTGCAGTTTTGGAGATGCTCTGACCCAGTTGTCTAGCCATCACAATTTGGCCCTTGTCAAACTCGCTCAAATCCTTGTAAGAATGTTATGTTTCAGTAAAATAAAAAGAATGTCAAATGAAGTTACATTTGTGTTAAGAACATTCTAGTGATCAACTTAATTATTGATTCATTTCAAAGTGGAAATGTTGCTTTTTTCTCATTAAAAAATTCCTTGTAATGAATCTTCGCACAACTCCATACAACAACAATTCTGACCTTGTCTGTCAAGCTTGAAAAAGGATCTGATCAGATAATGTCAGTAAGATAAAGTCGAGAACCGGATCAGTTCAATGGACTCTGGCCTGTAGTGTGAGTGTACAGAAACACCTGCACTTCCTGCACTTCTATCTGCTAAAATCTCTTTTTTTCTTCTTCTTCTCTCACTCTATGTCTCTTTTCAGGGCCCTATAACCGAACCCTGATTTATTCAGGATTTTCAGCTCTGAAATTCTTGCAGATCCCTTGACACTCTCACCCACCTTCCAGCACTGCTCTCCTATCTGTGGGTGGATAAAAGACTTAATCCAAAATTCCCAATGGTTACGTATGCTATTAGGATGTTAACAGTTGAAGGCGTATCATCCAGAGGCAGATCTCTAAACTTTCTGCTTTTATTTAATCAAGACCTCAGAGAAGAGTGCAGTGGCTCTACGCTATAGGTTATAAATGTCTCAGTGAGATTTAATTCTTTGGCATGGTTTTGTTCCCATGACTATTCTCAAAGAAGGGCAGCAGAAGAGGCACAAGCACATTCTCACGGGATTATGTGGTGTAACCACAAGCAATCGTGTCTTTATACAATGCGATTTAAAGTTAATCTGATAGTAGGAGGATTATAAACAAAGTTTGGAAAGTATTAGAAAAATCACACCTGAGTTTGAAAGCTTTTTCACATTGATTAAGCATTATATGCTATTGAATTCTGGTACCATGTGATCATCAGAAATATTTACAAGATATGGATACCAGAGCCTTATGTAGTCTATATGTTAAAACAAAATAACATTTTAATTTATATGTTATGAATACATGTTTATGATACACTTTTTATAGAACACAATATAAATTTCCTGTCAGACCAACTTTCATCACCTGAAATAATTTGATATTCCATGACTTTGAAAAATGACACTGTCTAAAGCTAAGGCAGAATGAATTCAGTATAATATAATTCTGGCACAATTCAGTCTTACGCAATAAGCAGAAAATTGTGGCTCAATGGAATAACATTATGAAATGATGCAATCATAGTCTGATCCACAAATGTTGTTCCCAAATGCTCATGTGTCATATGTACATGCTTCCCAATAAAGACCATTTACTGGCTTAAAAAAGTGACATACTTTCCAGTTAACAAAACATTTTGAGTCTCAAATACTAAGAAATACAATTTTCTTGAAACTACAAACCCATGTCAGACCAACAGAATTCCCCCAATTGTTGTCCCAACTAACAAAGAACTTGATATTGCTGAAATGTTAAGGGTTTGTGAGTTCCCAGCATGCATTTGTTGTGTTGTGAAGTAAAAAGCTCATTTTTTACATTTGTTGACTGTCACCATTCTTGAGGTTTGTGTGTATACTTATGGTTGTGTAATTTGCTGAACAAGAAATTTGTTGTTGTCCTGATGAATTCATTGGCTGAATGAGGCATTTTGCATTTAGTGAACAAAATAATTCAAATTGACAAAACAAAGTAGTGTTACTTTGTACGATTATTAAGACAATAGCTGAGAGAACTTAAACATCTGAATGCATCAAGTTGACTCAGATTTTTAAGTTTTCTCAACATTTTATTTTTTACAGTGTAATAAGTGATATCCTGCTGGGGCAATATCCCAGAAGTCTGAAAATTGCCAGGATAAATGCCATTCCAGTGTCGTGCCAAATCCTAAATCCTGTCCCTTTTGGACTTTGATGGTTAGCCATTTATAATGCCTGATCTTTTCAAGTTGTATGAGATTTCACATTAAGTGCAATTAACATGCTTGTGTAGTACAAAGTCAAAATTTAAAGTTCTACTAACTTAATCTTAGAGTTTAACTTAAAATATGTAACTGTTTAACCGCAAATATTTGCAATGTAAATAACAGTACTTCAATGCAAATAATATAGTACAATACAGTATATTTATGTAAGGGATAATCTGGGTTTGATTCTGTTTTGGGTGGTTTTGTCACGTGTTTTAGTTCTGTGTCCTAGTTTTCAGTTCGTTTGTATGGTTTTTCATTGTTTGATTATCATGTGTACCTGTTATTCATTTGGTTGATTGGTTTGTTCTGTGTATTTAAGCTCTTTTTCTTTCAGTTCATTGCCAGTTTTCATTGCATTGCATTTGATTGTTCTGTTCCTGTTTCTAGTTCCTGAGTTCTTTGTCATTAAACCGCTGCATTTAGATCTGTTCATTCCTTTTTATTTGCAACCAATGCCGACAATTTAATTTGGAATGGACTGATATAAAAATTCTGTCTGATACTGTTAAGCCAATCATTTTTGTGCTATGGTCAATTACTGATAAATGTCCTATATTAAATTTCAATTGTGTGGTGACTAGTCATAGTAAAGCTTTGCATGGGACTGGATTGGGGGAGTAAATGTTGAATTATTTGAAGTATTATTGTAAACTGCCCGGCCAAAAAACAAACAAAAAAAAAAAAGTCACTGGTTGGATTTAAATAGGCAAATGCTTATATGATTGGATCATTATTGAAGAGATTATTATGTTTCTAGCATGTTATATGTCTGGCAACAGCTCTTCTGACCCTAATTGATGGAGTGTGTAGTTTTCATTTCTTACACAACCAACGAAAAACAACATTTATTTCCATCAAGAGGTGCATCAATTTTTGGTCAGGATCTTGTATTGACAATCCAAGACTCAAGCACTCTGTAAAGTCTACTCCAGCACATCCCATAGACTTTCAATGATTTTAAGGTCTGGACATGTCATGACAACTTTTACAAACCAAATGTTTTCAAGAATGTAATCTACAGTCAAGTCAAGGGTTTTTTGTTTTGTTTTGTTTTTTTCTTCCCCGCTTTGGATTATCTTCAATAAAGCTGCATATGGGTTCATCTAACTTACCTTCAGTGGACAGATTTTTACAACGTCTTTGTCATTAAAAAACAAACTTGAAAAATGAAACTTATAAAACTAAATAAGATCAGTTAAAGCCATATACTAGACACTGGTTTATGGGCTGACCACATCAACACCTCCTAATAGCAATTTGTATAAGTTTTGAAGGTTCATGAAGCAGTATTTCTGAAGTACCCATTACTACAGGCACATAAACAATGATTTACTCAATCAGTAATTCCATCCATTCTTTCTATTTTCCAAACCGCTTGTCATAGAGTCACAGGAATGGTGGAGGAGTCTATCACAGCATCTCGGGCCATAGGCAGGAAAACACCCTGGACAAATGACCAGTCCATTGCATCAATGAGTAATTACCCTGAGATACTCAACTTTATGTGAAACAATGCAATACATATAGGCTAACAAAATGTACATATCACAAGCTTGTCACAGACAGGACAGGAAAGAAGCAGACTTACATGTTGTAATTCTTTCTCACTGATGCAATAGTTCGAGACAAGTGGTTATTTGATCGCACACAGTGTTTATCATATGCAAATAAGAACTTTATCTCATGGTTGAGGAATATACAGTGTGAAAGGTCAGATTATGAATACCCACAAATCAATTCCTAACCTGGGTAAAGCATGAGCAGTGTGAAATGTGAAACAAGATAATGCAGATCATTGGGTGCATGGCAAGCAGACCTCTGTCATGCTCAAATGAAAACTATTGTGTTGAATGTTATACAATACAATCAGGGCCGCATTAACAATAGTGCTAGGCAGGGCTGAAGCACCGGGGCTGAGCAAGGAGGGGGCCTGTGATCCTGTGATTGGTTGTGGAGTAGACTATTAGTAATATTATTGTTGTTGTTATAGAAATCATAAAACCATGGTAATTAGGAGCTTGGTTTTTGTCTGTGTGATGATCTTACAGTTAAACTCTGGATTCTATGCAAGAACTATGGTAACTCTTTTTCCAAGTTTTTTTTTCTCTCTGTAGATATGTTCAATTCTAATAATCTTTAACTGGAAAATATTAATTCAATAATCAGTATTAATATTGTTAAATACATTTGCAGTATATTCAAAAATATCTATTATTATTTGTTTTTTTCCTTTATTAATTAATTTATTCATTCCAATTTAAAGGCCCTAACCCCAGCAAAACATTAATGAGGGAAATTGAGGGCCAGATGAGCTGAATTTTAGCCCCAGTACAGCCCTGATGATTCTTTTCTTCTAGGGACAAAAAGAAGACCCTGTAATGATAAAACTACAAGTAAACTCCTCAAGGCAGTCATATGAGCAATAGTTGTTGCTGTTTCTGGAAACCTGTTTGCTTTGACCTCATGTCTGGTGTTAATGCATTTATGCTTTTAATGTGTTGTAGCCTGGAATATTTGGTAACACTTTAGTTCAGGGTTCAATTCTCACTATTAACTAGTTGCTTATTAGCTTGTGTATTACTAGCATATTGGCTGTTTATTAGTACTTATAATAAAAGGAAAACAACTGCACACTCACTGAAGCATAGGCTGAATATTTATTCACCAACGTTTCGGCTAGTAGCCTTTGTCAAGGTATAGTTTCACAAGAATGGAGAATAGTATAAGTAAAGATGGTAACTGTACACAGCTGAGAGCAATGAGATCAGAGCATCCAATGAGTGACTAATTAACAACATGGGTTCTAACAACCTCAACAAATTAAGTATGTAGGAAAAACCAGTAGAGAACTTAAAACTCGCATTGCTGAACACCATAGTACTATAAGATGTAAAAATATGAATTATCCATTGGCTCAGAAACTCAGAAACTCACTCAACAATTGAAAAAACTTAAAATTAAGAAGTTTAATAGAGATAAAAAAGGATAAACAGGAAGGAAGAGTTTATTTTTGGAGAACTCCGGATCATGGACCCATTCGCTGGCACTTTCGTGTTGTCATCTGATCAAACATCTCTTTCCTCATCAACTACCTCTAGCTCAAGTTTTTTATCTGTCGGTCGACGTAGACGCAACCAGCAAAAACAACAAAAAGAAAGCGAGTATCACGGACCAGACGTGGAAAGAAGAATAACAAATCGAGGATCATAGACCCGACCATGGTGATGACCAGGAAGTGACTGTGTTCAACCTTTCTAGTAAGATACTTAACACCTCTCACATTTCTATTCTTAATAAGGGACTTTCATTTGTTCCTATTTTTGAAGAAAATGACTGATATTAAAGTGGATCTGTTCAATTTTTTTAGAAACATCAGACTTAAGGAATTTTTTGGTTCGCAACTGTATCAGCAAGATAATTCACCATCTACTCAGGCTGATACAAGTGTAACCCCTTTTAAAAGGAAAAGTACTTTTAACCCACCTTTGAATCGTAATGCATCTATTGAAACTTATTGTAGACTTGTTGAGCAAGATGTTGAGTCTTTATTAAATGATAAAAAAAAAACACAGATAAGATATGATAATTTATCTAGAGAGGAAAGGGATACACTACGTGATTTACAGACTGACATGTCAATTGTGATCAAACCAGCAGATAAAGGAGGGGCTATTGTCATTCAGAATAATGTTGATTATGTGCGGGAATGTGAAAGACAACTTTCAGATTTAGACTTTTATGAAAAACTTTCAGGTGATTCAACTCAGATGTTTAAAAATAAAATTCATACAACTCTTAATGTTCCAAAATGGTGAAATTACTAAAAGGGAATTTGATTTTTTAAAAATCGAAAATCCTGTTATATTTACACCTTACCAAAAATTCATAATCGTCTTGAATCACCCCCTGGCCGTCCAATAGTGGCTGGTATTGGTTCTTTAACATCTTCAATATCCACTTTTGTGGATTTTTTAAGACCTTATTGTGAAAAAATGCCTTCCTTTCTATAAGATACCACCCATATGTTGTCTTTCATTGACTCAATTAATCCAGTGCCTGAAGATATACTATTAGTGTCTTTTGATGTTCAGTCTTTGTATACATGTATACCTCATAAAGAAGGCATTGATTCTATGATTCATTTCTTGTCAGAATGGGTTGATTCTGTCCCCTCTAATGAATGTATTGAAACATTATCTGAGATTGTCCTTTCTCATACCTATTTTATCTTTCAGAACAATTTTTGTATTCAAAGACGCGGTGTAGCTACGGGTAATGCATTTGCACCTTCCTTTGCTAATTTATATATGGCCTCCTTTGAAGAAAAATATGTTTACGCAAATCATATATAAAAATCAAATCAAATCAAAATATACTAATTTGGAAGAGATATCTGGATGATTGATTTTGCCTTTTTAAGGGTGATGTTGTAAAATTAACTTCTTTTTATGAATATTTAAATGATTGCTCTGATTTTTTAACATTTACTATGGACTATGACCCTAATAAAATTAGTTTCTTGGACTTATGGATAGTTCGTGATGATAATTGTTTATATACCGATCTTTATAAGAAACCAACAGCTCGTAACACGCTATTGATAGCGGATTCTTATCCGTTACCTTTAAAGAATAGCCTCCCTTACAGCCAAATGTGTCGATTAAAAAGAATATGTAGTAAACAGGATGACTTTAATAAGAATCTTATTGATATTAAAAAATCTTTTTATTATAGAGGATATAAGGCTAAATCGATCCCTATTAAAGGAATATTCAGTTGTAAAACCAAAGCGGTCATTTATCTCATAACTTGCCCTTGTGGTAAATCATATGCAGGAAAAACCAGTAGAGAACTTAAAACTCGCATTGCTGAACACCGTAGTACTATAAGATGTAAAAATATGAATTATCCATTGGCCATACATTTCACTGATTTTAATCATCCTATTACTTCATTACGTTATATAGGAATAGAGAAAATATCTTCACCGAGGAGAGGTGGTGATTTGGACCAAATTCTACTCAAATGGGAGTCTTTCTGAATTTATAAACTAAAAACCTTGACTCCACATGGTTCAAATGTTGATTTTGATTTAAGTTGTTTTTTGTAGCCCTCTGTGATTACTTTATTTCTATATATTTTTTCATGTCAGTATTTTATTTGTAATCGGTTAACCATTTAATGATTATTCTGATGTGGTTTTGTTTTTCAGCTATTTTTTTGTGGATGTTATAAATTAATTTTTGTTTGATTGTAATTTCATTCGTTTAATTTGTTGAGGTTGTTACTTTTCATGTTAGAACCCATGTTGTTAATTAGTCACTCATTGGATGCTCTGATCTCATTGCTCTCAGCTGTGTACAATTACCATCTTTACTTATACTATTCTCCATTCTTGTGAAACTATACCTTGACAAAGGCTACTAGCCGAAATGTTGGTGAATAAATATTCAGCCTATGCTTCAGTGAGTGTGCAGTTGTTTTCCTTTTACTATACTGCATTCTTCTTCAGCTTGCACCTCTTTAGGTGTGCGTTTGCTATGCCTTATTCGCTCTATTAGTACTTATAAAACACATATTAATGCCTTATTCTGCATGACCTTATTCTACATCCCTTAATTCTACCCCATATCTAAACGTAATTACTACAACTACCTTACTAACTATTAATAAGCAGTAAACTAGGAGTTTATTGAGGCAAAAGTCGTAGTTAATAGTGAATGTGTTAACCAAACTAAAGTGTGACCGAATATTTTTATATTTTATACATTGTATCTCTGTGTGTTAAAGATATGATATAAAAAAAATAAAAAATAAAAAAAAATATATATAATAATAATAATAATAATAAAAAACCTAATTAATCCTGTGGTAGAAAATGTTGTGGCACCACGATTCTACTATGAAGGGGACCCAAAGCCCTATCTGGACTTTGGATGAAATTTTTCAATTTTTTTAGCTTTTTTTGCATTTAGTTAGGTTTCTGGCGTGTCTACCAGCTCAGAAAAGCTGAAAAGAAAACACGCAGCCAGTTTGTTATGGGCTGTCTGAGTCCAGCGAGCTGTTTCAATTTGCAGCCTGTTTCTATGTAGATAGCTAGCTATTTGAATAAGACCTCCCACGACTGCTGACAGACTCTGCCGTATTGGCATAGACCCCACCCTGAGCAAGTTGTACATTGTCAGCCATTTTCTCCAGGCCGGAGAAGCTGTAGCGACAATAACGTCTCATAAGCAACTAAGGTGTTTTGTTGTTGGATGTAGGAGTGAACATAACAGTCTTCATGTACTCCTGACATCAGAGCCACTGAAGACGCAGTGAATTAGTTTTATTTTCGAAAGGAATGCGCCCCATATACCAAAATCCATTTATGTCTGCGCAAATCATTTTATGCCAGACAATACAAAGGGACAAAACAAAACGCAGGTATGCTAAAAAGTTCTTACTCAAGGATGGATCAGTACCAACTGTTCATGATCCAGCTTATAGTCTTCCGAACAGAGCGTAACCAGTAATGAAAGGGAGAGCACACACTTCATTACAGTTCATTTGAGTTGTTTTACAGATATAAAGTTTACCAGTTTAGTAAGCACCCCCGGAAAAGGCATAAGGTCTGTATACAGTTCATACAGTTTTACTGTTAGTTGTAACAAGTGTTTTTGTGTAATTTGCTGTGTATGTTGATGATAATACAAGGGAGAGAGAGAGAGTTTATGAATAAGACTTTAATGCACACTTCTTGTACTGTGTATTCAGCTCTTACAGTGATTTTCTGGAGTGAAAACAGACTCTTCATCTTTTGTGTGATGTACAATAAACTTCATAAAACTCATCAGTAAAGTTTTGGCTATCATTCGGACGAGGTCCGCTACAACAGGCTTGTACTAATAGTGGATAAAGGCAAGATGACAACATAAGTTATAACCATATTTAAACCAAACTTTACCTGTTCTGTCTCCATGCAGCATATATTCTCTGGCTCTGTAGGCATCATTGTCTGACTCCGGTTCGAACTGAACACCACTACTGACAGTTTCTGACATTTTCAGTGCGTGAGATTGGCCTGTTTTGTTATTGTCAGAATGCCGGAGCATGAGCTCTTGAAGCTCCGCCTTCTTCGTGAAAGGGATCTGGGAGCACCAGCTCATTTGTATTTAAAGGGACACAAACTAAAACGACAAGTTTTTACTCACCCCCAAAAAGTATCAAATTTAACATGCTATAAATATTTTGTGGGGTATTTTGAGCTAAAACTTCACATACACACTCTGGGGACACCAGAGACTTATTTTACATCTTGTAAAAAGGGGCATCCAATGTCCCCTTTAAAGGGTTAGTTCACCCAAAAATGAAAATAATGTCATTTATTACTCACCCTCATGTCGTTCTACACCCGTAAGACCTTCATTCATCTTCGGAACACAAATTAAGATATTTTAATTAAATCCGATGGCTCAGTGAGGCCTGCATAGCCAGTAATGACATTTCCTCTCTCAAGATCCAGAAAGCTAGTCAGAAAGTGTTTTGAAATTGCCCATCACTATATTGTTGAAAAGTCGTTATTTTGTTTTTTTTTGGCACACAAAAAGTATTCTTGTCGCTTAACACTGAACCACTGTACTCACATGAACTGTTTTAAATATGTTTTTAGTAGCTTTCTGGATCTTGAGAGAGGAAATGTCATTATTGGCTATGCAGGCCTCACTGAGCCATCGGATTTAATCAAAATATCTTAATTTGTGTTCCGAAGATGAATGAAGGCCTTACGGGTGTAGAACGACATGAGGGTGAGTAATAAATGACATTATTTTCATTTTTGGGTGAACTAACCCTTTAATGCGGGCTTGAATACAGTGTGTATATTCAAGTGTCCAGCTATGAAAGTAAGAACATATATTATGAATTGTCTTCAAACAGGATATTTACAAATGATATAGTACTCTGTGAATTTTGTGAGTTATTGTATTGGCAGAAATAGCAGTGCTCCTCTCAGCAGCACTCTATACCTGCTTCATTCCCTTTTTACCTTCTACCTTCAGTGTTTGCTTTACACTGATTTTATGTGGAATAATTGATTCTCCTCTCCTATTAGTTGGCTTCCCGTCTTCAAGGTGAGTTATTCTGTCACTCTCCGTCCCTCAACAATTCCTTCATGAGTATCTAATGGCTCCCCTGAGACTTCTAATGGGAGTTTAGATGAGCTGCGATTTCCACATTCATTCATCCTCCACTTACCTATGGAACATGAAGTGAAGTTTTTCTTCACAGAACGAGAATTTGCCACAGTCCTTTTGCATTTCTGATTTTGCCTAGGAAAGGAAGGGTAGTGGACAGGTTGTGCTGGATTTGAACATCAATCAGTAATATGGAAATGATCTGCTCATTGGCCATCTGTTGTACTTTAGTAAATCTGCAGTTTAGTTTCTGCCATCAGCTTTAATTATTGATAACTTTTTAAATTGAAGCAGTTAATGAAATGCAAAACAGTGTTCATTTAGAGAACCTGAGAATACAGAAAAATCTTAGGAGATAAACAAACTGCAGTAATGCAATAACAGTTTCATGTAACTGAAAAGACAAAAGTGACATTTGGTCGCATTCACTAACCACATGCTCATATGCACATATTTAAACCTGTGCTCTGAATCTGAGCCTAAGCTGGTGTTTTCAGCATGGATACTGACAATTATGCATTCAACTGATATTTTTTGAGGAACTGCTGTGCAAATGTGTAGGAACTTTTAATCAACCTCTACTCCCACAGGCAGTCCATACCAAGGATAGCCACATAAAATTATTGTCTTATCTTTAAAACGAACTTGTTGGCAGTCATTTACTTTATTTAAAAATATCTTCACAAAGTAAAGTATTTTAACTGATGTCAAGTCAAAGTAGCAGTGGTGTAGTAACTGTAAGAAATGAACTATAAACTTTTACCATTGCCATTTGAGCAGTGCAGAAATTTTATACAGTCCCTGTATATACTATTTTGTTTTTCATTCCAGGGGGTTTTCAACCTGGGGTCTATGGACCCCCAGGGGACGGAAAGAGCTGTCTGTGTATAATTCATGAGAAGATTATACGATTTTACAATATTTTTTTTTTTTTTTTTTAACAGTAAGAATAAAACAAAACAAATCGACATATTGTAATGTATATAGTCTGTTTTGTTCCTGGCCTGCCTGAGTCCGTAGTTAGTATACTGTTAATTAGGCTGTTAATTAGTTTCCACACACCTGTTTCTGTTCACCTTGATTACGTTCCCCATGTATTTAAGCCCTGAGTTTCATTCTGTTCTGTTCCTTAGTTTAACATGGTTGTGTTAGTTTGTTCTCCTACGATCTCCTGAGTGTTCCTTGTTTATTGAAGACTATTTTTGCTCTCTATCTCTTTCCTTGTGCACTTCATTACAGCAATCGTGACACATATAGTGTTGATTTCTGTGTTTAGCTCTCCTTCTTTGCAACATACATATGTTCATAAATAATTTGTATACTGTAAAAACAGTTTGTAATTTTTACACCCGAAAAAAGTTACCTCAAAAAGTTACCTTACCATACATGGTGAAAAACTGTAAATGGTTTAACATCGCACTTTATGTAATTTTACTGTAAAATACTTTTAAATTTATGCAAGTAAAAACCATATGAATTACCATATAATTTAATGTTGAAAAATAGGACATTCCCAAAAGTTCCTGTGTGACACATCACATTATATTTAGAATTTAGTTTCTTCTCATTTTTCTTATCAATAATATACATTACAGTGTTTTATGTTACATTTTCTGTTATTTAGTTAATATTTATTGTATTATTTTAGTGTTGTGTGTTACCCTAATGGTGTTTTGTTTTTGTGGATATGAGGAATTGGCCATCTTTTATGGACAGGCCACTTACAATAAACTCTGATTCATGATGTGCTTTTCTATTGTACCGCCTGTATTATTATGGTGGTTATCGGTATTTTTCGGTACAAAGCATATTTCGGTAGCTTTAACATTGTATCAATTAATAAAATATATGGTTATAAGCTGTAAAATTTACAGGCACCTATATGTCATCCCATAATACCTGAAACATTACCACTGTAATGCGGGGTATTTCAGAAAGCTGGCATTTATTAACCAACGTGATCTCATGAGAATACGTGTGTATTTTTACGTAAATTGTGGTTCTACCACACATACATTTACTTACGTTTTCACACACACAAAAACGTACAACATTGACGTATTTATAGCACTAAAACGTAAAAATACTTACGTATTAACAGCAAAAAAACGTAAATCATGTAACGTAAAGTGTGAATGTATATGAATTCCCATGTATTAATATTAAAATCTTAATGATGTTTTTAGTCGAATTTATTGAAAGCAGTTTACTCACTTAGTATGAAATAACATTTCTGTTCGTGACTTGTGCTGCTCGTTTCGGAGGATTACATAATGTTAAACACGACTACAATTTGAAACCTTATGAATAAAATTTCTGTAATTGTTTAACCATTTTGTAATATTTAGTTTGCTGTGAGACACAGAAGGCGTTTTCTCCTGCAGCTACTGACAATACAACCATAAGATACACCAAAGCACAACATAAATTCACAAATCACATCCATTTTATTTGTTTGCTGTACTCCATATCTTTAGAATCCATATGTTTGTAAGGAACAGATCCAAATTCAGCCCTTTATCCATCAATCTTCATTTTTATTCTCAGCAACAGCGACCGTCACAGTCAAAGCTCGCGCTCGTTATGATTCAAATTCGAAAGTAGCGCCACCCTCGAGAAGCTTTACGACATGGTTTACGGCACTGATATCGAACGTTCATTGGCTCTCACCTGCTTCGTCACAGATTGCGACATGCCGTGTTTCAGTGGATTGACATTTGAAATGAGTGTCATGCCTTCATGGAGAGAAGCCTGATTTATCATATTTTCATGGATTAATAAGTTAAATTCTGCTCTGTAGGCTACCCTAAAAAACTATTACTGCCATAAAAAACTATTACTGCCAGAGAAGACTGTGACTGGAACTCATCATTTGAACTACTTTTGGTACCACTTTTGACATTTTCGCAAAAAATAAATTATTGTGATTATGCTTGTTTGTCTGTTATTCTTTTATTTATAACGGTACGGAGTTTTAAGAAATGGTTATGGGTAGGTTTAGGCGTAGGTGTAGGATTAGTGGCTCAAAATATTGTTTTAATGTTATATTTTTACTAAAATTGTCATTTTCCTACACATTTCTGTCCATTATGTTTTATTCTTTTAACATTCTGTATACAATGGATAGGTTTAGGTTTGGGGTGGGGTTTAGGGATCTTACATTTATCTACAAAACGATAAAATGGAAATTATACATATTTCTTTATGACATGAAAGATTCGTAAATATTTTACGTTTTTTTCGCTGTAAAAACATAAGTATTTTTACGTTTTAGTGCCATAATTACGTCAATATTGTACGTTTTAGCACCTTTCTAAACGTACAAAAATGTACGTTTTGTGTCTTTGAAAGTTACGTAGCCTATTAATATCTACGTATTAACAATGAGACCAGGCTGTATTAACAAACGTAAAAAGAGTAAATCCAGGCACAGGGAGGCGTAGGCAAAAACAGAGTCAGTCCAGACAAAAGGCAAGACAGGCAAAACAGAACTTAAAACAACACACATAAAATCCACTAAGGACAACACCAGACACTGAACAAGGAAAACACTGGGGTATAAATACACAGGATAACAAAGGGCTAACAAGGAACAGGTGTGGTTAATAAATCACTAAGGAAACTAACAAGGGTAACTATGGAAAAACACCAGGAACAAATAGGAACAGAAAATACACTTCAAAATAGAAGTTCTTAAACACAAGACAGTGGAATTGTGACCGTAACCATACATTTTATGGTGAATTTGCTGAAAGATTTTTTTAAACCTTATTATTACTATTATTATTATTATTATATGTTCTTTCATCAGCTTGCTAACTGGTTGTATTTTCTATAAAGCTGTTTTGGAACGAAATTTACTGTTAAACACGCTATTAGTTTCTCTAATATAAATTTAAAAAGGTATTATTAACAAGTTGACTATTAACAAAGAAAATATATTACAGAAAATATTTTTAGAATTTGTTTTGAATTAAGTAATTTTTTTTTAAACAACATGCTGTCTTTATAATATAACACTTATTAACACTTACTACAGCATCCCAAATAGTGGTACATTAGCTCATTAAAAATAAGCTTTTTGTGTCTCTTGTGACTCACAGATAGATTCAAAATCGACCAATGAAGATGACAGATTTTTAGCACACTCTAAAGCAATATCGGATTGCCTGCTAAGAAATCAACACGCAGTCATTCTCGTGTCAAGACAAACATCATTATTCATCTTTAATGGTTTTCTCAGACACTCTCAATAGTTTCCTGGAAGGGACAGTGTTCCCAGATGCCTTTGCACACAGATGCATTGGGGAGCTGAGATAATTACCAGACATTCATCAGGATAAACTTCTCCACTCAGTGGGCACAGATCCATTAAGCCTTAAGAATTAATGGAATATGAGATGTGTTTGGGACAGGTGAATAAATAAATGAATGCTCAGTGAAACAAAGCAAAGATAGTCCCAGAGCAAAGCTGGTGACTTTACATTGTGTGCCAAACCAAATTAGGATTTCTGTTCCCATTAGGTGGCCTTAACAAGTGTACTTACATGACAAACTAAGCACTTAATACAATGTATTTACGCTGTACCTTAATCTTCTTACATTGTAATTACATTTAAAGTACCTGCATGATCAGTCTGTAGTCAAAGTAGTGTACTTACATTTGTTAGTACACTTTTGTAAGTACACACCATAATTGCAATATTGTAACAACAACAATTGTGACTACTCGTTACTGTGAAACATTTTTGGGGGCAATTTTATGTTTTTACACGTGTAAAGCATTATTACTCATGTCTACCGCAATGTGCTTAAATATGAGTATGAGAGTGAATACTTATTATTATTATTCAAACCATTTAACAGTCAAGCTATGCATAATCTGTTTAACAAATGTTTGTCGATTGGACCAATAACACATTGTGATAGATTAAATTCTTCACAACCCTGTTTCCTGTATTTAAAAATAGAAAAGAAAAACAGTACACCAATATAGAATGCTGTAAAAGACAATGTGCAAATACCATCTACTCAGAAAAAGTATGATGTCAGTTTCGTTTGTCTAACAAATGATACCACTGAATACATTTCAAATGCTCTTTCATGAGCTGAGTGCTTTTGTTGCCTCTGTGCTTGTAAACTTGTGACTTGATGCTTTGCCATGCAAAGTTGTGTTGTGTATGGCAACCAGTGTTTGTTCAACAACGCTGTCTGAATGGTTGACAGTAAAATGCCTATATCCATGTCTAGGAAGAGCCTGAACATATCCTCTCCAACAGTCACTGACAATGGTGGATCCTCTTCTCACATGCCTTCTGATAATGGGTATTAGAGTCTTAAGCGTTTTTTGAAAATCTTCAAAATGGGCAAACATCTACAGTCCTTCATTCCCAGCATTCCAAACACCCAGTTGTTTCTTCGAAAACGACCACAGCTATACTAGAGGATACACTGGAATTAAGATACCTCAACATGTCACCAAATATTTCATTAATCTCTACAGTAAAACAGTGAAAGAATTTTGGTTTAATATAATAATATTTAAAAAACTTTGCCCACCAAATATAAAAAAGATGACCCATTTTTTTTTCTTTTTCTTTTTAATATATATTACAAAAACCACAAAACAAAGAGAACCCCTCACTATAGTATGTTATTATTTTAATAATGACTTAAAAAAAAAAAAAAAAGAAAAAATTAAGGTCAAATGGGAAAACATTAAGAAAACTTGCAAACAAAATGATTTAATCTCACAGAGGCTGTTTTTTCTAAAGATCCAGAGTTTAAAAATAATACTTAACTCTTTAGTGGCATATTACAAGTGATAATGTCAACATATAGTGTGATATTTTTGAGTTATAGGATTTTTTTTTTTTTTTTTTCATAATGCAACATATTCAGCATATGCATTGTAATTACTCAACCCCATTCAGCATTGCTGTTTTTAAATCACTTACTAGTATGGTAAGTTACAAAATTGTGTTAAAACACAATTAAACCTTTGGGAATTCTATAATGACACTTGTCACACTGCATGTGCTGAAGTTGAATAGCAAATATGGCCAAGACAAAAGTGCTCTTACAAAAGCTAAGAGAAGAAATTCATCAAAAAGGCTATATAAGAACATTTCCAAGACGCTAAATGTTCCTAGAGACACAGTTTGCAGCCATAGCAAACCTTCCAGGGCATGAAAAAAAAAAGCACTGTTTCATCAAGGGGAATAAGATGTTTGGATCCCAGTTAAGAACTGGTTTAGAGCTATAAAAATTCTTCTGCAATATTGACTGTAATATATAAAGTTACACAAATATATTGTGTTGAATCAACCGTACCACGCCAGACATAAGCAAGGAAATTTAGAAAGCCTATCTTTAACCTCTACGTTGATTCCAGAGAGGGATTTTGATTCTCCACACTCCAATTATGGAGAAAGACAAAAAGACCCCATGCTCTATCTGTTTTAGGTAAAAAGAAAGATATGTATTATCCTGTGGTTAGTGTTGACTTGATAATTTGTTAATCATTTTACTCGCTCTCAGTTATCAGTTTACTTGCTTTGCTTCACATTTAGCTACATATATAACTACTATTTTCAATGATGAGGAGTATGAGGTAGCCGAGCAGTCTGTGGATCGTCAAAATAACCCAGGTAGGAAGAGATTAATCTTAGGAAATTTATTGGTACACTATATCTAGGGCTGGACGATTATGGCCTAAAATCAAAACCTCGATTAACTGAACATTTTACCTTCGATTACGATTAATGAACGATTATTTTGTTTGTTTGTTGTTTTGTTTTTTTCCCCTCATAGTTCACTGACAAGGTTTGTACTGTCAATTTACTTGACTATTAAAGGTGGGATATTTTTTTCCTTTTCAAAGAGAGATCTGACATAACAGCTCACTTTTAGCAGTTATTTTATCTATGGTTCGTAACATTTCTTACAGATTTCTGCTCGTTGTAAATCAGATAAAGATAAATTAGCACAGTACCAGTACGTAATGAGAGCGATTGATTGTGTGAATTAGTCATACCGTCTCTCTATTAACTGTGAAGCTGTGGGTTGTAAATAGTTACTTCAAAAGTAGAAAAATATATGCTGTTTCTAAGCTACTTTATTGATAAATCACAGGACAGCGCTGACAACTAGTTTCTGCTCCTCAGTGCGCGCGATCTTCACGTTTTGTGCAGCTACTGTTTGTATGAGTGTTCGTGCCACAATGCAGCTGCGCGAGCACGGTAGCTCGATATAATAATACACATCTGATCGTCTAATCGCTTGAATGTCTAAACTGGCAAACCGTAAAACACATACAACTGACAAAGTTTAGTGAAGACGCAAGGCTCACTAAACTGTGTGTTGACTCTGTGTTGACTCTGTGTTGACTCTGCGTTCACCTGCGTGTTGACTGTACGGGGCAGAGTCACGTGGCTACACACACGGTATTATGTTTTTAAGTGGGAAGTATTAATAGGATTAAAAAAACGAGATAACCGACATGGGAAAATTACGTCGGTTAGAGGTTCTGAATTTCGGTTTCGATTACTTTTTGATTAATCGTCCAGCCCTAACTATATCTGTCACATGTTTGGTTTATTTGTGCATAAAGTTTGTTTTTCATTAGTCACATGTCTTCCTTTGTTCAGTTTTTCCCGCCACTCTTTAGTTGTCATAGTAACAGATATTTTGTTATTAAAGTCTGCCTTCCAGTATTATTCCTTTAATGGAACATAAACCATGAGTGATGTAACAAACAATGAGTGATGGTGATTACTATTTGCTGCCTGTTGAAACTGTAGAAGCATTAGAGGAAGAACGTGACTTTCTTAGGCACACTCTTGCATTCGTCTGTGGTGATGCTTAGCTATGCAAGATATAATCACAGTCTTGACATTGCTTATCTACTGTATGGCTATATTTGACAAGACTACAGGTCTAAATATTGTACAAAATGAATACACTGCTTCAAGTGGTTACTTGCAATTACCTTAAAGTGTTGTTAATGTAACCCCTACAACTTATGTGTTATGGACTGTAAGTCTTCTGAAGCCATTCAATGTCTTTGTATGAAGAAAAAGACCATGAAATCAAAATTGCCCCTATTTATTATGGTCTTTGATTTAACTTCCTTTTTTATATTAAAAAAAAAAAAAAAAGTTTTGACCTTTCTGTGATATGACTCTGTTGATATACACTATATTGCCAAAGGTTTTGGGACGCCTGCCTTTACGTGCACATGAACTTTAATGACATCCCATTCTTAATCCGTAGGGTTTAATATGAAGTTGGCCCACCCTTTGCAGCTATAACAGCCTCAACTCTTCTTGGAAGGCTTTCCACAAGGTTTAGGAGTGTGTTCATAGGAATTTTTGACCATTCTTCTAGAAGCGCATTTGTGAGGTCAGGCAGTGATGTTGGCGAGAAGGCCTGGCTCGCAGTCTCCGCTCTAATTCATCCCAAAGGTGTTCTGTCGGGTTGAGGTCAGGACTCTGTGCAGGCCAGTCAAGTTCCTCCACACCAAACTCGCTCATCCATGTCTTTATGGACCTTGCTTTGTGCACTGGTGCACAGTCATGTTGGAACAGGAAGGGGCCATCCGCAAACTGTTCCCACAAGCACGAAATTGTCCAAAATGTCTTGGTATGCTGAAGCATTAAGAGTTCCTTACACTGGAACTAAGGGGCCAAGCCCAACCCCTGAAAAACAACCCCACGCCATAATCCCCCCCTCCACCAAACTTTACACTTGGCACAATGCAGTCAGTCAAGTACCGTTCTCCTGGCAACCGCCAAACCCAGACTCGTCCATCAGATTGCCAGACAGAGAAGCGTGATTCGTCACTCCAGACAACACGTCTCCACTGCTCTAGAGTCCAGTGGCGGCGTGCTTTACACCACTGCATCCGACGCTTTGCATTGCACTTGATGTAAGGCTTGGATGCAGCTGCTCGGCCATGGAAACCCATTCCATGAAGCTCTCTACACACTGTTCTTGAGCTAATCTGAAGGCCACACGAAGTTTGGAGGTCTGTAGCTATTGACTCCGCAGAAAGTTGGCGACTATGCGCCTCAGCATGTGCTGACCCCGCTCTGTGATTTTACGTGGCCTACCACTTCATGGCTGAGTTGCTGTTGTTCCCAATTGCTTCCACTTTGTTATGATACCACTAACAGTTGACCGTGGAATATTTAGCAGTGAGGAAATTTCAGGAATGGACTTATTGCACAGGTGGCAACCTATCACGGTACCATGCTTGAATTCACTGAGCTCCTGAGAGCGACCCATTCTTTCACAAATGTTTGTAGAAGCAGTCTGCATGTCTAGGTGCTTGATTTTATACACCTGTGGCCATGGAAGTGATTGGAACACCTGAATTCAATGATTTGGAGGGGTGTCCCAATACTTTGGCAATATAGTGTATGTGATGCTGCACTGCAGTTAAACCAGTTACATTCAGATCTGCCTCCATTTTCTTGTTCGATAAGTCGTTTCACTCAGAATGTCACAATGCAGTAGTAAAGTCATTCACAACTACCATTTCATGTCAACATTAAAGATTACAACCACTTCTTAGACAAAAGAATTTAATAGAAAATCTTTCTTTTAGGCAAGGGGGAGAAGAAAGACGCTAGTAGTGAGAATCATGAGCTAAATTCTTCATCCTCCTCCTACTCCCTCCCTTCATTGGAGGATGAAAGATGCTGAAAAGAAAAAAATCAGTCCAAAAAGAAGAGAACCCAAAAAAAAAAACAGATCAAGATCTGTATTCTACAGTGCTACAGTAAGAGATAAATCCAAGAGGGTATCAACACAGGCTCCATACTTTTTCTGAGTAGATGTTATTCGCAAGTTGTCTTTTACAGCATTTTTAAGTAAACAGGGTTATGAAGAATTTAAGCTATCACAACATGTTATTGGTCCAATTGCCAAACATTTGTTAAACAGATGATGCATAGCTTGACTAGTGGTTTGAATAATAAGTATCCACCCTCATACTCATATTTAAGCACATTGAGCAATAATGCTTTACACATGTAAAAACATAAAATTGCCCCCCAAAAAATGTTTCAGAGAAACTGCAATTATATAGCAATCATGCTGTGTACTTACAAAAGTGTACTTACAAATATCAGTAATCTACTGTAACTACAGACTGATCATGCAGGTACTTTAAATGTAAGTACATTGTAATAACATTAAGGTAAGTACATTTTATTAAGTGCTTAATTTGTCATGCAAGCACATAGTTGTTAAAACCACCTAATTTAAAGTGGGACCGGATTTCTTGTAATTGCTGTTCTTCATCTGCCATCACATAATGGTGTGATTTTGCATTATGATCTGGCTAGTGCTCACAATTATACAGGAAAAATTACCATTAAATTTTATGAACAAATTAAGTATTCAGCACAGACTCAAAACATTATTGAAAGATAAAGAATAGCACAAGAAGATTACAGCCTTCAGCCTGTGTTAAGCAGTTAGATATCCTTTATTATGTTTTCTCTGTTCATGGTCCCCCTGGTTAAATCAAGCATCGACTCAAAAGCCTAGTGGTTCTGTGACTTTAGAATGAAATCTTGCACTCTTGCACCCAATGGCTCATCTAAGGAGATTCACTTGTACCTCGAGGCTACATTTTCCATTACACTTTACACTGTGTTGGAAGTCACATATTAATCTGCATATTAAAGAGTATATACCAGGGATACTCTTTCTGACTAAAAGGCTAATTTGTTTGGGCCAGTCAGCAGTTTTGTGAGAATTCAGCTAGCTCTGTATACACTCCAAACGCTATTAAGGGAGCAATATAGTTTTATTGTTCTGTGCCGTATAACTTCAGCACAGTGCAAGTTTAAGTTGCATTTAATTAGTAATTAGGTTCATTCACAAAATGTCCAAAAAAGTGACAATATTTGCACCAAATGACTATTTGATCACTTGCAGTTTAGATTTTTTTTCCCCCCTGCTGCCCTTGATCAGAACAAACCTGAAACCCTTTTTGTGTCACATGACCAAAACCACTTTTTATTTTTTTATTTATTTATTTATTTTTATACATTATAGTACTTTTTTTCTATGCCCCAAGATGCTTTGCAATAAACTCCAATATATTCTAAAGGTTCGCTCTATGAATGCAAAAATAAGCGTTTGAAAAACTGGGTACAATGAGGTGACATTATTCTCCTCATTCTTCAACATTCTTCAGTTCTCCTCATTTTTTTCAGTTCATTGAACATCAAAAGGAAACTTAAAAGTGTAAAAATATTAAATTATTATCAGCAGACCATGAATAACCCCAAAAGCTCAGAACAGTCTTTCATCAGCAATATTATGGATGCGTTAAATATTGCTGTATAGTAATGTATGGAAGATTATATTATATAACATGAACAAAAAGATTCTGTCATCAACTGGAACATTAATAGATATTTCAAAGTGCTTTCCTTCATTTTGACAGATAAAAGTTGGATTTCCCACCTTTGAAATATTCCAATAAACACTGCTGATAGGTATTAGAAGTGAAAAAGAGCCATGTGAAAAACCAGGAGGGAAAGAGATTTGAGTATTTGGGGAGAAAAACAGGAGAGCAGACCGCAACTGTGCCGTGTCTGTTGTCTTTTTCATATTGATACAGCAGAATACCAAAGGGGAAAAAAATAATCAAGATGTCAAGTCAAGTCAAGTCAAGTCACCTTTATTTATATAGCACTTTTTACAATGCAGATTGTGTCAAAGCAGCTTTACAGTGATAACTGGTATATAATTTTGGCTGCACAGCAGCTCAATGGTGTCAATGCAGGCAGATGCAAAGCACTGTTGAATATAAAATGTCAAGTGTCCCCAACTAAGCAAGCCAAAGGCGACAGCGGCAAGGAACCCAAACTCCAACAGGTGACATCAGGTGGCAAACAGGTGGCAAGTAGGTGTTAAAATTGAGAAAAAAACCTTGGGAGAAACCAGGCTTAGTCGGGGGGCCAGTTCTCCTCTGCCGAACAGTGCTTTGTTACGATTCAGGTAGCTATCATAAGTCCCATGGGATCGCAACATTCAAAGTATTTATTCCAGTTCCATCCAGTTGAGGATCGTATTCATCACGTCGGTATGGACGGTTTGTTGAGGAACTGTGCCACTGGCTGTCGTTTCGATGAGGCCTTCACAATGGATGATATAGTTGACTCAATCTCTGCTGATACTTCAGGGCTGCGTTGTGGTCGTGTCAAGGCGCAGGTCCTCGATCTCACCTGGATACGGCCCGGATCCGGTTGACTATGGTAAACCTCGGGATAAACAGAGAGACTAATATTAGCATAGATGCCATTCTTCTTCTGATGTAACGAGTACATCTGGTGTTATAGGAAGTGTTCCCAGTTCCGGCAGCCTAGTTTATGCAGCCTAATAATCCTTTAACGGATTTGAAAATATAAATTGATAATGTGTTATGTGTATGCCAGGTTAAAGAGATGCGTTTTTAGTCTAGATTTAAACTGACAGAGTGTGTCTGCTTCCCGAACAACGTTCCAGAGTTTAGGTGCCAAATAGGAGAAGGATCTACCGCCTGCGGTTGCTTTTGATATTCTACGTATTATCAGCTGGCCTGAATTTTGAGATTGCAATAGACGTGAAGGACTATAATGCATTAAGAGCTCGCTCAGGTACTGGGGAGCTAAACCATTTAGTGCTTTGTAAGTAATTAGCAAGATTTTAAAATCTATACGATGTTTAACAGGAAGCCAATGCAGTCTTGACAGAACTGGGCTAATATGATCATACTTCCTAGTTCTAGTAAGAACTCTAGCTGCTGCATTTTGTACAAGCTGTAGTTTATTTATCAAGCGAGCAGAACAACCACCCAGTAGAGCGTTACAGTAATCTAGCCTTGAGGTCATGAACACATGAACTAACTGTTCTGCATTTTTAATTGAGAGCATATGTCGTAGTTTAGATATATTTTTAAGATGGAAGAATGTGGTTTTACAGATGCTAGAAACATGGCCTTCAAATGAAAGATTGGTATCAAAGAGCACACCCAGGTTCCTAACTGACGACGAAGACTTAACAGAGCAGCCATCAAGTGTTAGACAGTATTCTAGGTTATTACGTGAAGAAGTTTTGAAGAAGATGAACAGAACAGCTTGCATACTTTTTCATATTGATACAGTGGAATACCAAGGTGGAAAAAAAGAAAATATTCAAGAAAGACGAACAGAACAGCTAGCATACTAAAAAGACCTTTGGTCGCAGATAGTCTTGAGATACCAATGTCACATTAAAATACCAAGCATTACATTCTTTTCCTGACAGACAAAAATAGAGCATGACGAAAAATGTGCAGCTCATTCATTCAAACTGACAGATACAGATTATTTGTAGCACAATCTAATTATTTAAATTGTTTTCAGTCATTTTGTGTAGAAGTTCCCCAAACCGAAGTGCCACCCATAATTTTGAACATAATTTTTCAGAAAAAAAGGTGGATATATCAGATAAATATAACTACAGGGCTGTTACATTTTTAACTTGTTTTCCCCCTCAGTGACTTGCATCTATTTTTAATCTGGGAAATAAATACTTGTATTGTTTGCAGCGTGCTTGCAAATAGCTTGCTGCTTATTGATCTCAAACTGCTGTAACATAGTTATCTTTATTTTTATCTTTCCAATACATGTTTAAAGGTTAAGTTTAGTTTTATGTTTTGCCAAATCAAAGTTGCGGTTAAGGGCAGTGCTGTTGCTGTACCAGGCAGTGATGCAGCCAGTCAGGATGCTCTCCACAGTGCTGGTGTAGAACAGTATGAGGACTGGGGGGGTTCAGCCCAAACATCCTCAGCTGTTTGAGGAATAAGAGGCGCTAGTGAGCCTTCTTCACTACTGCCTCTGTGTGGGCAGACCATGTGAGATCCTCAGTGATGTGGACACCGAGGAACTTGAACCTGCTGACCCCCTCCACTGGTTTTCCGTTAATGCCGATGCGGCTATCTTGTCTCCTGAAGTCCACCAATATCTCCTTTATCTTGTTGATGTTGAGGGAGAGGTTATGCTGTTGGCACCAGCGTGTTAGAGAGTGCACCTCTTCTCTGTAGACCGTTTCATCATTGTCAGTTATCAGTCCTACCACTGTTGTGTCGTCAGTGAACTTTATGATGGCGTTGGAGCTGTGTGTGGCCACGAAGTTGTGGGTGTAGAGGGAGTACAGGAGTGCACTGAGACCACAGCCCTGTGGGGTACCGGTGTTGAGGATAAGTGGCGAAGAGATTGACCATTCTGACCACCTGACGTCTGCCTGACCGGAAGTCCAGGAACCAGCTGCACAGCGAGCTTTTTATGCCTAGAGCCCAGAGTTTAAAGTCAAGCTTGTAGGGCACTATGGTGTTGAATGCTGAACTGTGATCCACAAACAGCATTCTCATATGTTTCTTTTTTTCCAAGTGGGAGAGAACATAGCACCTACATGTTAACTAACTCTCATTAGAGTATTAGTAGACTGTCTGCTCAATATCTGCTAACATTTTATTTCCCAAACGGACATTCTACTGAATATAAGTAACTTTGCAAGTACATGTCAACTTATTCTAACCCTTACCCTACCGGTCTACTAATACTCTACTAACACTCTAATGAGAGCAGCTGCTACTCAGCACCATCTTAGTTAGATGTGTATACTGTAAACTGTATCCAGCGTAGACAGTGGCTATGTTTACATGCACCAATTTTCGTCAATCCGAATGAATTGAATCCGACTGCAGATCCGTTTACATGTACTCTAAACACTGTAATCTGATTCAAATATCCGTTTATATGTGTTTTATATACATTCCGATTAAAACTTTTGCGCACGCGCTCTGCGTGTGACGTCATATCAATCACACTTGCGGAGACAACCATCAGTGTTGCCAGATTGGAAATGTCCAAGTATTGTACCAGAAGCTCAAAATTATCGTATTTGGAAGAAAATTATCGTACACGAGTTTTTAGTACAGATAAATGAACTAAATTAATAACTAATGATTTTTACAACGGAATGAATCAACACTGAACTTACTTAAGCTGGACAATCACACTATTTTAGCTGCTGTACAGCCAAAATTATGTTCCCTCTATTTCTGTAAAGCTATACTTTGACACAATCTGCATTGTAAAAAGTGCTATATAAATAAAGGTGACTTGACGAGTCAAACGTACAGAATACAGCTATTTATCTAGACCAACAACTTTTTGACATGACCTGCAAATTACCACAATAGATAAATAACTAGGCGTACCTTAGTGGGAAACAACTGACCTGAAAGTGCTGCGGCAGGAACATTAAAGGAACACTCCACTTTTTTTGAAAATAGGCTCATTTTCCAACTCCCCTAGAGTTAAACAGTTGAGTTTTACCGTTTTCGAATCCATTCAGCCGATCTCCGGGTCTGGCGGTACCACTTTTAGCATAGCTTAGCATAGTTCATTGAATCTGATTAGACCGTTAGCATCTCACTCAAAAATGACCAAAGAGTTTTGATATTTTTCCTATTTAAAACTTGACTCTTCTGTAGTTACATCGTGTACTAAGACCGATGGAAAATGAAAAGTTGCGATCGTACCATGGGTGCAGCAGGCGCAATATCACCCATGGTACGGCAGCAAAGTTCCTTGATTATTACGCCGGAATGAGAGTATAGTTCCTAGCCATATCGGCCTAGAAAATCGCAACTTTTCATTTTCCATCGGTCTTAGTACACGATGTAACTACAGAAGAGTCAAGTTTTAAATAGGAAAAATATCAAAACTCTTTGGTCATTTTTGAGCGAGATGCTAACGGTCTAATCAGATTCAATGAACTATGCTAAGCTATGCTAAAAGTGGTACCGCCAGACCCGGAGATCGGCTGAATGGATTCGAAAACGGTAAAACTCAACTGTTTAACTCTAGGGGAGTTGGAAAATGAGCCTATTTTCAAAAAAAGTGGAGTGTTCCTTTAACTTATGCTCATGAGAGTCATTCCCCATGAAGATTGGCCGAGAAGACGTAACATGAGAAGACATTCACGTTCTCATGACGTAGAGGATCCACAGCTCCGATTATAACAACCATCATTTGAAGTGTCACAAAATTCTGAAATTATCGTACATTATGGGATTTTTTTCATTATTGATCGTACATCGTACAGAGGTCAAAATTATCGTACAAATACGATAATTATCGTACGTCTGGCAACACTGGACGTGAACTTGCGCACTGCGTAATGTGTGTCAACACTGCACTGCGCATGTGCCCCAGAGACTTCTGAATACGATTGAGAAAGTAGTCGGATTCAAGCGTTTACATGGTCATTTTTTGCTGTTGGATCAGACTAGAAAAGGAATAAACCATCCCTTTAAATCCGATCGAAATTTCATTCGGATCGAGCCCAGTCGGATCGATTAAGGTGTTTACATGAACATTTTTCAATCCTAGTGAGCCGTCAATCCAATTACAAATGGATTATTTGGGTGCATATAAACGTAGCCAGTGTCAGTGATTATAATAGGTTCTATTTGCTTGTGACGAGAGTGTAGGCAAATGTCAGCGGTTAAGCGACTGAACGCCAGTGGGCGGGGCCTATGGTGTGATGTATAACTTTGTCGATGTCTTGCTCTGAAGGCAGTCATATGCAAATGTATTTGCCCATGTCATTTCACAGGTAACCCAATAGAAGGTATGCACATGACGTCACAGTAGGCGAAAGTCACTGCGGTTACACACTGACTGGCAAAAAGACTGAGTGGCAGCATTGGTGTTGAGCTTGAATGCCACGGAAAAAACACATCTAAAATGGGAAAGAGCTGTTCGATTGACTGTACAAATAGATTCAACAAGAAGTAGAAGCGATCTTTTTACAGTCTGCCGAAAGCTACAGAAAAGAGAAGTGGCAATTCGCAGAAACAACTGGAATCCAGGCAGCGAAACGTAGATTTGCAGTAACCATGTTGAATTTGGGGGAAAAATCATACCTTGGGTTATATATTGTATTGACAACTCATCAATTAAATATTTACCATTTTATACTTTTGCGTAACTGTATCTTGTGTTCTACAAAGGGGGGATGGTTAGATAATGTTAGACAAACAGTTTTCCTTACAAAGATACTGTAGATAAATAGCTAGGAACACAAAGGAGTTCTTAAATAGATTTAGTTTACAGCGCAGAACTCTGTATTGTCTGCATGATGGTAACAACTGACAGTTATCCAGATAACTTTAAAAGTTTCTACAAAATATACTGAAACAACCAGAATATCTGTTGATGTCCTCATCACTTTTATGCCATCTTTAAGTACGACCAAGCATCAAGTCAATTTTATTAGCGCTTCACAATACACATCATTTCCAATCAGTTTTACAGAAAGTCATAATGTTATTTCTATAATGCCTTAGTGCTTTAGCAAGGTTTAGGGCTAGGCAATATGACAATATATAACAATGATGTAAGTGATCATCCAGATATAGATATACCTATATTGTATTTTTAGTGTTGTCTAGCAGATGAAGCGTTCAAATGCTTTGTCAGGAAACCCGATTCCTGGCCACTTCAATGTCTATAGACCACTGATTCTTTGGTGAGTTGTGAGGATCACTGTCAAGTCCAACTGCCTTTAATTTAAGAAGATAACCGTTTGTTTTACTCCCGTTTTTGCAATTTCCCCTATTAAATCTAGTCATGCTGCAGGATGTTTTGCCACTCAGTCTGGCTGAGGGGGCGTGTTTGGGCGAGAAAGTGATGTCAATGCATACACTCTATATCAAAATGAGCTGTTTTTCGAGCTTGATTAAATAAATGCTTTGTTTATAATGAGGAGGACGTTTTGAGCTATGAAACATCGGATGTTTTAAGGGTACAAAGACTGTAACTCAAAAGGCAAATTTGATTTCTCATGTCATTACCCCGCTAAATTATTAGGCTTTAATTTAAGATTGCAAATATAGTTGTAAAAAAATAAATAAAAAACACAGCTGTGCTTGCATTTTTGTGCAAAACACTTACCATAATTTTAAGACATTAAGACAAGAAAAAGTTCCATCTCACACTAAAGGTCTCAAAACAATATCACATCTGATTTATTACCAAGGATAAATTGTTTGGTTGGATCAAACTCTGATAAATTTTTATCATATGAGACAACAGTTCAAATACCCTTGGTCTGGTAGCTGCTCAATCATGAGCTGATTTCATGTGTAATTACATCTGGTTGTCATGGAAATAGACTGCAGTCCAGAACAGAAAAACATCTTTTAATATGAGCAAATATCCTGTTTGCATGATAAAATCTAACCATTAATTTTATGCTAGTCACCATTAATTTTATGCTAGTCAATATGCAATGACAAGGGTTCTCATAGGATTAGCTTTCATTTTCCTCAACCAAACTTGCTTAAAATTATGTGTCTAACTACTGCGCTTACTCTTCACTCTTCAGCAATCTCGAGGGTTAGCAAACCCGAAGCCTAACCCTAAAATCTTTGGACGGACGGACGGATGGATGGAGATGTTGTTCCAGCCATAAAAAGTTCTAAAAGAGAGCATTCCCATTCATCTAAATGGCATTTCTTCGGCTAGTGGTTGCAGCCCTGAAACAATGCAACAAGAATGTTGTCATCCTTGACTCTTCTGAGCACATTTCTTGAGCCACTCACCTGACAAAAAAACCTGGCTGCTGGACTAAGTGCCCATTGGTGACAGATTTAAAATCGTATTATCCGGTGGGTGTCCTGCACCTGCTATTGAGATGAGTGGGAATGCTAAAGGTTGTTCTCTTCAAATATTATAGATCTCATTGGACTAAACAGCCAAACCCTGAATCTTTGTCCAGGACCAACAAGGATGATTATGGAGGAACAGGCAAAAATCACAGTGATGAATTCTTTGTCTGATTAAAAGCTCTACACCATGCAGTACAATTTCATCTTAATCTGTAACTTCACATATGCTTACTTAAAAGTGAGAGAGTTCACCATCAATCCTCTTGATTTTGTTAGATCAGTTCAAGGGTCTCTAAGGCCACATCCACACGAAGCCAGAGCTTACCCTATCCAATCTTTTTTTTTTTCCTTGTCTCAAGAAATATCTGCATACACACAAAACCACTGAAACTGACTCAAAACGATGTAGTACACATGCCATATCAGTATGTGCCACTGTAATTCTTCCACAGAAATACACTAAAAATGGAGAATGAGACTTGGAGCATGCACATAAACCTTGCGCGCTGTATACAAACTTTAGTAAAGCTTAGAAATAAAGCTTTATTTGGTAACACTTTAGTATAGGGAACACATATAAACTATTAACTACGACTTTTCCCTCAATAAACTTCTAATTTACTGCTTATTAATAGTTAGTAAGGTAGTTGTTAAGTTTAGGTATTGGGTAGGATTATGAATGTAGAATAAAGTCATGCAGAATAAGGCATTAATATGTTCTTAAAAAGTACTAATAAATAGCCAACATTCTAGTAATATGCATGCTAATAAGCAACTAGTTAAAAGACCCTAAAATAAAGTGTTACCCTTTATCTTAGTAAAGCTAATAGGCTCGGTAGCTTCTGCGGCACGAACACAAGCATGTAGTCCGCCATTGTTGTTGTTGCTGTTACGTGACGTAGCGATGTCTGACTAGGGTCGAGACTTGGGGTAATGACATCATCATCTCACAAAATATACGGATTGGCTGCACACACGAAAACGCAAGGGTGTTGTTTTCAGATTTATCCACTCTGGGACCCAGTTTCAAAAAACAGCAGTTTCAGGCTCCCAAAATGCTGGATCCATCTGAACGAAACGCCCATACGATACAAAACTTTTGCGTATACAGCTAAACGCATCTCCATGTGGACAGGCTCTAAAGTACCGTATTTGTTAACAGTTGTTGGGAAGCACCCACGTAGTACTTTCTCTACAAAGCTGCATTCATCCTGCCGAAGATGTTTACAACAATGCAGAAACTGGTTTAAATCCTCTGTGGGTTTCAATCCATTTTTGATGTTCACTGACTGTGCAGAATGTATTACTCTATGCATAAAACATAACCCTCATAATCTTCAAGAAAAAACAAACATGCATACTCAATTCTATTTAAAACAGAAATCAGACGTCAAACACCTTGAAAGTTCTTCTGCATTTGACTTTGACATCGACATATTGCTCACAAACCAGGAGTCTTCAACCATGGTGCAACAACTAACAATGCAGATGAGAGAATCACACACTGTAACATATGCACCATATATATATTCTACGAGTCTATGTATCTCATCCACAGTTGCATGGTAAATGTTCTGTTCTTATTATAGTTTCAGCATAATCAAATTTGGCACAACAAAGTTATGTGCAGTTACATGCCATTTTCTCCTTATATGACACTGAACGCAGCACTGATTGGGTAGATATGTTGATTACTGATTGTTGACAGCTGGCTGAAATGACGTGATCATTGGATAGATTATTTGAATGTGCTCCTCCCGAACTTTGTTAATAAAACATCATTTAGTTTGTTATTTTCAGTCACATGTGTTCCTTTGTTCAGTTTTGCCACCACTTATCAGTTGTCATGGTAATTCATTTAGGGGCTGTTTACACGACACCATTTTCATGACAGCGTTTTGGTGGCTTAAAAAAATGCAAACTTTAAAAGTGCAAGTTTTTGAAATTGATACCGCTGTCATCTCCGTGTAAACTGCAAAAATGCAAATCTGTGAAAACGATGACGGCATACACATGCGTATTACGTGTTTAGTCTATCCACCTCATTTTTCAATGCAGAAGTAAGGTGTTTTCTGTGAATGTGCAAGACTTCACATTTATTAGCCGTTATAGGGAAATATTGAGAAGAATATCAAAGTGCAGTAAACTGAAAAAATAAGGTGGATAGGCATGCATGTTTGCCGCGAGTGCTCTGTAAAAGAATGCGTAAGCACAGGCGCGTAGTTTTTCTTTACAAAGAGACATTGCCAACTACTTGTCTGGTATGCGTAATAAAGCATTTTTAGTCATTTTTGTGCATCCGTGTGAACGGGGATAGTTTTGATAACATTGTCATATGTACAGAGAAAAAAACTTTTCAGTTTTTAGTACATCGTTGTCGTGTAAACGTACCCTCAATCAGCACAGGCTGATTTACTTGCCTTGTATTTAGTTGCTGTCTGTTCACCCTTCAGTTGTTCTGGTATTGCTTGTGTTTTACACACTGTTATGCCGTTAAATTATCTTTGATTATCTTATCATTTATAATAAACTTTGTTTGATTTTTATTCATCATCATCTTCCTTTTGGACCTTATGTGACACATACAAGGTTCAGGTTCTAAATAAACTTAACACTAATCACCATAATGGTGACAAACACTTACTGTCAGTAAAAGTGCAACATTAAATAGAGCTAAACTGCAATTAACATTTATGCATGTGGCAGTGACTAACAATCCACAAGGTATACAATTTATCAGTATGTTTTCCTTGCAAACGGAACGCTTGACCTTTGCATATAACATTATGCTCTTGCAGTTGAGCTACGGGGAATAATGTTTCACAAAGCAATGTATTGTTATGAGAAAATGTCGACATAATCTGCTTTAATTTCCTGAAATACGAAACATTTTATTTTACAAAATATATGTAAATTATAAATCTCATGATACCTCTGCATGAGCTCTGAGGAAGTTCAGTGTTGGGTATTCCAAGTAATCCAAGGACTTTTTCCATGATTTTGTTGTAAATTCTACAATAAAATTATAAATAACATGGCCGTGAACCACCCAATCAAAACTGCATTAATATGTTTGTTAATGGTCTGGAAATAAAATGAAACTGCTGAATAATAATTTCTGGTGTGTGCAATGTGTATTTTTACAAAAACATATGTGTTTTTATTTCGCACGTGAACTATGGAAGCTTGTTTCCGTCATGGAATAAAAAATAAAAAAGGTAATTACAACTTTTTATCTCACAATTCTAGTTTTTTTTTATATCTCACAATTCAGACTTTTCACAATTCTGTCCTTTTTTCTCAGAATTGCACATTTATATCTTTTGAACTCACAATTGCTAATTCTGAGAAAAAGTCAGAATTGCGAGTTATAAACTCGGAATTGAGAGAAATGATTTCAGAAGTGTGAGATACCTGCAATTGCGAGAAAAAGGTCTAAATTGTGAATTTATATCTTGCAATTCTGATTTTTTCCGAGAATTGTGAGATATAAACTCACAATTGCAAGTTAAAAAGATATAAATTTGCAATTCTGAGAAAAAAGACAGAATTGTGAAATAAGTCACAATTACTTTTTTTATTGTGAGTTTATATCTCACAATTTTGAGAAAAAATGCCATTTATAAACTCGGAATTGCAAGATATAAAATTGCAATTGTTATACAAAAAGTCAGATAAAATGTAACAATTACCTTTTTTATTATTATTATTCTTTTTTATTCCATGGCAGAAACAAGCTTCCATAGTAAACAAATGCTTTGACCAGTTTAAAAAAATGACTTTGAAAGGAGACAAAATAGAGGTCCAGCCTATTTTACCAACAACCACCCACTTGGAGAGTTCTGGTCTTGCCAATGCTCCCAGAATTCATAGCAAAATAAAACAACATATTGTAATTTTACATTACATGCTGTTAATGTAATTTGTTACAGTGCATTTAGTTAGGATCCATTATAATAGCTTCCATTCCACCATTCTGAACACTGGTGCACCACACTGTTGTGTGCTTAGTTCACTGCTGTACATCCTGCTGATCGACAGCTTTGTTTCCAGACACAACCATCAAGTATGCTGATAACTCCACAGTGGTGGGCCTCATCTAACAATGATGAAATAAAGTGGAGCAGCTTGCAGCCTAGTGTACAGCCAATAACGTGTTTCTCAAGAGATGTTTTTAGATATTTGATGGTCACTGCCCAGCTACAGCCTTCTGAACACTAAACATTCAGCAATGGAATCGGTGCAATTTCAAACTTCTGGGTATGCACAACACATGACACTAAAAAAAGCACAACAGCAGCTCCACTTCTTAAGGAAACTAAAAATAGCTGTGCCATCGAGAGCATCCTGACATTCGGCATCACCACTTGGCATGTGAACTGCATTGCAGCATGTGGTGAAAACCACCTAGACTTCTCTGACCCAATTCAAAATTTCTACAAGTTCACAGAAATCCTGATCTATGCATAATACCTTAGGAACTGCAAATGGAACAGTCACAGTGATTTTATGAACAAAACTGCTGAGAATTATATTGAGAAAGTAAGCACTAAATCTAAATATATAGACATGAATGCTTATCCAATGCGAAGCATCAAATAAACAAAAGCTACTTAACATTCTTCTAAGCCCCAAAACTGGACCTAACAATTTTATAAACAACAATAACAATATATGTGTTTTTATGTGATATGTATCTTTTATTTTGTAATATGAATAACCAGTCAGTTATTTCACTAACCTTACAAATTTGCATTTTTAACACTTTTTAAAAAGTACACACTATGTCTTTTGACATTATGTTATATGACATATACATAGAGCCCACTCCCAGTGGGTCAATATCCAATGGATTTTGAATAGCATCCCATTCATTGACAACCATATAAACATTATCTGCGCTATTGTATACATTCACCGCTCTATTTAGATAGTCAGCTTGCTTACAATTTTGGAATTTCAGTCAAATAAATACTGTTTTCGCTGCGTAAAATACATACAATATGCATCAAATGGTTATTTATATGTATACATGACTCACTGTAACACCAAGAGAAAGCAACGTGGATGTTGTGAGAAAAACAAATAAAACTATAGCAATAGTTATCTCCTCCTGCTCGTTCCTGGCTCGTTTAATCATTATATGCTGCATGGTAAATGCAGATTTATAAATGTGAATATTTGGTTCTGATATGCAGAAAGACTCCCATACTTAATTACATTTATATTGTCATGCTTAAAGTCCCCCTGTAATCAATAATTTTATCCCTTAAAACTCATCTTTGTTCACCAAAATGACATATTTAAACTTTTTTTTTCCTATGAAAAAAAATTCTTTATGCCTTAAAATAGCTTGAATGTAACTCTACACCCTTGCCTCATTTAGTATACGCGGATCAATGAATATGCAAATTAGCCCCGCCTCCACTCACTCACGCCAGCTCCGAGATCCACTCAGTCAACTTACTGAGGTAAACTCTGCACAATGGTATCGCTCTTTACAACATCAGACACATAACTGTAATTAATATGATTAGCCTTTTGGTTGACTGTGTTATCAAACAGCTAATAATGTGTTGCTAATATTACTCAAACCATGTTCCTGTTCGCCATGTCAGAGTCAGGCAGCTGCCTTCTAACAATCAGTATCCTTATAAACGCTTTGAACAATTCAGAATGTCAGTGGAGAAAGGCATATAGTTTATCATAACATCGTAATATATATCATACACCCTCCATATTGCTAAATCTACACAATTTTTCATATCAACAGAAAAATATCCTGGGATAACCTGGCTTCTCGGGTCGGACAGGTGGTAGGCACAGGCAGACTGCGGGTTCAATAACCAAGACTATTTCGAATCAGTTATGTACATTTGACAGCTGATTTCAAACGGTCCCGTGCTTATTTGTGTTCACGCTCTGTCTGAAAACTGTTAAAGGCAGCATTGTGCATTGTAGCTGGGATAACCTGACTTCTCTCAAGACTCCCCTGCTTGTTCGCTGTTAATGATATGCTAAAACCTGCCGGCATGTTGACGTGATTGGTTACAAGATAGTTTGTGACGTCACAGACACCAGCGATTTCAAACCGCGGGTTTGAGACTGCAGTTTTAAGGAGAAAATAATCAGCAATAGTGTTGACATATGAATTTGCACATGGTTTGTCTTAAAGCATATTGAAAACACCACATAGACATAAATAACATTAAAAACTTGATTTTCAGCACAGGGGGTCTTTAAAAATATACAGTATCTCACAGAAGTGAGTACACCCCTCACATTTTTGTAAATATTTTATTATATCTTTTCATGTGACAACACTGAAGAAATGACACTTTGCTACAATGTAAAGTAGTGAGTGTACAGCTTGTATAACAGTGTAAATTTGCTGTCCCCTCAAAATAACTCAGCACACAGCCATTAATGTCTATACCGCTGGCCACAAATGTGAGTACACCCCTAAGTGAAAATGTCCAAATTGGGCCCAATTAGCCATTTTCTCTCCCCGGTGTCATGTGACTTGTTAGTGTTACAAGGTCTCAGGTGTGAATGGGGAGCAGGTGTGTTAAATTTGGTGTTATCGCTCTCACTCTCAAATCTCACTTTTCTGTCAAAAATACTAGAAAAGGCAGTATCATCACAACTATGTTCCTTTTTAGAAAGAAATAGTATCTGTGAGGATTTCCAGTCAGGATTTAGACCGTACCATAGTACTGAGACTGCCCTCATTAGAGTTACTAATGATTTGCTCTTATCATCAGATCGTGGTTGTATCTCTCTATTAGTGTTACTGGATCTTAGTGCTGCATTTGACACTATTGATCACAATATTCTTTTAAATAGACTCGAAAATTATGTTGGCATTAGTGGAATTGCATTGTCATGGTTCAAATCATACTTATCTGACCGTTATCAGTTTGTAGTAGTAAACGAAGAGATGTCATATCGATCACAAGTTCAATATGGAGTACCGCAAGGCTCAGTACTAGGACCGTTGCTTTTCACTCTGTACATGCTACCCTTGGGAGATATCATTAGGAAGCATGGCGTTAGTTTTCACTGTTACGCTGATGATACTCAGCTCTATATTTCTTCGCGCCCTGACGAAACTTACCAATTCACAAAATTAACGGAATGCATAGCTGATATAAAAAATTGGATGACCAGTAATTTCCTACTACTAAATTCAGAAAAAACAGAGATTCTAATTTTTGGGCCAAAAACTTCATGTAATAACCTAGAATACTGTCTAACACTTGATGGCTGCTCTGTTAAGTCTTCGTCGTCAGTTAGGAACCTGGGTGTGCTCTTTGATACCAATCTTTCATTTGAAGGCCATGTTACTAGCATCTGTAAAACCGCATTCTTCCATCTTAAAAATATATCTAAACTACGACATATGCTCTCAATGAAAAATGCAGAACAGTTAGTTCATGCGTTCATGACCTCAAGGCTAGATTACTGTAACGCTTTACTGGGTGGTTGTTCTGCTCGCCTGATAAATAAACTACAGCTCGTACAAAATGCAGCAGCTAGAGTTCTTACTAGAACTAGGAAGTATGATCATATTAGCCCGGTTCTGTCAACACTGCATTGGCTTCCTGTTAAACATCGTATAGATTTTAAAATCTTGCTAATTACTTTTCAAAGCACTAAATGGTTTAGCTCCCCAGTACCTGAGCGAGCTCTTAATTCATTATAGTCCTTCACGTCTATTGCGATCTCAGAATTCAGGCCAGCTGATAATACCTAGAATATCAAAATCAACCGCAGGCGGTAGATCCTTCTCCTATTTGGCACCTAAACTCTGGAACAATCTTCCTAGCATTGTTCGGGAAGCAGACACACTCTGTCAGTTTAAATCTAGACTAAAAACGCATTTCTTTAACCTGGCATACACATAACACATTACCAATTTATATTTTCAAATCCGTTAAAGGATTATTAGGCTGCATAAATTAGGTCAGCCGGAACCGGGAACACTTCCTATAACACATGATGTACTCGTTACATCAGAAGAAGAATGGCATCTACGCTAACATTAGTCTTTCTGGTTATCCCGAGGTTCACCGTAGTCAACCGGATCCGGGCCGTATCCAGGTGAGACCGAGGACCTGCGCCTTGACACGACCACAACGCAGCCCTGAAGTATCAGCAGAGATTGAGTCAACTAGATCATCCACTGTGAGGGCCTCATCGACACGACAGCCACGACACAGTTCCTCAACAACCGTCCATACCGGCGTGATGAATACGATCCTCAATTGGATGGAACTGGAATAAATACTTTGAATGCTGCGATCCTATTGGACTTACGATGGCAACCTGAATCGTAACAAAGCACTGTTGGCCAGAGGAGAACTGGCCCCCCGACTAAGCCTGGTTTCTCCCAAGGTTTTTTTCTCCATTTAAACACCTATTTGCCACTTGTCTGCCACCTGATGTCACCTGATGGAGTTTGGGTTCCTTGCCGCTGTCGCCTTTTGGCTTGCTTAGTTGGGGACACTTGACATTTGACTTGACATTTGATATTCAACAGTGCTTTGATCTACCTGCATTGACACTATTCTTTAAGAGCTGCTGTGCAGCCAAATAATGTACCAGTTATCAATGTAAAGCTGCTTTGACACAATCTACATTGTAAAAAGCGCTATATAAATAAAGGTGACTTGACTTGACTCTCTCATACTGATCACTGGAAGTTCAAAATGGCACCTCATGGCAAAGAACTCTCTGAGGATCTGAAAAAAAGAATTGTTGCTCTACATAAAGATGCCGTAGGCTATAAGAAGATTGCCAAGACCCTGAAACTGAGCTGCAGCACAAGGTGGGCTGGTGGGCAAGGTGAGCTGTGGCCAAGACCATACAGCGGTTTAACAGGACAGGTTCCACTCAGAACAGGCCTCGCCATGGTCGACCAAAGAAGTTGAGTGCACGTGCTCAGTGTCATATCCAGAGGTTGTGTTTAGGAAATAGACGTATGAGTGCTGCCAGCATTGCTGCAGAGGTTGAAGGGGTGGGGGGTCAGCCTGTCAGTGCTCAGACCATACGCCGCACACTGCATCAAATTGGTCTGCATGGCTGTCGTCCCAGGAGGAAGCCTCTTCTGAAGATGATGCACAAGAAAGCCCGCAAACAGTTTGCTGAAGACAAGCAGACTAAGGACATGGATTACTGGAACCATGTCCTGTGGTCTGATGAGACCAAGATAAACTTATTTGGTTCAGATGGTGTCAAGCGTGTGTGGCGGCAACAAAGACAAGTGTGTCTTGCCTACAGTCAAGCATGGTGGTGGGAGTATCATGGTCTGGGGCTGCATGAGTGCTGCTGGCACTGGGGAGCTACAGTTCATTGAGGGAACCATGAATGCCAACATGTACTGTGACATACTGAAGCAGAGCATGGGCAGCAGGGCAGTATTCCAACATGATAACGACCCCAAACACACCTCCAAGACGACCACTGCCTTGCTAAAGAAGCTGAGGGTAAAGGTGATGGACTGGCCACGCATGTCTCCAGACCTAAACCCTATTGAGCATCTGTGGGGCATCCTCAAACGGAATGTGGAGGAGCGCAAGGTCTCTAACATCCACCAGCTCCGCGATGTCGTCATGGAGTGGAAGAGGACTCCAGTGGCAACCTGTGAAGCTCTGGTGAACTCCATGGCCAAGAGGGATAAGGCAGTGCTCGAAAATAATGGTGGCCACACAAAATAATGACACTTTGGGACCAATTTGGACATTTTCGCTTAGGGGTGTACTCACTTTTGTGGCCAGCAGTTTAGACATTAATGGCTGTGTGCTGAGTTATTTTGAGGGGACAGCAAATTTACACTGTTATACAAGCTGTACACTCACTACTTTACATTATAGCAAAGTGTCATTTCTTCAGTGTTGTCACATGAAAAGATATAATAAAATATTTACAAAAATGTGAGGGGTGTACTCACTTCTGTGAGATATTATATTATATTATTTTATATTATATTTTAGGGCCCTAATCATTATGATGAAACTCGACAGACCTGCACAGCAATCAAGAATTATCCCACTGAACCATTAGGAACTAATCCTGAATCTAAATTACTTCTTTCAGGAGAGCTATTGCTCCTGATATATGAAATGTCATGCCAGTGATGTATTGATAGAATGCTCTTTTTCTGTCAGTCTTTAATGATGACGATACACCTGGGTCAGAAATTAACCAGGGCTGAGGGCAAACATATGAAAACCAATCCTGCTTCTGGATGGCCACCTACTTCCAGGCAGCTATATTTTGCAGGAAAGTGTCCCTCAAGGAGTAGGATTGGACATCCCTGCACAAAACTGACCAAATTGTCCCTGACATTTAAAGTATGAAGGCAACCTGGCTTGAAAATCCATCTTAAGCTTTCAGATGTGTCTTTGGAACATGGTAAATTGTCTGTACCTGGTCCAAGCCAGTCATTAGCTGGCCCAAGATGGTATACCATCTTGAAAGAGCAACAAACTGGCTACCAACTGGTCACACTAGCTTAAGCTGGTTAAACTGGTTGTTGGAACATAGTGGGTGATCGACCAGCCAATGATGAAGAAACCAGCTATTATGTTCCAAAACACAGCTGTCAGCTTAAGCTAGATCTTCCAGCAGGGGAAGATCTATTATTATTATTTTTTTAATTTAATGTCATCGAACATTTAATATATTGTGTAATGAATAATTAAAATAGCAACATCTCTCTTTGATATTTACTTGATTTGAAAGGTTTTATTGCTTTGAATAATTTCTTACGATTAATTGATTCAATTATATTTGAGATAGATGGATACAAGACTGCATTTTATAGCTAAACTGTCATATGGTATATTCCAGGGGAGATATATTTGTCGACAAAAAAAAAAAAAAGGAAAAAAAAGTTATGAATATAAGGCTGAATTAACATATTTTTTAAAAAAGTGTTTGTTTCAGATCCAGGAAGATTAAAACATTTAAACATTTAAAAACTGTGATACTGTTATATTCATCCATGACGGGCCTCTCAAATGAGCTGATGAAAGCCCAAAGGAGAGCAACCGGCCTGAAATTGAACATCCCTGGCTAACGCTAATAAGAAAGACTTACACATTAAAACAAATGTGACAGTTTTGCATTTAATAGAATCTCATTTAATTTGCATAACAAAACAAATCCTGAATAATTAATTTACATTTTAATTTAAGCGTCCGTCCTTTGAGAAAAAGCTAGATAGATAGCGACAAATGAAACATTCATTTGGAATTAAAAAGATCTATGGATCATCTCCTGTGAGAGGATTTGTAATTAAACCTTTTCTGAGCTTGCTAGACAAACATCACAGCTCAGTACAAGAATGTTCCTACCTCATGAAATTAGTGTAGACAATAGACAGGGCTGTCGCATCAAGAACAATGTTCGACACTCGTCTCTCACCTCAAATGAACCATGTGCCGACTGATCTCAATCGTAATATGTGGCGACGTGCCAACTTGAAAAGGAAAGACAAATGACCAAACTAACAAACAAATGAGATGGACCGGTCCATAGGGAAGATGTCAGCCAAATTGATTCCAGCAAGCTGCAAACGCTTCCCAAGGGTTAACAGATGGTGGTCAGTGCTTACAATGCCAAGCAGATCTGCATTCAGCCAGTATGCAAGTGCTTTTTTGTGTGTGAGATGTGTGATCGGGGAAGGCAAAATTGGATTCGAGAGTTCTAAGAGAATGTGGTGATAATTATAAGGAAACAAGAGCCAAACAAAGAGTTTCTTGTTAATATTTGGTTAAAAAGAAGAACAAATTAAGCATTGTTCTGTCAAATAGAATCAGTTGTGTTGTTTGCTAAAGCAAGCATCACTGTTGCTATTGCTCAGGGATTTGAACAAACCCCTAAAACTTAGGGGGGATTTACTACAAATGAGTTGTTTTTTTGTGCCCGACTCACTAAAGGACTCACTTATGCAAATCAGGTAACATGCAAAAGTGCTCACAAAATCTGAGTTGAATGTATTTTGCGTGACGCAGTTCCTCATCTTGCTGATCAGTTCAGAATGCTAGGTTGTGGAGAATGTAGCAGATTACTATGATCTGACAAACTTTACTAGGGCTGTACCATCATTGTGATCCAGGCACTTGAATCGACTACACTGAACATCTGGATCAAAGCCCGGTTATAATGCTCTTATTGAAATGTACATAAAACAAGTCTTTTAAATTAATTCTCCATTTATCACCTGCTTTTCATTGGCAAAAATTGGGCAAATGAAGTTTGTGCCCTGTAGAACTGAAATAGCTCCAGTATATCCACTCTCTCTTCCTTCGTTTCAAACGATTTAGGGTACAACGGGGCTAAAGGCACACCCTATAAGAAAAATGTGCTTTTCACTACTCCCATAGTGTATAATTGCAGAAAAAGTTTTTATTGAACATTGATGGGGCAACAGATTTTGTGTGAAAATAAATCATAAAAGTGGTTTGTTTGTTTGTTTAAAAATCTTACAAATGTATGAAGTGGCAAGGTGGGCTGGGGGTAAAAGACTGACCAGCATGGGGCAAAAGGCACAAAGTACTGATACAAATACTTTAGTTAAAATAATGTTTTAATAATGTCTAAGTTAATATTTCAAAACAATCACGTTAGCAAAGACTGTACTATTTTCGGGTTTTTTTTGATAAATAAAAGAATTAATTTTTGTTCAATAAATATACTGTCATTAAAATGTTCATTTTAAAAATACAGAAACAACATTTTTAACATTCTGAAAGCTTTGAATGAGATCCCATAATAATTTAATATAGCTTTAGAGTAGTAACAAAATAATTGATATTTTATTATATGATATGATTAATATTACAATATGATGGTTTCATTATAAATATGGTGATTATTTTCATTGTGGACACCCAACTTAATATATGATATTTACCATCTGAATCTAACCATGTCATGTCAACAAATGAAAAGTCAGCCATCTATTTATTATCATGTTAATTACTGTGCCTTCAGCCCCAACAGCAGTGGCGTCTTTTACCCCAAATACTGTACCATACTTTTACATATTCTTCCATTATTTGAAAAACTGTTGCTTTATTTACCTTTAACAAAACTGAAAATCATTGAAAAAAGACCTACGTCTCAAAATATAGACAACATAATCTATAGACGACATATAGACAACATAAATCTATGACATTTTAAAAAACATTAAATATTAGATCAAATTAGCGCAGAATCAACTTTGGCTGATCCTTGACGCGATCGCAGACAGCAATACAAATTTCCACGTGTATCATCAAGTGCTGAGCTGCAGTGTTTCCCACAGGATTTTGTGAGATTGTGGTGGGTGGACATTGGTCACTCTCGGGGGGAAAATTTTGTACATTTTAAATTTAAATGCATAAATCTGGTGCATTCTGAGAGCAAAATTTAAGTGACTAGATCTCTTGTAAACAATTTTGTGCTCTAATAGTAATTTATTTATTGGTGATGGTTATGATTAGTCACGTACACAACATATAGTAGGCTAAATGATAGTTCATATGTGGTCAAACATGTAGAGTATACATTTAAACCATTAAAAATATGTAGCAAAAGAGGTTACCTTTGTTGAATTAATTTATTTCTAGAATAATTAGTGGGGGCCTGTATCTATACATCTGTATTTGTGGAACTAATGGTCACTCTTTGATTTGTTAAACACAATCCAGAATGCACTAAACACACTACTTCATTATAGAGAAAAATAACAAATGAATAAAAATATATAATCATAAGCTGACTAATAAATATATAAATAAAATCTAGGTGACTATATAATTCAGCAGCAAAAAGTATACTAGTCTAACTCTTGAAAAAAAACTTTGCACAGTAATTTTATAAAATCTAAATATGTTAATAAAAAGTTAAAAATTACTATTTGTATTCTTATGAAATGAAAAAAAACTATTTGATTTATATTTATATATGAATGTAAAGAATTGTGTGTATTTATAATAATCTAAGATTAAAAGACGTTTATTTTAATGTATTGTGCAGCTTTTTAATGGGGCAACAAGATATGATAGATACGACAGAACAAAACAGGCTATTAATAATCATTCAGTGTGCAAAACCATGATAATATGAAACGCTTCAAGTTCAAAACACAGCAGCACAAACCGCTTATGCGCATCCCGGGTGCAGAATGATGTGCTTAAAGCAATATAGAGTCACAGCGCGCAGTTGCGCTGCGCATTGAAAAGTTCACGGCACAAAGAGAATCCCTGTGTATATTTGCATCTAACAGTTTATTAATCATATGTTTCTTCTCACTTTTAAATTCCAGTTATTGTGCGTGTGACACCAATTCATAGTCCTTGAGTCGTGCGATCTAACAGACACCCTATAGCCAGTATGATGACATCGTTCAGAAAGAGCAATAAACTCCAGCAAGATAAAGTCATTTTATGCAAATCCATAGCCCTTTATCTACATATCAAGTATTATAATGGGAATATATCATATTGGAGAGTTTTATTGTGCTGACTGTCATTACCGAACGCGACACGCTGTTTGAGTGCTGAACAGAGAGTGATTGACAGCTGCAGCGGAGGGAAGACGAGTTTCCGTGAACTTAAATTTAACAATGTACACTTTCTTCTGTCCCTCACATGAAGCTATGGAATGGCTTCAGATGACTTTGAATATAGTACACGAAAACTTAATTGGTGCTAGTCTATTTCTTGCTCTATGACTCCCATTTTTGTTGTATAAAAAAGCACAGTTATCAATCGGTTATTTAAATATCGCGACAGGCCTAATTTCCGTTTAATTTTGAGACTGTGGCGGGACAAATTACAATGTGGCGGGCCGCCACAGTCTAGTTAATGTATGGGAAACACTGGAGCTGATTTTTTGTGCCATCTAGTGGTTTAAAAGAGAAAATCAAATGCGCCTTTTACCCCGGTGCACCTTTAGCCCCGTTATACCCTACAAGTGACACAATCACTTTGTATGATGAATAGATTCAATTTAACAAGTTAGTTCACCCAAAAATGAAATCTCTGTCATTAAGTACTCACCCTCATGTCGTTCCACACCCGTAAGACCTTCGTTCATCTTCGGAACACAAATTAAGATATTTTTGATGAAATTCGAGGTATCTGAACCACACATAGGCAGCGTCATTGCACCTTTCAAGGCCTAGAAAGTTAGCAAAGACATCATTAAAACAGTCCATGTGAATACAGTGGTACAACCTTAATGTTATGAAGTGATGAGAATACTTTTTGTGCGCAAAAACGTTACAAAAATAATGACTTTATTTTACATTTTTTTTCTCTTCCCTGTCATTCCCCTACAAAGTTTATGTTGTAGACACAGTGCAGCACTTCCAGGTTCTACGTCAGAATGCCGACCAAGTATTTGTCGACGATGTACATGTGAGCAGCACGACGCAGGAGCCGGCCAATACTCGGAAGCACTGCCAATTAAGTTTGTCATCACATTTACTATTTTTGTGTCTTCCAGCGATTTATATTACGTGTGAGGGCGAAAGATTCCCCACGCAGATTTCACAATGGGATTTGCTGCATTGACCAGTAGAAAGCTGCTTGGTTTGAAAGTGACTTCTGTGTGAGCTGTCCTTCATACACTGCTACACTAGTATTGACAATAGACAATGGACCTTTTTTGCCCACAAAATATTGCTAATGTGACAGCTCCTTTAGTTTAAAACACTTGGAATATTCCTGAAAAAAAAGGTGCTGGATAGATTAATTCATGCTACCTTTATATTCTTTTTGGAGGTTTTAGGCCGCACTTACTTTCATAACATGGACATAACGATTCTTCAAATTATCTTCTTTTAAAAAGACAGAAAAGGAAGAAAACCATAAAAGTTTAAAACGAAAGTTTGAAAGGGTGAGTAAATTATGAGAGAATTTTCATTTTGGGGTGGACAATATCTTGTTCAAAATTGGAAAAAAAGGACTAAACACAGCCCCCCTTTAAAATAAAGGGGTTCATGACACCCCTGGGAAACAGAATGGCAAACTGCAGTGATAGTAGCATTGTGAAAGAATTAGGATATTTTCAGCCATTTAGTTTGTTGATTCCAAGAGTGGCTGATAAATAATTCAGATCAAATCATGTTCCATTCATGCCGTTGCCGCCACTGGAATTAATATTAAGGGCCACAAGAGTTCGATTTCCCAGAGTTATGCACATGAATGTTAAATACAATACCTTTTTGGAAATGGTGCATCTTTGAATCCTCTGTGCCGAGAAATACTGAATAGCACAAATGTACCACATGGGATTATGGGTGATGGCAGCAGGCAGGGCTCGCTATTCAGATGTTTACAGATGGCTAAAGCTGTGTGCCAAGTGACTTTTGCAATGAACTTTGGAAAAGTAAAATCACCGGTGTTTATTAGTATCCTCAAGCAAACTTTACTTTAGACTGTATTACCAGAAGCCACCATGATCTCAGTCCATTTGTGCAGGACAGATGGTGCAGAGAGAATTCTACAGGCCACGTATGAGGTGAAAAGTGTTTATAGAGGGATTCATTCAGTGGAGGTTACTGAATCAATGTGCTGTTGGTTTCTGGTAGATATTACTAGACTGCAGTATCTCCTGTATCAGATGGTAAATTACTGTCTAGACTCTTATTGTTATTTGCTGCATCGCATCGCTGCATATTTGCATAAAATTTTGTATTTGCATAAACTATTTCACATTGACATTGGTTCATTGTGCTCACTGTACTAGATATCAACTTTTCTTTTAAAACGAATGACTTCAGGTTGTCACAGCATATCGCTGTCAGTGTAAGTGATTATGTGCTAATATATTCAATTTCAAATCAAACCTAAAATCATCAGGTGTTACACATTATGTTTGGAGCTGTGACCTAGTGTTTAGCATGTATACATGAACTGATGCCTATGCGGGAAATACAAGTTTGAATTAGTTTCATGAAATTTCTTGACATTTGTATGTCAATTTTGCATATACAATTGTCCCAAAAACTATTTGGACACTTAAATCCACACTCAAACTAGCACCACATTAGATACAAATCATTAAAGGAACACTCCACTTTTTTTGAAAATAGGCTCATTTTCCAACTCCCCTAGAGTTAAACAGTTGAGTTTTACCGTTTTCGAATCCCTTCAGCCGATCTCCGGGTCTGGCGGTACCACTTTTAGCATAGCTTAGCATAGTTCATTGAATCTGATTAGACCGTTAGCATCTCGCTCAAAAATGACCAAAGAGTTTCGATATTTTTGCTATTTAAAACTTGACTCTTCTGTAGTTACATCGTGTACTAAGACCGACGGAAAATGAAAAGTTGCGATTTTCTAAGCCGATATGGCTAGGAACTATACTCTCATTCCAGCGTAATAATCAAGGAACTTTGCTGCCGTACCATGGGTGCAGCAGGCGCAATGATAATGCGCAGCGTCTCTCACAAATGTCTCCATGGTTGCAAGGCACGCTCCCTGTGCAAAAATATCGAAACTTTTTGGTCATTTTTGAGCGAGATGCTAATGGTCTAATCAGATTCAATGAACTATGCTAAGCTATGCTAAAAGTGGTACCGCCAGACCCGGAGATCGGCTGAATGGATTCGAAAACGGTAAAACTCAACTGTTTAACTCTAGGGGAGTTGGAAAATGAGCCTATTTTCAAAAAAGTGGTGTTCCTTTAAAGCAAGTGGCATTTTTGCAATGTCTTTTAATCAGGTTGTGTTTAGGTGGTGCATTGATGAAGTCAGTTTTTCCATAGCAGAGTAACCACAGCTGTCATCACATTAACCATGATCCGCTAGTTTCACAAAGACAAATTTTCGCAATACTTTTTGTCGTAGTTTTGAACTGTGTATTTATTTTTTTGTTTTTGTTTGTTCGTTTTTCATTTAAGGCAAGACACTACAGATGTTCAGGATAAACACTGTAACTAATAGATATCACTATACATACCCAGTGGATTAATCACAGTACATTAAGACAATTGTTTTGTATTGCAAGTTTTCTAATAGGGATGGTTCGATACCACAATTTTGGCTTCTGTACGGTACCACAATCTAATACCATATCAATATTAAATCGATACCATAAGGTCTAAATTTTGGCGCATAATTTTACTCATTCTCGCAGGTTTCGCGTTTATAAAGCTGTAAATTACCGCAAATGTTTATTAGCAAATTAATCAACATAAATTTTTACATCAAATCAGTCATTTGAAAACTTTCTTGTGAGAAGTAATTTCAGCAATACTGCATCTCCCCTCTCAAAATGAGCAAATTGCTCCAGGCCTCAAAAGACATGCTGCGATACAACACATTCGCCTGTGTTTCAGGACAACTGACGGAAATCACTTGCCCCCGTCTTTTTAAACCTTGCCAATTTGAACATCCAAGCAATTATCATACTTGGGAGTAGGGCTACACGATTTATCGCACGATACGGAAAATAACATTGAACTTATACACGATTATCGCTTAAACGCGATTCACAGCTTGTCAATGAAGTATGGCTCCAAATGCTAATCCATCTGAAAGCACTGTGAGTTTGAGTCGCTTATAATGTACATTTGAAAAAGCAACACGCGTCAAACATCTTTCCAGACATGAGAAGCATTTATTAACATCTTGTCCAATAAAAGACATTTAATAAAATGATTTTAAACCAAACACACTTCATAACGACAGTTGAGCATCCTTCTGTGAGATGATGTGGCTTCTTACACAGAATAAGGCAGTCGTGTGTTTATTAGTCATGTTTAATCAAAGTGTTTCAATCTTCTGTTTATTCAGCTACAGCAATAGTATGATAGGGATAGGGATTTCCTGGAATGACGCCTCTACTTCTACTGCAGGGCATATTTGGAGTTTCTGCGCAAGTGCGCCCTCTGGCTTTCAGATGGAGAAGCATTTACTTCTGATCACAGCTCTGACAAGCTGCGCATAAAATAATCGCAGCCTTTGCAATTTCACGTGCTGTTTAATCGCGATAAATCGTGCAGCCCTACTTGGGAGCTCTTTGAGAGACGGTTTTCTTTGTGCTCATACCAACAGCGCACACACAAGCTACCTGTAAAGAGCTTGCGCATTCCACATTGAGTTGTTTTTCCTTACATGTTCAAATACACACGAAATTATGTCAAAATGTCCGTCTTGGTGAGTATTCAGATGGTTGAAACATGGTTGGTTATGTCTTACATGAATCTAAATAGTGTAACAGTAATAGTATGCGTCATTGCACGTGTAAAGGCCCGTTTACTCCAAGAACGATAACTATAAAGATAACTATAATGATAACTATATTTGCGTCCACACCAACAAACGATAACGGTTTGTTTATTCTAAGCTCCCGTGTTGCGGTTTCAAGTGTGTACATGTTTTTGCTGTTCTTGTTGCGTTAAACAGTTTTAACCAGCAGATGTCCTCAGCATGCTATGTTCCGAGTGATATAGCTAGTCTAATCTAACAGTGAATTTAGCTGACAAGTCAATATAGTGGAATAATAAATAAAAAAAACAACACCTAGGTTTTTTTCACTTCATCTTCAAAAGAAGCAAGACAATGTTGTCGAAAATAGCGCTGGATACCTGAGGTAATTTTATGTTACACTGTTTGCTAGCCTTGCATAATTATCTCATTGTTAATACTTCTCAACATTTATTCCAAGGGTGTGACCAATTGTTTTCATATATCCATTTTCTTTAAAGTATCCTTGAAAAGTGGGTTTGACTTGTCAAACAGTGGTGGCTTTTTCTGGACCTCAGCGATTAACTTCTCCGGCCAATCAGAATGGATTCTGATTGGCTTTCAGTGTTTTATCGTTCAACAGTTGGAAAAAACGTTCTGAAAGCGATCCCAACGATACAGCTGTGGTGTGGACAGTGCTACAGGTGCTGGTCATATAATTAGAATATCATCAAAAAGTTGATTTATTTCACTAATTCCATTCAAAAAGTGAAACTTGTCTATTATATTCATTCATTACACACAGACTGATATATTTCAAATGTTTATTTCTTTTAATTTTGATGATTATAACTGACAACTAAGGAAAATCCCAAATTCAGTATCTCAGAAAATTAGAATATTGTAAAAAGGTTCAATATTGAAGACACCTGGTGCCACACTCTAATCAGCTAATTAACTCAAAACACCTGCAAAGGCCTTTAAATGGTCTCTCAGTCTAGTTCTGTAGGCTACACAATCATGGGGAAGACTGCTGACTTGACAGTTGTCCAAAAGACGACCATTGACACCTTGCACAAGGAGGGCAAGACACAAAAGGTCATTGCAAAAGAGGCTGGCTGTTCACAGAGCTCTGTGTCCAAGCACATTAATAGAGAGGCGAAAGGAAGGAAAAGATGTGGTAGAAAAAAGTGTACAAGCAATAGGGATAACCGCACCTTGGAGAGGATTGTGATACAAAACCCATTCAAAAATGTGGGGGAGATTCACAAAGAGTGGACTGCAGCTGGAGTCAGTGCTTCAAGAACCACTACGCACAGACGTATGCAAGACATGGGTTTCAGCTGTCGCATTCCTTGTGTCAAGCCACTCTTGAACAACAGACAGCGTCAGAAGCGTCTCACCTGGGCTAAAGACAAAAAGGACTGGACTGCTGCTGAGTGGTCCAAAGTTATGTTCTCTGATGAAAGTAAATTTTGCATTTCCTTTGGAAATCAGGGTCCCAGAGTCTGGAGGAAGAGAGGAGAGGCACACAATCCACGTTGCTTGAGGTCCAGTGTAAAGTTTCCACAGTCAGTGATGGTTTGGGGTGCCATGTCATCTGCTGGTGTTGGTCCACTGTGTTTTCTGAGGTCCAAGGTCAACGCAGCCATATACCAGGAAGTTTTAGAGCACTTCATGCTTCCTGCTGCTGACCAACTTTATGGAGATGCAGATTTCATTTTCCAACAGGACTTGGCACCTGCACACAGTGCCAAAGCTACCAGTACCTGGTTTAAGGACCATGGTATCCCTGTTCTTAATTGGCCAGCAAACTCGCCTGACCTTAACCCCATAGAAAATCTATGGGGTATTGTGAAGAGGAAGATGCGATATGCCAGACCCAACAATGCAGAAGAGCTGAAGGCCACTATCAGAGCAACCTGGGCTCTTATAACACCTGAGCAGTGCCACAGACTGATCGACTCCATGCCACGCCGCATTGCTGCAGTAATTCAGGCAAAAGGAGCCCCAACTAAGTATTGAGTGCTGTACATGCTCATACTTTTCATGTTCATACTTTTCAGTTGGCCAAGATTTCTAAAAATCCTTTCTTTGTATTGGTCTTAAGTAATATTCTAATTTTCTGAAATACTGAATTTGGGATTTTCCTTAGTTGTCAGTTATAATCATCAAAATTAAAAGAAATAAACATTTGAAATATATCAGTCTGTGTGTAATGAATGAATATAATATACTCGTTACACTTTTTGTATGTAATTAGTGAAATAAACTTTTTGTTGATATTCTAATTATATGACCAGCACCTGTATATTTAGAGCAATTTTTAGAACTATATCTTTATCGTTATCTTTATAGTTATCGTTCTTGGTGTGAACGGGCCTTAATCGGATCTGTGACCGCAGCCTAATACATGCTGCTGTCTGTCACTAAATAACTTTTGTAAATTTAATTGTAAGGATTTACATGTTTAATGTATTAACAAGGAAGACAATCCAGTGTTATTTTACATTTAATTACTTTATTCAGTTTCTGTAGTAGCCTGCTTCTGCACCTGAATACTACTGTTACACCTACCTAAATTTAAGTGCAAATATTATGAAATCTAAACGTCATTCTAGCGTGTCAAACGCACGCTGGAGCTTTCGTGTTATTTAAACGATGATCTTGTTTATGTGCGTTGATCAGTGTTAAAAGAAAATAAATGTCTAAATTAGATCATTTGAATGATGCACTCACCTGTCGATCTCTTGATGTCTTATACAAGACAGGATGGGTAAGTGACAGAAGCTTGGCAAGGTTTGATGGATCTTCATCAGTTTTATTAGCAAATTAATTCCAAATTTCACTTCTACTGCCCTCTTTATTAATTAGTTTTGGGCGTGTTGAGTGAGATTCAACTGCTTTATCCATTTTGTTCCTCTATGTTGTCACATTTGCCGGTTTCGCGTCAGTTTGGTTAGCACACTGCCACCAGCGGTGAACTTCGGAAAAGCAGCATAAGTACCAAAATTAGCAAAATCATGATATCGTACAATTTGAAATAAAATATATACCGGTATTTTCCCAGTAGCCTACCGGTATACCGCGCATCCCTATTTTCTAATATGTTATGTTTAAATATGCAAATGAGGCACTGTTTAGTTAAATATGTACAAATTTGCATACATTTGAGTATTGGATGAAACCAGGTTTTTACAGAGGAGATTTAATCTCTTTTTATCTGTCCGTAAATCAGAAAATACTGTCAACAGCCAGAAAAAAAAAGAAAAAAAAATCAATATTTTTATGAATAAAATGTTAAAAAAACAGGTGAATAATATATATGAACAAACCATTCTGTAAGAACCTTCAGAATATACACTGACCAGCCACTTTATTAGGTACACAGGATTGGACCCCTGTTTGCCTTCAGAACTGCCATAATTATTTGTGGCATAGATTTAAAAAGGTGCTGGAAACATTACTCATCCCAGAGATTTTGGTCCATATTGACATGACAGCATCACACAGTTGCTGCAGATTTGTCGGCTGTATGAATGTGTGTAGTATGAATGTAATTCAGACATACTACATCTACCATGCTGTCATTATCATGTGACCTGCAGTGTCAGTTACGTTGCTTCACTTCCATTCACAAATCCTCTCCAGTGGCCTCATGGGATAGTAAAGTGTCCATCATAAGCATACTTCATAATCTCACCAGAAGTAGTAGGTCATCCGGGTACATTTTGCCTACTCTTTAATGAGTACTGTGAATTCAGACATACTTCTTTTTTCACATACTGTATTTTTCCTACTATACAGAAGTACGCAATTTCGGATGCAGCCATTGTCATGTTCAAGAAACCAGTTTGAGATGATTTGAGCTTTGTGACATGGTGCGTTATCCTGCTGGAAACAGCCATCAGAAGATGGGTACACTGTGGTCATAAAGATATGGATATGGTCAGCAACAATACTCAGGCATTTAAATGATGTTCCATAATTTAATGATTAAATTATGGAACAGCCCACAATCTCAAAAATAACAAGTGCAAAAAAAAAACTCTAACTTTGCCTGTATTGTCTTGCCTTAAATTCAACAAACTTATAGTGGCGCAATCTATAATAAATCAAATTTATATAGAAAGAAGATATGTTTGAATTAACATTAGTTTAAATACTCTTGGCACTCTTTTTTTTTTTTTTTTTTATTTAATATTTTGTATTTTAGGTGATTTCATGGTACTAAATTATATTTATGCAGTAGTTATAATCCATTTATTCACTTTTTGAGCATAGACCTGAAATTTCCAACTTAAACTGTCATAAATCTTGAACGTTTAGGTGCACAGACTTGTTTAAAAAACCTTTTTAAAAAGTTATAGAATTTTACATGTATTGTTATGAAAAAGCACAAAAACACTATATATATATATATATATATATATATATATATATATATTTCAAAACACATTTTACTCTAAAAATCAAAGCCATAAATCTAATGTTGTGTTTCAAATTTGAGGTTCATATATAAAAAAAATGAGCTTTCAGTAAGATTTTGTTTGGGCGCAGTATACCAAATGTTTCCAATATATGAAATTCGCATTCGTTTCCAATGCTCTCATTTCTGACCACGAGGAGTACAAGTGTGACTATTTTTTTCAGGATCATTTAACCTTTTCAAATCACATCCATGATTTTTTGTGTGTTTACATAGCAAATGCTAAAAACTTTAACATTTCATACCAGCCCTTAGTCCAGTTCACTGAGAAATCAGTGTTACCTCATCCTTATTCACTATAGTGGTCTATTTTGGTACTTGAAAATCCTGTTTTATTATCTTATTGAAAACAGTTGTGTAACCCTAACAAAGTGTGGAATTCACAATTCAGCGTCTTTTCTATTGTTCGAAGTAAACTGAACTGTAGAATTGAACTAATCACCTTCGATGGGAAATGTAGTTTTTGCGGGGCATATACAGAGGAAACAGACACCAGGACAGCATAATTTCACAAACAGAATCACAAAAATATTAAGCAGAACAACAGTGATAATAATACGAAATATTTTTCAACATTGATAAAAAGATTTTTTTCTTGAGCAGCAAATCAGCATATTAGAATGATTTCTGAAGGATCAAGTGACACTGAACGACTGATGCTGAAAATTCAGCTTTGCCATTAGAAGAATCAATTACATTTTAATATAATATTAAAATATATTTAATATTATTTTATATATTTTTAATATATATACATTAAAATATATTTTTTATTATTTTATATGATAAAATAGAAAAAATATATATTTTAAGCTTTAATAATCTTACTGTTTTACTATATTGTTTTACATTATAACTATTGTTTTTTTTTAAACATTTTTTTTTTTTTTTTTTTTTTTACTATCTCAGTTTAATATTCAGGGGCAGGAGGAGTGTTTGGAAACTTGTTTGGAAACAGTCAGTATTTTATATGGTACCACTAGTGTGAATGTGTGTCTTTGCTGCTTCTGGAGCTGCTCACATTGCTCAGAGTTCTCCCTCAGTAGGGTTGAGCTCACTGTTGTGACATCATAGTGGAGATTCCATTGTGGCAGTTCTAAACTGCAGCTCTGACTCTGGTCTGCTGTTGGTGTGTTAGGAGTGAACAGATCGAAAGACTTTCGAGACTTTCTGCAGATATCGACGACAAATATTGAATTCGCTTGCAGCATTCAGTGTCCATTAATGGCGCTGTTTAGCAGTGTTTTTAGACGACTGTTTGAGCGTTTCGCTCACTTCTTGCGCAGAAGGGAGACACAGCCGCGTACAGCGCAAGAATTAGCGGCAATAGAGAAACTTTCAGAGGAGTGTGAGGCCTTCGACTTCACTGCCAATGACAGGAAGTGCAGGAAGAGACGCTGCAAGGTTCCTGAGAGGTGCCAGCTTGGAAAGAGAGAGGAGGAAAGAGAGGTGAAGAATGAGAGAAAGATCATTCATAAAGATGAGGCTGAAGAGGAGAGAGAGCCACTAAGGCTTGAAAAGATAAAGATAAAGAAGAGTGGACGTGTGCATCAGAAAAAGAGAGAGATGCACAGTCTGGAAAAGTTGATGGAGGGAGGAAGTGAGCTTAGGGAAGCTGGAGAAAAGAAAAGGAAGAAGAGAAAACTGAAGCAACGGAAGACCACAGAGCCAACACCACTTCTTGTGGAGGTAAAACCTCTGCATACTCCGGTCAGATCTTCCTTCTTGAAGCCAATAGAGGGAGAGCTACCAATGCTTCCAACTGTCTCCGAACACCTTGCTCTACCAGCCGCTCGCTTCAAACCCCTGCCGCCGGTGACAAAACCTCAGAAACCGGCTCCAGCACCTCAAGTGGATCCTCCCAAACTGTTGGCAGTTCCTCCATGTCCCGATGAAGTTGTTTCGCTCCAACACTCTTCATCCCATGTGCGTCCTTCCAAACCACAGACGCTTCAATTGGCGGTTCCTCCGCACCCCACTCCTGTGTCTGATGAACTGTTTTCTTCATCCCAAGGGCGTCATCCCAAACGACTTCCTCCAAGCCCGACTCCTGCACCTGATGAAGTCGTTGCTCTGCGACGTCCTCCCAGCCGTAAACCTCAGCCATTCACTTCTTCCCTGTTTGAGCTGCCTCCAGAACTCATGCTGGTTGATATAGAGGATGAGGAGAACGAGTATGTGGAGTACACGGGGAAGACCTTCTGGGCCAGCGACTTACTCAAGTCTGAACGCCCCCAAATGCCGGAGGCTGAAATGAAACCGAGAAAGATGGTTGCTTGGTTGGAGAAGGACAGAGAGGTGCAGGAGGAAGCATGGGAGAGCGAAGTGGTGGAAGTCCAGGGATTTGAAGAAGAGGACCCCAGTGAAATTGGAGACTCCAGCGCCATACAAGGCCATGCCTCTCAGAAAACAGAGATCGATGAGCTCATGATGAAGCTCTTCTGTGTAACCTCTCCTGACGGTCCCAAGAATGAGACCCAGCACACTGTGAACATCCAGGAAAAGTGCAAAAGAAAAGTACCACTTTTTCTGTTCACCTGGGCAGAGGAGAAGACCAAGAAAAAGGAGGAGAAGAAAATAATCAAGGAGAAGGAGCGACGAGAAAAAGAGTTGCTGCTTGAACGCTACATGAACGATCCAAAACTGAAGCACTTGTGGATCAACAAGCACAACCGCAACTACTGCTTCTCCTAATGCGGATCATCGTCCCCTTCACCTTACCCTTTGTAAATAAAATATCCTCTTCACCTTTAACCTTTGTAAATAAAAAAGTGTGCAAACTAAAACACATGTAATATGAAGTGAATCAATTTTAACAAATTTAAATAACTGTTTAACCAGTGTAGGGGGTAACGCATTACAAGTAACTTGAGTTACATAATCAGATTACATTTTCAAGTAACTAGTAAAGTAATGTATTACTTTTACCTTTACAACAAAATATCTGAGTTACTTTTCAAATAAGTAACGCAAGTTACTTTGTTTTCCCATGTATTGACTGACAGCTCTCCTGTCATCATGTTGAGAGAAATCGACAGTAAGTGCAGAGGCGTTGTGTCTAAACATGACGGTTATTGTAGTTCTAGACTAAATGTGAGTATTTACTCATCTCACTTGCACAAAAGCAGAGTCAGTATTCCTCAAAATGTATAAAAACAGTGAAATGCAATCTCAGAAAATTGCACAAACCTGCAATAATTAAATATATTAAATTAAACAAATATACTTTATGTATTTAATCTCACTTTATTAAGCAATGTCTTTGCTGCTGACCTTCATGATCCAATTCAACCATACTAATAAGCAAAAATGACTTTTGTGAATCATTTGTGATCAGCCTGAAGCTTATTAATTTCACTTTTGGTTTGAAAGGGCCTTTACATTTGACAAAAATGTAACCTTTTTGTTGTTATTAAAAAACAAACAAGCAAGCCCAGCCCATGTGAGAAAAGGTAACGCAAAAGTAATGTAACGCATTACTTTCCATTAAACTAAGTAACGCAATTAGTTACTTTTTTAGGGAGTAACTCAATATTGTAATTCATTACTTTAAAAGTAACTTTGCCCAACTCTGCTTGGCACAGCGCTGGTTGATGTAGACTGTGCATGGTTAGTGAATAAGACGCAGGTTCTTGAGCTGAATACTGTGTGTAACTGTTTAGTGCCCTCTTAATTTAACAGGAGATTCAAGAAACCAAGACTCATTCCCAATAAATAAATTAAGCACACAGCTGAAGGGAAATCAGACCTGTGGAAATCTACTTAAAATGTGTTGCTGTATTATCATGAAAAACGCTCTTTAAGCTGTAGGCTAAAATGAATCTAATTATAAATATCACAGATTTTTTGATGAAGAATTAAAGATTAATTTCCCAAAATAGCTGTTGCTTTCTTTGACAAAACATTTTGTTGAACACAGAATTGCTTCTAAAGGCTTTCAACTCAGACTCTAGAGGTTTGAGCAGTGCTCAGTATATTTAGTCAAGTACCCGTGGGTTCAGTTTTCAATTAAACACATCAAGTATCATCAAAATATAAGTATAGTTCTTTTTATTGTTCTATTGTAGCATGGAAATGTAAAAGCATTTTCAGAAATGTCAGAAAATCAGAAGTTCTTTGTTGTGGCTGCCATATGAAGCAGTATATCATTTGGTAAGTCCCTACCACAACACATCTCAATGCATATTTCTTTTTCCTCCCTGCTGAATTCCCTCCAGTTGTTTGATAGGCTTTGAGCAGTCATACAGGAGATTTAATGGTGTTTAAGCAGGATACAGTCTATTGCTTTGACTGATTGGTGTAGTGCTGTGAACCCAGAAGTAACATTGTGACCTAACAGCACTATTTGTTCAGTGATTTACAGGAGAATGTAAAGGGAATGAATTGAGTCTAAATGGCAATTATGTTCCAGCAGCAGTGGGAGGGAAACTTATGGCTTCATGTGCTGGCGTAGGAAATCACGATGACATACACTATATGCCTGCTCTGGGATTTCTCTAGCGCTTGACATTGGAAAACTGGCAAGCCTAATGCATCCCAAGGGACATATTACAGATGTCAAGTTCTGTTTTTTTTTTGTTTTTGTTTTTTGGTTTTTTTTGCAAAGCTAGCGCTTTCATAGAACACAGACTTTACAAAGGTCTGTAGGAGACCTATAACAACATCAGAAGAAATAAAATGCATTAGTTCTTACAACCTATTATATTCTGTGAGAGACTGTGGCTGGTTGTTATTGGACAAAGCAGAACAAAACTACCTTATGAGGATTTTTTTTCTGTTAATCCTTGGGTTGTCAATTAAAGGGATAGTTCACCCAAAAAAGAAAATTGTGTCATCATTTACTCACCCTCAAGTTGTTCCAAACCTGTATACATTTCTTTGTTCTGCTGAACACAAAGGAAGATATTTAGAAGAATGTAACCAAGCAGATCTCGTCCCCCATTGACTACCATAGTATTTTTTTTTTCCTACTAGTCAATGGGGGGCGAGATCTGTTTGGTTACAAACATTCTTCCAAATATCTTCCTTTGTGTACAGCAGAACAAAGAAATGTATAAAAAATGTATACAAAAAAAAAAAAAAAAACCCACTAATTGTATTCACTAGAGGCCATTGGATTACATATAAAGTATACAACGTACAAACTGATAGGTAATAAGTGCATATTAAAGGGTTAGTTCACCCAAAAATGAAAAATCTGTCATGAATTACTCACCCTCATGTCGTTCCACACCCGTAAGACCTTTGTTCATCTTCGGAACACAAATGAAAGGTGCATTGTGTAAAATTTAGGAGGATCTATTGACAGAAATGCATTATAATATACATAACTATGTTTTCAGTGGTGTATAAAGACCTTACATAATGAACCAATATGTTTTTATTACCTTAGAATGAGCCATTTCTATCTACACACCGCCGGTCGCCATTTTGCGGCGGCATGTTTCTACAGTAGCCCTAAATGGACAAACTGCTCTACAAAGTGCGTTTCGTCACTATGTTGTTGTTCTTCTAAATCGTTCGTGTTTTTAGAGGCAGCTTGCATCGTCACTATGTTGAATACGCACGAAGAAGAAGAAGTAGTAGTAGTCGTCTGGTTTATTAGAAGCAGAAACCGTTCTTTATTAGAAGTAAAAAGAAATCTCATTGCTTGACTGGCTACTCTCTGCTGTCTCAGACGACGACATCTATCTTGTGTTGGCCAGACGGCCACCGTAGCTTCTCTATGTGCTTCAAAAGGGCAATATAACCACCACTTTCAAGGTCCAGAAAGGTACTAAAGACATTGTTAAAAAAGTCGACGTGACTGCAGTGGTTCAACCTTAATGTTATGAAGTGATGAGAATACTTTTTGTGTGCAAAAACAAAACAAAAATAATGACTTTATTCAACAATTTTTCCTCGTCCCTGTCAGTCTGTTACGCAGTTGGCGCAGTGAACGCATTGCAGAGCTTCTGTGAGGGTTAATGACAGAATTTTCATTTTTGGGTGAACTAACCCTTTAAGCAAACAACAACTAGCTATTAACAAAAATAAAAGAAAACAACTATTTTATAATCTAAAAACTGAACATTAAGGCAGTAAGGAGTAAGCTATAAAAACTAATCATTATTTTTACAGACCCGCTTCTTAACTATAGTCCAGTGTCTTTTTAATGTTTAAAGAACTTTTATGTATTACATTATAAAGATATTTTTAACACTCACATTCAGTTGTACCCTATAACAATGCTTTGGGGAGGAGGAGAGAATCTTGATAGTTATACCTGTGACATGATGTATCTCATCCATGCTGGTTACATTTGGCTCTTATTTATTCTAGATGCAGAAATGAATTTTTGTGCAGTTTCTACGTAAGATCCATTCTTCTCCCTATTTCATATTGTATGAACATCAGGTGTGGCCTTACTGAATATCAAACAGAGAAACACTGTGAATGATATTACATTACACCAATGCAAAACAAAATTAAAGGTTTTGTTTAGTTTTTGTGAGTGATAGATGTGTTTTGATCACTTTCACATTATGATTTGGTTCTTTAAACCATATATAAATTTTCCCAAAAAACTAAATTTACAATTACATAAAGCCCAGAGCCATAATAAGAGACTGAAGCAGATCCCATCACACCACAAGAAATCACTGAACAAATGATTATTTCAGGTAAACAAAGATAGTATTCGATGGATGTTGAGCTGTGAAGAAAAACTAATGAAGGATAGAATCTTGATTTATGAGAGAACAGGTGTGCATGCAGCTCTCACATCACCATGGATGAAATATTCCAAATATGAAAGAATTCTCTTTCGTTTTGCACATGGACCACACACTGGAAAACCTCTTCAGTTGCTCTAATGTAGACGGTGAATTGATTTCTCTGCTCTTTCATGCACTTTGTAGTTGTTTGTTTGGGAAGGTGGTATTGCATCAAAGGAGAGAGTGATTTCCTTTCGTCTTCTTCAAATTCAGCTGGTTCAGGGCAACTTTCTTCAGGAACTAGGTGTTAATACATGGATGCTGTCTTTGGATCTATATTCTCTGATGATGTACAGCCCTGCAGTTATATATTGCACTACTGGTTTAACCAAACACCAAAATTTTACATTGAAAAACCACATAAAACCCAGAAAAAATACCAAGTGGTTTTCACAGACCGCTACTCTGCAGTGTTTAAATAAAAAAAGCCTTTCAGTTTTCAGTGTCTTTTGTTAAATAAAAATATTCTTAACATATAATATGTGTATAGAATTATTGCAGATGGAAATAATATTTAATTTTATTTCTTTCTCACTGGTTGTGACCTCTAGTAACAGCAGTCCGGTTTATTTGCAACCCTGTATTTGTAGCTGTAAAGTTTACTAACCCTTTTTGCACTCCTGTATATACTTAAAAATGCATTAAAACTTTATGAGCCACAGTGGATTGAAGCTCTGATGTGATGAGAATACTTTCATGGATAAGATATGGAAGACAAAAGTGTTTAATCACAATCAATAAAATACTATTGAGATCATTGTTGATGAAAAAGAAATATGGAGATTATCACCATGCTAAAGAAAAATCACAGTCTAGGTTGTCTAAGCTGGATTCCACTGGTTTAATGGTTTTAAAGGGATTTTGGGAACTAGTCATGCTGTGAGGCCAACTAAGACGAGCAAACCTCCCCAAGAAGACTGTTTTAACAATGGATTATATATGAATCAATGTTTCAATATGTGTGAGTAGCCATGGCATTATTGTGGACTGAAATAATAAATATTTGACAGAAAAGTGGACTCTAACTCAATTTTTAAAATGTTTTGCTTTCATTACAGCCAGTCTAGGACATTGGTCCTTTCCTCTCAAAAGACATGCAGTCATTAGAAAGATTAGGCCACTTGGAAAGAGAAGGTTGAAATTAGCCCAAGTAACATGCAGAGGGATTTTCTTTTGAATAGGTCGTAAATGAAAGTTGAACTAGACTGAGGCACTGTGACCCCCGCAGGCTACAGGCGAGACATGTTGACCTGTCCAATCAAACCAGAAACTCCCTGTGGTGCTGCAGAGAGAGGGTTCACCGTACACCTGGGACCCAATTTAAGCTTGCAGGTCAGTGACTTCATGGTTGAGGGAATGTGAGGATTCATTACATGAGCTGAAAAACTCACGTCCTGCTGTTCTCCAGAGTGTTATTGCTTTCTCCAAACTGAGAGATGGAAAAAAAATCATGCACTTGTTGCCTTAACAAAGTAACTGTAGAAAGCAGTGACATGTGACTTTTGGACAAACTATTGGATTATTTATGAATAAACTAAAGTAATCAGTGTATGAATTTAGAAAACTTGGAATAATGGTGTGGAATTATGGTGTTTTGTGTCCTTTTTAGAGCTTTAAAGGGTTAGTTCACCCCAAAATGAAAATTCTGTCATTGATTACTCACCCCCATGTCATTCCAAACCAGTAAGACATTCGTTCATCTTCGGAACACAAATTAAGATCTTACGATAACACTTTATTTTACAGTGCCATAGTTACACGTTACTACATGTACTTCCCTGTTGAAAAAAACAGCATATGCTGGTTAGGTATGTTTTGAAGCATGAAAGCTGGTTTGAGCTGGTTTATGCTGGTCCTTAGCTGGTCATGATTTGGTTTAAGCTGGTCAAGTGCTGGTCCTAAGCAACTAGCTCCAGCTCAGGACCAGCTTAGGACCAGCACTTGACCATCTTAAACCAGCTCATGACCAGCTAAGGACCAGCACTTGACCATCTTAAACCAGCTCATGACCAGCTAAGGACCAGCATAAACCAGCTCAAACCAGCTAAGGACCAGCATAAACCAGCTAAGGACCAGCATAAACCAGCTCAAACCAGCTAAGGACCAGCATAAACCAGCTCAAACCAGCTAAGGACTAGCATAAACCAGCTCAAACCAGCTAAGGACCAGCATAAACCAGCTCAAACCAGCTAAGGACTAGCATAAACCAGCTCAAACCAGCTAAGGACCAGCATAAACCAGCTCAAACCAGCTAAAGACTAGCATAAACCAGCTCAAACAAGCTTCCAAAACATACCTAACCAGCATATGCTGTTTTTTTCAACAGGGATTACTATAGTAATAACAGTAAATTATGCATAATTACAAGTAACTAACCCTAAACCAAACCCTAACTGTAACTGTAACTCTATTCATAGTTTTCAGTCACTGTTGCGGAGCCCTGGAGGGCAAAACAGCCATGTAACTGCAGCACAAGCCTGTCAATTTTCCATCTTAAAAACAAAAATATGTGAACAAGATGCAAGTTTTGGGCACTTGTGATCCATATACAGCACCTGCAGTGCTTTCAATCACTAAAAACAGCGGGACGATTTTTTTTATAAAGCTAACGTGAAAAACACGAGGGTGGGTTGCACCAATAAGGATTAAATTAAGCAACTAATCAAGGATTTGTTGATCTGGGTTTTATTTTAAATCGAGTTGTGTTGCACCACTTAATTTTAAACACAGATTAACTACGCAGAAAGATCGCAACATAGGCGGAGGGTGAATCGACGCCAGGCTAAAGAATCCTTAGTGCAACCCACCCTTAAAGTGCCTTAATGTACTAAAACAGTGATATTAAAAGATCAAATTCAGTTTAACCCTTTTTGATGATGCATACTATATACAGGTGAGCAGATGAGCCCAGAATATGAACACAACGCGTTTTCTTTATAATGGTTTTCGATGGAAAAAACGCTTAACGAGAAACCTCGTGGTGCATTAATATTATGTGTTCATTTGTTTGCCTGTACAAGGTATGCATAATCAATAAGGTATATATTGAATTTGGTCTTTAAATATCACTGTCTTACTACATTAGATCTTACTACAAACCTGGTAAAAATGACTGGCGGTCAATGGAAGAAAGCCTTGTTTTGCCCGCCAGGGGGGCATTCCCCTCAGGGCGTGACGTCACGTGAAAACTATCAATAGTACATGTAGTTAATTAATAGTACTCAGTACTTATTTTAGTAATTACAATGTAACTATGGCACTGTAAAATAAAGTGTAACCGATCTTATTGATGAAATCTGACAGCATTCTGTCCTTCCATAGACTGCCTTTGCCACTTGATCTTTGACACTTCAAAAAGTTCATAAAGAGATGGGAAAACGAATCCATATGAATCGAGCAGTTTAGGCCAAATTTTCTGAAGCGACTTGAACGCTTTTTATGATGTAAAGATTTAATTTAGGCTTTTACTCACATATAAACAATGATCAGCGAACATAAACAGAAGCTCAACTGAACTTTAATGACGCACAAGAACAAACCTCTTCCAGAAGCTGAAACGAGCATCTGTTTATGTTCACTGATCAAGTTTTATATGAGTAATAGACTAAATTAAATCTGTTCATCATAAAAAGCAATCAAGTCTCTTCAGAAAATTTGGCCTATGCTGCTTGATTAATATGGATTCGTTTTCCCATCTCTTTATGAACTTTTTGAAGTGTCAAAGATCAAGTTGCAAAAGCAGTGTATGGAAGGACAGAATGCTGTCAGATTTCATCAAAAAGATCTTCATTTGTGTTCCAAGAAGAACGCAAGTCTTACAGGTTTGGAACGACATGGGGATGTGTAATTAATGACAAAATTTTCATTTTGGGCTGAACTAACCCTTTAAAGTTGTGGTCTCTATGAACTATTGATGAAAAAGCATAATGAAACTATTCCTTTAATACACTTTAATTTCCACCTATATCAATCCAATCGAAATGTACTCATGTTGAAGCAATATAATTATGCAAAAGTGAACACAACTGCATTTTCACTGGTGCATCAGTTCAATACAACAATGGCTTGCTTATATAGACTGAATGTGGACATTTGTACTTCAATTACAGAATTATTGAAGAATCAGCTATTTTTCAGTAGCTGTAATTTGGTGCAACAGACCAACCCCAGCCCCATCTGTCGATTTGAGTGACCACCCTAAGGGGTTACTAAAATATGTATAGACAAATTTCAAATTATATACCAGTAGAACTCTGTTGAATTATAGATAACCCCTGTGGATTTTCACACTGTAAGGAAACCACGTTTCTGTACAGTGCAGATTAAGTTATCAAGTCAGTGTGATGAGAATATATTATTAAATGTTCTGCTGCATCATTTGTCAATGTATTCAGCCATCAAAACAGAGAAACAATGCAGATGGTGTTATTATGGTGTTCTATAAATGTAAGGAGAAAATATGCATCATATATTGTTCCTTGTCCTTGTATTTTACATTAAGAGACTGTGTTTATCCTGCAGTGCAACACAGAGGACATTTTTATTGCTGAGAGGTAGCATATCTCAGAATACTCAAAACTAAAAATACTGTCATCATTTACTCATCTTCATGTCGTAGGAATTTCTTTCTACTGTGGACACAAAGGAAGATATTTTAAAAAGTAAGAGTAAAGATGATGACAGAATTTTCATTTTTGGTAAATTACCCCTTTAATGGAGTTCTGAGACTTTGGTTCTTTAAATGGTTCTCAAACTTACATAATCATGGCATAAAGTAATTTAGTTGCATTAGAGAAATTTGCTGGATGTGGCGCAGTAAAGAAGAGATGGATGGGTAATGTACTTCGTTAATTTCAAATCATGTTTGTTTATTGTTATCATAATGACAATAAACATAATTGTCATCAACTGTTCAGTTGACATCTCTGTAGCGCTCTTAATGGAAGGGATTTGAAGGACTATCAGCGGCAGAGCCAGATAAGCAGATAGACAGATATGTGATATGAGCTGTAGAGGTCTGGTGTGCACATAAAACTCTTTTAGTGTGTCTTCTGTGCCGCTTTTGAATCAATGCTCAATTTATTAGCGATCATCCATATATATCTAGATTCAAAAATATTGCTGTTGTTTAGTATTGCACACTAACACACACTCAAGCAAGGAGGAATAAAAATGATATATTTTATATACAGGGAGCCAATGCTGACATTTCAAAGCTTGTGGATAGCTCTATGAAGTCAGACACACAGGAGAGATGCACATGGAGGCAAGGAAATGTGGTGTAGAATTCTAAATCAAGCCACAGGACAAAAGTTTAAAAACTCCAATTCACAAGTACAGAGGAAATGATATTCTGGAACAAAAGTGCTGCCTATAGCTGATCTGCCTTGGCAAATCTCCCCCAAAATATCATGTTCAAAATCCATTCAGGATTCAAAATAGCAAAAATGAAAGATTAACCTAGCTTCCTTCTAAAAATGTTATGGTGACATAAAGTAAGGAAGGCAGGCCGCTCTTAAAAGCCCACAAACTAGATTATGCACCATAAAGCCATCTCTAACAGATCCTCCTTATATTCCTGCAGTCTACAGAAGCTTCAGGCAGAGTATTGGGTTACAGTACTGTAGCTTTGCTTTTAGCTGTAGTAGAGGTTTCAAATCCAATTTGGTGTATTTTTAGGGAAGCTGAATACAAACAATGATTGTGTAAGGGAAACTGGGTGTGCTGTCAGCTTTTTAGCTCATAGAAAACTAATGACAAAAGGATTGCTTACATAATGTGTAATACACTTACAGGGTAAAACTGTTCTATTTCGTCATATCTGAAATAGATATTTATTGAGCCTGTAAAAAGGATATGCACACAAATGATGACGCCCACGTCAACATGAAACAGCATTTACACACAACCCATTTTACTTTCATAGTGTGACATATTGTTTAGAGAAACTGAACATTCATCACCGACAATAACAACAACAAAAGTAAGATGAGATGTGTTGCCTCACCTCACTGTCCAGCCTGCACTCTGGGTTACTTGTTAAATTGTGGACTACTCCCCTCCTGAAACACCATCACCCACTTTTGAAGAGGCCTGTCAACCAGGATGAAGGGCTGAAGGTCAAGCTCACCATCTAGCATTTTTTTCTATGTATCCTAATGATAATGATACACTTCAAGAACTTCATATATTAATTTACTTCAAGCGCAATCAAAGAATGGCATCACATCATATCAAACAAAATCAGGCCTTTCTGTTAAAGTTTGCACCAGCTGGTAAACACCTCTGAACTACCATTGTCTGTGACAATTATGTAATAGGTGGGTGTGCTCTGAGGCTCCGCCTTCTTTGACGTGAAAATCTTCGTTTCTTCTTTTCAGTCCATCAGGGTCAGACACAAGTAAAAACATGGACTGCTTTATAGTAGGAATTCAAAATGTTTTAATTTAATTCCAATTCTACATGATACTGACACTTTTTTTTCCTTCATGTTTAATACTGTACTTGAAAGGGATCATGACATGGTTTTTTTAATTATTATTTTAATGTTCCTTGAGGTTCACTTATAATATTAACTGTACAGGTGCTGGTCATATAATTAGAATATCATCAAAAAGTTGATTTATTTCACTAATTCCATTCAAAAAGTGAAACTTGTATATTATATTCATTCATTACACACAGACTGATATATTTCAAATGTTTATTTCTTTTAATTTTGATGATTATAACTGACAACTAAGGAAAATCCCAAATTCAGTATCTCAGAAAATTAGAATATTACTTAAGACCAATACAAAGAAAGGATTTTTAGAAATCTTGGCAAAATCTTGAAAAGTTTGAACATGAAAAGTATGAGCATGTACAGCACTCAATACTTAGTTGGGGCTCCTTTTGCCTGAATTACTGCAGCAATGCGGCGTGGCATGGAGTCGATCAGTCTGGGGCACTGCTCAGGTGTTATAAGAGCCCAGGTTGCTCTGATAGTGGCCTTCAGCTCTTCTGCATTGTTGGGTCTGGCATATCGCATCTTCCTCTTCACAATACCCCATAGATTTTCTATGGGGTTAAGGTCAGGCGACTTTGCTGGCCAATTAAGAACAGGGATACCATGGTCCTTAAACCAGGTACTGGTAGCTTTGGCACTGTGTGCAGGTGCCAAGTCCTGTTGGAAAATGAAATCTGCATCTCCATAAAGTTGGTCAGCAGCAGGAAGCATGAAGTGCTCTAAAACTTCCTGGTATACGGCTGCGTTGACCTTGGACCTCAGAAAACACAGTGGACCAACACCAGCAGATGACATGGCACCCCAAACCATCACTGACTGTGGAAACTTTACACTGGACCTCAAGCAACGTGGATTGTGTGCCTCTCCTCTCTTCCTCCAGACTCTGGGACCCTGATTTCCAAAGGAAATGCAAAATTTACTTTCATCAGAGAACATAACTTTGGACCACTCAGCAGCAGTCCAGTCCTTTTTGTCTTTAGCCCAGGCGAGACGCTTCTGACGCTGTCTGTTGTTCAAGAGTGGCTTGACACAAGGAATGCGACAGCTGAAACCCATGTCTTGCATACGTCTGTGCGTAGTGGTTCTTGAAGCACTGACTCCAGCTGCAGTCCACTCTTTGTGAATCTCCCCCACATTTTTGAATGGGTTTTGTTTCACAATCCTCTCCAGGGTGCGGTTATCCCTATTGCTTGTACACTTTTTTCTACCACATCTTTTCCTTCCTTTCGCCTCTCTATTAATGTGCTTGGACACAGAGCTCTGTGAACAGCCAGCCTCTTTTGCAATGACCTTTTGTGTCTTGCCCTCCTTGTGCAAGGTGTCAATGGTCGTCTTTTGGACAACTGTCAAGTCAGCAGTCTTCCCCATGATTGTGTAGCCTACAGAACTAGACTGAGAGACCATTTAAAGGCCTTTGCAGGTGTTTTGAGTTAATTAGCTGATTAGAGTGTGGCACCAGGTGTCTTCAATATTGAACCTTTTCACAATATTCTAATTTTCTGAGATACTGAATTTGGGATTTTCCTTAGTTGTCAGTTATAATCATCAAAATTAAAAGAAATAAACATTTGAAATATATCAGTCTGTGTGTAATGAATGAATATAATATACAAGTTTCACTTTTTGAATGGAATTAGTGAAATAAATCAACTTTGATGATATTCTAATTATATGACCAGCACCTGTAATAGTTTTTTGCTCAAAAAAAAAAAAAAAAAAAAAAAAAAAAAAATGAATAAGTCATATTCACAAAAATTATTTCCCACCCTCATTCAGACCCTCTAGTTCACCCTAAAATGAAAAGTCAGTCATCATTTACTCACCCTGGTTGTTCTGCCACCCCAATTCACCTTGCATACATTGAAAGACAAATAACTCCTCTACCAATCACCACACTGAGGCAGATACTCAGGTTACTTCGTTTAATGGATGACTCGAAGTAGGGTAAAACTGAAAGGAGAAGGATACAATAAATGTATGAATTTAAGTATGTTGAAGAAAGAATATATCACATATTACTAGCACGCCATGAGCACATATGAAATAACAGCACATGTAGGTTTGCAGACATGTATAACCTAACAAATGGACTCTGGAGTGGACTCAGAGGCTGGAGCGGGCTGGAGCCTTCACTGGGCTCTGGTCGCGGGCTGGAGCCTTCACTGGGCTCTGGTCGCGGGCTGGAGCCTTCACTGGGCTCTGGTCGCGGGCTGGAGCCTTCACTGGGCTCTGGTCGCGGGCTGGAGCCTTCACTGGGCTCTGGTCGCGGGCTGGAGCCTTCACTGGGCTCTGGTCGCGGGCTGGAGCCTTCACTGGGCTCTGGTCGCGGGCTGGAGCCTTCACTGGGCTCTGGTCGCGGGCTGGAGCCTTCACTGGGCTCTGGTCGCGGGCTGGAGCCTTCACTGGGCTCTGGTCGCGGGCTGGAGCCTTCACTGGGCTCTGGTCGCGGGCTGGAGCCTTCACTGGGCTCTGGTCGCGGGCTGGAGCCTTCACTGGGCTCTGGTCGCGGGCTGGAGCCTTCACTGGGCTCTGGTCGCGGGCTGGAGCCTTCACTGGGCTCTGGTCGCGGGCTGGAGCCTTCACTGGGCTCTGGTCGCGGGCTGGAGCCTTCACTGGGCTCTGGTCGCGGGCTGGAGCCTTCACTGGGCTCTGGTCGCGGGCTGGAGCCTTCACTGGGCTCTGGTCGCGGGCTGGAGCCTTCACTGGGCTCTGGTCAGAGGCTGGAGCCATCATTGGGCTCTGGTCAGAGGCTGGAGCCATAACTACTCTGGTGAAGCTGTAGCCTCTCTCTGTCATGATCTTCCTGGGGTAGTCTGTCAATCCCGGCTCACCAAGTCCATCATTACTGCTGCTAGATCCAATTTCTTTGGTTTGTCTTTCTGTCAGCGATGGTTGCAGGCAAGGACACTAGAAGTCAGGATCTAAGTGCAGCAATACTTTTAATAAAACAAAACTCAAAATAGCAATATACTCAGGAAACTGGAACAGGCAAAATACTAACAGAACAACACAACAATATCTAACAAAGACAGACAAAGAACTGAAGAAAACACAGGGCTAAATACACTGGGCAAACCAAAGATCTAATGAGATAATTAACTAAACACATCTGAACTGAACCTCAAATCAATTAGTAACCATGGTGACAAACAGGGAGAGAATAGAGGACACCTAAACCAATTATCAAACTGAAAACAAACCTAGAAACTAAGACATGAACACAACAGATCAAAAACAAACTCTACACAAGAACAGAACTCAAAACATGACATACTACTGTGCTAGACTAACTGTGACTTGTCACAGCGCTTACATATTGTTGCTCTTTTTTTTTTTTGTTCAACTGCTTCTGTTGTTCTCATTTGTAAGTCACTTTGGACCACTGTCACTGTCCACTGTCTTCTGTAGTGGTCAGTACGGTCAAACTTGCCAGATGGACTAGGACAAGGAGTAATGTATGAGTGAGTAAGTATGAGTATGAGTATGAGGGGATCCTCAGGGTCCATAGAAAATGGGACCAATTATTGCCATCACCTCTGCCAAGAACGTTATGAGAACCATTGCATTATGCATTATTCTTGATGGTCCCAGCTGAAGCATCTTGTCCAAGATATTTTGAGTTATCCCAATAATCCGTTCCCACACATTGCCCATGTGGGAGGCATGGGGAGGATTGAAGATCAAAGAACATCCTTGTTCTGCGAGTAAGCTTGTCACTTAAGCTTCATCCAAGTTGGAAGGGATGAAGTTCTCTGCACGCTCCCACGAAATTCATCCTTCTATCCGAGTGTATATGCATACCGGACCAGGAATGGCAATGAAGCGCCTCAAGGCATTTATGAAACAAGATCCATAGACTGTATTACCTCAATACAGACAGCTCTAATGGTTAAACAGGTGAACAACACTGCCTATCTCTTGTTGTATGCAAGTCCACCTCTGCAAATCACACATCCAGATAAGGGAACATCTTTTGACACCCACAATCCAAAATCCAATCCAAATCTACTTTTTGGGGGGGATTTCTAGGTGTTGTATTTGTCAAGTAATGTTGCCAAATTTTCAATCACCCAAATTTCAATGTAGCCTTTTAATGTGGATTTTAGAAAAAGGTGAAAGAAAAGGTGCAGTGGATAGAACCAACTTTTGGTATAAAAAAAAAAAAAAAAAAAAAATTGTCCCCCAAGTCCAGCAACTGTTAAACTCCTGCCACACAATTGCAAATGAAAACACATAGGACATACTATCCAAGCAGTTTGAAGGCACGTCCCAGTTCAGAGCCTGCCCTGTGGCAAGGACATATCCATAAGCCTGTTAATGAGCATATATTTAACTGAAATTAATGACAATTAACTTCCTGCACAAAACTTATTATCATGAATGTAAAATGTTTTGTGTACAGTCACACTACACTTTACACATACAAATACAGATCATCCAGAGCAATAAAGCATTACTATTGTTGCAGTTGCTTCATCGGGACTTTGATTGTGAACAATAAAATGTTTTATAAAATCAAAAAAACAAAAAAAAACAAACATAAAAGCAAAACAGGAAAAAAACATAATGGGGCAGAGAATGACAGTTCTTTTTGATAGTGCACATCAATGTCACTGTTACTAGGTTGCAACTCTACCTACATTTTTGCAAAACTCCAAAAAGTGTAGGCTACATATCCGCTTGTTAGTCTGACATCATGTGTGGCTGTTTCCAGGTCCAAACGGTCTATCAAATGCAAAAGAAAACAAGAAACTGTGCTAATATACACTCACAATGTGCTGAAAAATCATGATCCTAACTTTTATCTCCAACAGTGATTCATCTTATATGAATTATTAAAATAGTTGTGTCTGGGACGCTGTGAGCCTGGAGACTGTACACTACATTGTGACTTTTTAAAAGCTTATCTTACAGTCCCTCTGTAGTCAATAATTTTATCCCTTAAAACTCATCTTTGATCACCAAAATGAAATATTTAAACGTTTTTTTTTCTTTGAAAAAAATTCTCCATGCCTTAAAATAGCTTGAATATAACTTTACACCCTTGCCTCATTTAGTATATGCGATTCAATGAATATGCAAACCCGCCTCTACTCACTCACACCAGTTCAGAGATCTACTTGTTGATGATCACACTTTGACATGATTGGTTACAAGGTAGTTTGTTTTTGAGACTGTCTTTGGTTCACTGCAGTTTTAAGGAGAAAATACTCAGCAATGGTTTTGACTTATGAATTTGCACATGGATTGTCTTAAAGCATATTAAAACACCCCATAGACATATAAACAATATTAAAAGCTTGATTTTCAGCACAGGGGGATTTTAAGTGTGTAAACAGTGCTCATAAAAAGCTGCTAAGTAGTCTCAATTGAAACAAGAGACTTGGACCCGGAAACATTCCTAACGCCTTACGAGGGATGTAGCTTCTGCAACACTAGTGGCACCTAGCGGAATTACAAAAATAAAGCATATTTTGCAAATGCCCCCTTTGCACATCGTGCCTCTCTCAACTCAAACATCACAATCACAGCTCTTATGGGTGCTTGTATAAAGGCACGTCTTAACAGGTAAATGTAGCTACATTTAGTAAAATGTCCAGCATATTAGGAATACTTTTAACAGTATTGCTATGTGTCATGAGTAAGCAATTGAGTAGGCTAATACTGTGTCAACAGCAAACGTGAGCATCTCACTTAATAAACCCAGCTAACGTATCTGCACCGGGCGCATTTTTGACATGTCGCGCCACAACTGTTTAAGCCTGTTACATAGACTGTAAAAAACATGGACAATGTGTCTCCGCTTCCCTCCAAAATGAAGCCAAAACATCCCAAAAATGGCAGTTGACACTGCACAGTAATGATCCTATGGTAATATCCCACTTCCGCAGACTCAATCACAAGCACAGCTGTCAATCATGACATTACACCCCATTTGTATAGCATCAAATAACTAACTAAAACCAAATTTATTGGAAAAACGAACACTTGAACATAGATCAGCGTTATAAGAAAATGTCATAAACCATCTTTGGAAAAAAATTATTTGAAGTGTATTTGGATTTTTTTTTTAGTTTGGCTCACGAGCCATTCAATTACATGGAGAGGGTGGGGTTTATGTCCTATACTGCAGCCAGCCACTAGGGGCGATTGAAATGTTTTGGCCTCACTTTTCAGGACGTGTTCGGCACACTTAGGGAATCTGCATAATGGCAGTTTAGTTCGGAACAGGGCACGGTTCGCAATGTATATTGTTAATGTGAAAGCGGTCATGCGGACCCAGGTGCGCAGCGGGGTACGGAACCCAGGACTACCTGAAGGAGTTGGTCTGAGTTTGTTGACGTCGAGGACGTTTTCATGACCCGTTTGTAGCAATATTAGCTCAAAGGGGAAATATTAATAATTATTCATAACTTATTATGATTATTACTTATGATTAATTATGAATATTTGAATCAGTTAATCAGATTAACTTGATGTAGCTACATTAAAATTACAATTAATCAATCAGTTTCATTCTGTGAACACTCAGTATTTCTAAGAGAAGGGTATTTTTCATGGCCATAGAAAAATAATTATTTCTTAGCATTTACAGCACTTAAGAGCTGGTAGAAAATCTAAATCATTTAAGAGGCAATTTATTAGCAGACAGGGAGTCAGAACCAAATATGTATTGTGCACAAGTTTTATTAACTAAATCACGAACACATAACTAAACTAACGAACACATACATACACAAGTCACACATACATAGGTAGAATGAGCAAAGATAGAGTTGAACCGGAAGTGGGACAGGAAATGGAACTATGGAGAAGCCAAAAAAAACAGGAAAGAATCATCAGTATTCATTACAAAGCTCCTTCGGTAACAAAGGAGATTCATACTTGAACTAACTAGCAGCAATTTAGTATATTGTACGATACTTGCATTAGGCCTCGGCCTTTTGAAGAGCGTCTGGATACATTGTTGCCGTAGGAAGTCCTGAGAATTCAGTCCGATGGTACTGAAGTTGCAATCGATGTCTTCTGCGTTGAATGAAGAAGCGATAACAAACTTGCATGGTTAGTTTGAATCTTAGTAGGAAAGAGTCGTTTTCTCTCCTAGTTAAGCACATGGCTGGGGTGCAGGGCAGGCCCAGGCTTAGGCCTTGCAGGCCTAGGCAGAACCCCTCCACTGGTGCAGTTTCGGTCAGATCAGCAAGAGAGAGAGAGAGAGAGAGAGAGAGAGAGAGAGAGAGAGAGAGAGAGAGAGAGAGAGAGAGAGAGAGAGAGAGAGAGAGAGAGAGAGGAGCAGTGTGCACTGGCTTTTTAACCTATGGTGCTGGCAATCTCCTCCTCTGGGTCAGTGGCCAATCATACTTGAGCTTCCGACAGGAAAGTTTACGATCCTTTGTGTTTCTGCAAAGGATCAGTAATAATGGATGCCATGTCCTATAAATATGCATGTTCATTTAAGAACAGTCTGTCTATATATTAATGCAGGAAAGTCTGTTTTGAGGGTTTTCTATGTGTCTCTTTGTCTCTGCTCTTCCACGTGGCAACCCACATACTTCGGCGCAATAAAACTAAGCCTCAGTCTCTTCTCAGGGGATAGGGAATGGGGACAGACCCCAGAGTGAGTTTTAAACATTATTTGTAAAATATAACAAATAATTATGTCTGATTTGTCTCAGTCATTACACATTTAATGTTGGAAGGTCTAAATGCAGTAAAATTTGTCTTGCACTCCTGTACCTGAAGCTGAATGTCTTTTGCCATGTAACACATCACTCATGGTTCTTGCCTCTTTATTTTCTTATCAGTTGTTTGTACTTTGTTTTAGTTAGGGAGTTAGGTAAGAGTTCTGTATTTTATTTTTACAGTGGCAAGAAAAAGCATGTGAACCACTTGCAGAATCTGTGAAAATGTTAATAATTTTAACAAAATAAGGGAGATAATACAAAATGCATGTTATTTTTTTTTTTTAGTACTGTCCTGAGTAAGATATTTTACATAAAAGATGTTTACATATAATCCACAAGACAAAAAAAATAGCTGAATTTATTAAAATAACCCCATTCATAAGTATGTGAACCCTTGATTCTTAATGTTGTGTGTGGTTACCTGGATGATCTATGACTGTTTTTTTGTTTTGTGATGGTTGTTCATGAGTCCCTTGTTTGTCCTGAGCAGTTAAACTGAGCTCTGTTCTTCAGAAAAAATCTCCAGGTCCTGCAGATTCTTCAGTTTTCCAGCATTTTTTGCATATTTGAACCCTTTACAGCAGTGACTGAATGATTTTGAGATCCGTCTTTTCACACTGAGGACAACTGAGGAACTCAAACACAACTTTTAAAAAAGGTTCAAACATTCACTGATGCTCCAGAAAAAAACATGATGCATTAATAGATGGGGGGTGAAAACATTTGGAATTTGAAGATCAAGGTAAATTGTATTTAATTTGTCTTCCGGGAAACATGCAAGTATTTTCTGTTGCTTCCGAAGGGCAGTACTAAATGAAAAAAAATGATATTCAAGCGAAATAAGAAAAATTTGGACCTCTTCATCCTGTTCAAAAGTTTTCACCCCCCGACTGTTAATGCATCGTGTTTCCTTCTGAAGCATCAGTGAATGTTTGAACCTTTTTTAATAGTTGTGTTTGAGGCCCTCAGTTGTCCTCCATGTGAAAAGATGGATCTCAAAATCATTCAGTCACTGTTGTAAAGGGTTCAAATATGCAAAAGATGGTGGAAAACTGAAGAATTTTTGGGACCTGGAGATTTTTTCTGAAGAACAGAGCTCAGTTTAACTGCTCAGAATAAACAAGGGACTCATGAACAACCATCACACACACAAAAAAAAAAAAAACAGTCGTAGATCATCCAGGTAACCACACACAGTATTAAGAATCAATGGTTCACAAACTTTTGAACTGGGTCATTTTAATAAATTCAGCTTTTTTTTTGTCTTATGGATTATATGTAAACATCTTTTATGTAAAATATCTTACTCAGGACAGTACTAAATAAAAAATAACATGCATTTTGTATGATCTCTCTTATTTTGTTAAAATTTTGCACATTTTCACAGATTCTGCAAGTGGTTCACATACTTTTTCTTGCCACTGTATATGATTAGGGTTTTGTTTGTTTGTTTGTTTGTGTTTTTTGGATGGTGGCAACCCCAAAATCATGGATCCTTATAATTAATAAAACTATCGTCGTAAAATATCGTAAAATATCTTACTCAGGACAGTACTAAATAAAAAATAACATGCATTTTGTATGATCTCTCTTATTTTGTTAAAATTTTGCACATTTTCACAGATTCTGCAAGTGGTTCACATACTTTTTCTTGCCACTGTATATGATTAGGGTTTTGTTTGTTTGTTTGTTTGTTTGTGTTTTTTGGATGGTGGCAACCCCAAAATCATGGATCCTTATAATTAATAAAAACTACTATTTAATCTGTTCTTCACACACTTATACAATTTCAGAAGAATAAAGTGCAGTCATATGGACTACTTTTATAGTCCTTTCAGAGCTTGATAGACATGGGTTCTATAAATTATCAATGCAGGAAAAAGAACACTCTTCAAAAAAAAAAAAAAAAAAAAAAGTATTTTTTGCCCCACAAAAAAAATGTTCGGGTTTGAAATGACATAAGGGTAAATAAATAATGACTTTTATTTTGTAAACTATTCTTTAAGTACTTACATGTTATATTGTATTATATAAAAAAAGATGCTTTAATATAAGAAAGATAGTTTGTTTTAGCAATATAAAATTCCCATATGCCCAGTGAAGTCATGCATGCATGCAGTAAGTTGGCCTACTCAGCTGGAGCACATGCTCTGAAGAAGCCATGGTTTCATTCATATTCACATTACTAAAAAGCACAAAAAATGTTCATATGCTTGTCTCTCTATCTAGGGGTATATAACAAATGTTATCATTCCATCTGTGAGCAGGTTTCTTTAAGTGCTGGTTTGAAGTTTCAGCACTTAGTAGAATCCCCCTGCAGTGAGATCTTAACAGCACACATGAGCTCTTTTGAGCAGAATAACTCTCTGGATCAATCCATATGAGAGACTGAAACTACAAAGGCAACTAGAATCTGTTCACTATAGAGACACTATAGAGAGGAAGAGAGTGACTGTGTGTCAGCTCTCTTATAAAAAAGAGATGTCTATTTAAATCTAAATCTATATTTTCATGTTCCATTTCACATTCCTTATAGTTACTTCTCTAAATAAACCGGCTGTACTTTTTGCAGCTATTCAGTTTATCCATTATCTGATATTTAGCTTGGATACCAATATATTTGTATTTTCAGGGTTGATATTTTCTCATGCTTGCATTGAGAGTTCAGTGAATCTACAAAACTTGCAGTCCTTTTCTCTGCGTGTTTAGTGTTGGAGACATTAAGCTGATCTGACAGCTCTTGTTTTATATCTTTTATTTTTATATCTTTTCTTTTTTTAATGATTTTTTTCTTTCTTTCTTATTTTGCTTCTTTTTGTCATACCCTGTGTGTTTGTGGACTTTTATGTTATTTCCTGTCATGTGTTTTGCTTTGTAGTTCTTTGTAGTTTTTCATGTTGATTAAGTTCCCCAGGTGTTTCTTATTTACCACGCCTGCTTGTTCTCTTGTTTAGCTCGTTTGTCTGTATGTTTATATAATGATAATGTTTCACTTGTGGTTTGTCCATCATTGTGTGAGTTTGCCAAGTTCCCTTGTGTCTCCCTGTTTCCTTGTGTTTTTATTAATCTTCCTAGCATTTAGATCCTCTCTCTTGCCTGTGCTCATTCTCACCCAGCATGACACTTTTTATTTCAATGGATATAATTGGAGAGAAGGCCAAAGACGGGAACAGGATGGAGGAATGAAAAGGACTCATTCCACCTATATGAGCACCACATCTCAGTGTTTGAGAGCGTATAACTGCCTGACTACAGCTCTGGCACTCTTTTTGTCATATTTCTGTGTTTTACATTAGCAAAACTATTTTCAACTGAATACAAAGATGTTACAAATGTCACTCTTGCCTTGAAAAGGGTTTTATATGTTTCATACAGCAAATGGAGAGTGTAAAAAAAATCGGTGGCAGGACTTTTTTAACCAATTATGAAATTGGTTAAAAAATTTCATAATTTTAACCAATTATGAAATGGTTAAAAGATGCAACAAATTTAGATTTCTCCCATTTTATTCAACAGGGCTGTCTACACTGCAAGTGCCTGTTGTGGCATATGATCAGTTTCTATTTTTGATGCATTGCAAAGCAACTCTGTCCACTTTATTTTTCTGTCCAGAAAATATTTTTCCCCTATGAATTTTATTCATTATATATTAAGTTCAGGCTCAATAGTCAGATATAATAGACATCTAATCCTACTAGTGTAAATCACTTTTCATTTCAAACCTATATACTGTTATACCTATATACTGAATACTATATTTATTTCACTATTAAATAAATAAATGGTATAAAATAGGTCAAATTTATTTTATATCAATGCATTTCCACTGAAAAAAAAGAGCAGAATTTAACTTAATAAACAAATTAAGATTTTTTTTTTTTTTTTTACTGTTTCTGAAATCTGGCCACAGATTAGTTCCTATTAGTGAACATTCTGCATTGCCGTGCAGCTTTGACTCTGATAGACTCAAGGTGTTGAGGCATTGTGACACATCACCAGTCACTTCCAGTCTGCACGATATAAAAACTACAAAACATGAGCACAGATACTGGAAGGCACAGTTTGGATCCATGAATTATGGAAACAATCTTCAACATTCAATGGCACAGCGAGGGCAGCTCACGCAGAACTCTTCAAAGTCATTCACAAAAGCTGGAGATGGCTGTAATGCTCAGGTAAACATGACCTGCTGTGAACAGCTAAAAGAGAGAGAGGAAGGATGATTGATATTTGGGCTGAGAGCTGTTGAAAGTGGCACGGAGGTGATGTGTCCTAGCATACCTCTGTCTGTGGGGACTTACTGATGAGACGTATCACTGCTGTTTACTGTGAGTCTCACCAGGGGACCGAATCCCCAGGCTGAGTCACCGCTGTGCCCATGTCCTCATTTACACTTTGACGGCTACCTTTGAAACTTACTCTGACATGAAAAAAATCGGTCCTAATTTTACACAACCGTATATGATTATTTTTCCTCCAGCGTATATTATCAAAGTACTATAAAAGTGGTCCATACAACTTGTGTTTGAACTGAATGTGATTTGCCACTAATAAAACAATATATAGACAACAGGTCTTTTTATTACAACATCCTTGCTGGTTGCACGCAACAACAAACATAGTGTGACCATTTGTAGTCTGATTTGCAAATGAATGATTCTAAAGAGCTGGTTCAATTTTATCAGCAACTACACTCTAAACATAAAAGTTCCAAAAGGGGATTTTCACAGTAATGCCATAGAAGAACCAATTTGGGTTCCCCAAAGAACCTTTCAATTCAATTTACATTTATTTGTATAGCACTTTTCACAATACATATTGTTTCAAAGCAGCTTTACAGAAAATGTATGTTTCTACATTACAATTTAGAGTAATCTATGATCAGATGTGACTATGTCCAAGTAATGTCCATATGTCAGAAATGTACAGTTAAGATAATACAATCAAAGATAATACAAAGTAAAAGATAATACAAATCATGCAGTTAGCTAACATCATGTATTGATTTAGGCAGAAACAATTCATTACAGTTCATTACACTCTTAAAAATATAGTTTCCAAAAGGGGGTTTTCATAGCGATGCCATAGAAGAACCATTTTTGGTTCCCAAAAGAACCGTTCAGTGAACAGTTCTTAAAATAACAATGACTTGTAAAATAACCTGCATTTTTAAGAATGTAAGGGAATTATTTCAAGGTTTTGATCATAATGAGTAGAATATATAGAAAATTTGGCAGTTGTGTATGTTGATTCAGAGTTGGCTTCATCTGAAGTTATCTCTTCACAAGTATTCGGTCATCTGAAATCTTCGTACGAGGCTAGATCCAATCTGGAGCTGGTGTAATCTCTAGTAACTGCGGGATGGGCATTTCAGTGAGCAATTCTTAAAAGAACATTTTTTTTTCCTTGTGAAAAACATTTTAATAATCTAAAGAATCTTTTTCCACTATAAAGGACCTTCTGTGCTATGGAAAGGTTCCATGGATGTTAAAGGACCTTCATTTTTAAGTGTACCTCAAAGCATTGTGGGTGTGAGTTTTGCATAGGCGAGCACTACTCACATTTACTAAAATCTTGATATACAGGTGCTAGTCATATAATTAGAATATCATCAAAAAGTTGATTTATTTCACTAATTCCATTCAAAAAGTGAAACTTGTATATTATATTCATTCATTACACACAGACTGATATATTTCAAATGTTTATTTCTTTTAATTTTGATGATTATAACTGACAACTAAGGAAAATCCCAAATTCAGTATCTCAGAAAATTAGAATATTACTTAAGACCAATACAAAGAAAGGATTTTTAGAAATCTTGGCCAACTGAAAAGTATGAACATGAAAAGTATGAGCATGTACAGCACTCAATACTTAGTTGGGGCTCCTTTTGCCTGAATTACTGCAGCAATGCGGCGTGGCATGGAGTCGATCAGTCTGTGGCACTGCTCAGGTGTTATAAGAGCCCAGGTTGCTCTGATAGTGGCCTTCAGCTCTTCTGCATTGTTGGGTCTGGCATATCACATCTTCCTCTTCACAATACCCCATAGATTTTCTATGGGGTTAAGGTCAGGCGAGTTTGCTGGCCAATTAAGAACAGGGATACCATGGTCCTTGACCAGGTACTGGTAGCTTTGGCACTGTGTGCAGGTGCCAAGTCCTGTTGGAAAATGAAATCTGCATCTCCATAAAGTTGGTCAGCAGCAGGAAGCATGAAGTGCTCTAAAACTTCCTGGTATAATACGGCTGCGTTGACCTTGGACCTCAGAAAACACAGTGGACCAACACCAGCAGATGACATGGCACCCCAAACCATCACTGACTGTGGAAACTTTACACTGGACCTCAAGCAACGTGGATTGTGTGCCTCTCCTCTCTTCCTCCAGACTCTGGGACCCTGATTTCCAAAGGAAATGCAAAATTTACTTTCATCAGAGAACATAACTTTGGACCACTCAGCAGCAGTCCAGTCCTTTTTGTCTTTAGCCCATGCGAGACGCTTCTGACGCTGTCTGTTGTTCAAGAGTGGCTTGACACAAGGAATGCGACAGCTGAAACCCATGTCTTGCATACGTCTGTGCGTAGTGGTTCTTGAAGCACTGACTCCAGCTGCAGTCCACTCTTTGTGAATCTCCCCCACATTTTTGAATGGGTTTTGTTTCACAATCCTCTCCAGGGTGCGGTTATCCCTATTGCTTGTACACTTTTTTCTACCACATCTTTTCCTTCCCTTCGCCTCTCTATTAATGTGCTTGGACACAGAGCGCTCTGTGAACAGCCAGCCTCTTTTGCAAGCCCTTTTGTGTCTTGCCCTCCTTGTCCAATGTACAGTGTCAATGGTCGTCTTTTGGACAACTGTCAAGTCAGCAGTCTTCCCCATGATTGTGTAGCCTACAGAACTAGACTGAGAGACCATTTAAAGGCCTTTGCAGGTGTTTTGAGTTAATTAGCTGATTAGAGTGTGGCACCAGGTGTCTTCAATATTGAACCTTTTCACAATATTCTAATTTTCTGAGATACTGAATTTGGGATTTTCCTTAGTTGTCAGTTATAATCATCAAAATTAAAAGAAATAAACATTTGAAATATATCAGTCTTTGTGTAATGAATGAATATAATATACAAGTTTCACTTTTTGAATGGAATTAGTGAAATAAATCAACTTTTTGATGATATTCTAATTATATGACCAGCACCTGTATTATCTAGTTTGATAGGTTTTACAGTAAGGTGTGAGGCTTAATATACTAATGTATATACTGTTTTACTCTTTAAAGGGTTAGTTCACCCAAAAATGAAAATTCTGTAATTAATTACTCACCCTCATGTTGTTCCACACCCGTAAGACCTTCGTTCATCTTCGGAACACAAATTAAGATATTTCTGATAAAATCTGATGACTTAGTGAGGCCTCCATTGCCAGCACTCAAAACACTGCTTCATGAAGCTTCGAAGCTTTACGAATCTTTTGTTTCGAATCAGTAGGTCGGAGCGCGTATCAAACTGCCAAAGTCACGTGATTTCAGTAAACGAGGCTTCGTTACGTCATAAGTGTTTCGAAATATTAATGGTTCACGTGACTTTGGCAGTTTGATATACACTCCGATCCACTGATTCGAAACAAAAGATTCGTAAAGCTTCGAAGCTTCATGAAGCGGTGTTTTGAAATCGCCCATCACTAGATATTGTTGAATAAAGTCATTATTTAGTTTTTTTTGGTGCACAAAAAGTATTCTCTAAAGATAAATATATCTTTAGTACCTTTCTGGGCGTTTGAAAATTATCTTGCTGGCAATGCAGGCCTCACTGAGCCATCGGATTTTATCAAAAATATCTTAATTTGTGTTCTGAAGATGAACAAAGGTCTTACAGGTGTGGAACAACATGAGGGTGAGTAATTAATGACAGAATTTTCATTTTTGGGTGAACTAACCCTTTAATTTAGGAGTTTAGACATTTAGAAAAATAGACAGTTTGGAATTTAAAGAACTGATTACTGTTGATTAAATGCATCAACTGTAAATATAAAGCAGCTGATGTAATTTAAAATCAGGCATTTTGATAATTTGTCTTAGTCTTATCACAGGGTTTTTGAATTATATAAAGATGTTGCTCTGCCTGTACAAAGTTTTGATATACCTCTGAATTATGTGTCCATGTGATGCACAGTACATATAAGGAGGAAAAGGGAGGAGTAAAACTGTGCATAAACTTCATTGGCCCTTGCGTGAATCACCATTTTGTCACATTTGAATGTGCACAAACAATGAAAGATTTATACATTTAATCATTTAACAGAACATACAAATAAGTATTACAAGAAATTTATCAAGACCATTAAAAGAGCTAACAGTACAGTACTGCCACTGCATGCCAAATTACTATAGTAAGCTAAAGAGGGACAGGTACATAATGTTGTATTTTTTTATGGTTATGGGAGCAGCATGTCATGAGCTGTTTCTAATGGTCACAACAGATCAGCTGGAGGTTGGAAACTCTTCCACTGCAGAGGAACAGAGAAAGTGAAGGTTCTGGAAAGTGAGTTTGTACCTCGTTGTGATAGAAAGCCAGAAGAAAGGAGGGAACACAGACCTGTAGCATTGCTTTTCCTTGTTGTCAAAACATCCTGTCAAAACTGTCACATATTACAGATTCATGACCAGTTGAGAACCACTATGTAAACCCTAATGTTGTCATTCATAAAACAATTCAGTGGTCTTAATTAAACATGACTTTGAATGCCATATTTTGGATTTTCTCAATATTTCACACATTAGCATAGCATTAGTAGCAATTTCAAGCTAAATGTCGGATAAAAGCTCAGCTAATAAAAGCGGTTGAATGTATTTGTCTTAACACTTCAAAGTTGTGAAGGATGAGGCCATATGTTAAGCCAATTAACACAACATTAAATGAGGCTTGACAGCAAAAACAACAAATAGGACGTGCGATAATGAAGGGTCTGTGAGATAATTACTTCCCCTCAATTAGTCATGATCATGACCTAATTTACGATCTCAGGCAGAGAAGAGCTGCGAGCACATTTCTCAACTCAATTTAACACTTGCATGCACCACAGGGGACAACCCTGCAAGATAAAATAAACTGGCAGAATTTCTGAATATATAAAGAGAGAGAGAGGGTGAATCCATATTGGTCTAATTCATGCGTTTATCAATTAAGTTATAACGGTTGAATACCAAAGAAATATACTGTGTGAGTTTGGCTGGCTTACAATATTTAATGCCAAACTTCTTCTTTCAAATTTTTATTTTCCTCCATCATAACCCAGCACTGGAACACATGAATACATCAACCATGCAGTTTTGAATTATGTGTACTGTGCACAGTATGTAAATTCTGTTCCAAAAAAGCCAAAGCAGGACCAGACAGCAGGAAGTCAGTCTGGAATGCCAGAGAAAAGTAGTCATACAAAGAATAAAGCTTTTTCTGTAACACTTTACAATAAGGTTTCATTAGTTAACATTAGTTAACTACTTTAGTTACCATGAACTAACAATGAACAATATACAGCATTTATTAATCTTAGTTAATGTTATTTCATCATTTAATAAAACATTATAAAAATCAAAAGTTGTATTTGTTAACATTAGTTCATGGATTGTGAACTAACATGAACAAAAAATGAATGACTATATTTTTATTAACTAACATTAACAAAGTTTAATAAATACTGTAACAAATGTATTGCTCATTGTTACACTCTAAAAAAAATGGTGCTATATAGTACAAAAAGTGGTTCTTTGGCTCGTAATCATAGGGGAACCACTTTAAGTGTATAGCACCAAATCTTGGTGCTTCAGTGGTTCTTCAGCGGTTCTCCACTGGTTCTTTGGGATGACTGAGGTGCTATATAGCACCGCTACCATATACAGAACCTGTTAAGCCCCTGTATGGTTCTTCAGCGGTTCTTCAGTGGTTCTTTGGGGTGGTTAAGGTGCTATATAGCACCTCTGCCGTACAAAGAACCTGTTAAGCCCCTTTAAAGGTTCTTTACGAGCCAATGAACCACTGTTGGTGCTGTTTAGCACCATTTTTGTTGAAGAAATAAAATGCGATATGGCACCTCTTATGAGTTCTAAATAGCACCATTTGACAAAGGTGCTGTAGAGCACCTTTAAAGATATGGTGGTATATAGCACCAAAAGTGGTTCCCCTATGATTACAAGCCAAGAACCACTTTTAGTGCTGTATAACGCTTTGGAAGTTAATACATTAAACAAAGTACGGGACTTGCTACTGCCAATACATACATGACACGCTGCTGTGAGCAAGTAAGACATGCTGCTGCTGTACAATAGAGCTGCACGATTAATCGTAAAAAGATCGCGATCTCGATTCAAGCACCCACGCGATCCTACTTTATTAATGACAATGATTCTCCCGCGTCTATTAAACCTTTGACAAAATCATACCGGAATGTTCAAATCTGTGTTCGTGCTGCCAGAGCCAGAGAGAGCCGTTTTGAATCACACATTAGTTATTTCTGTGTTACAAATATTCACATTATCACAGAAGTACTGAGATATAAGTTTTAATTTAGTATTTAAACACCGATGTCTACGATAGTGATCAAAATAGAGCAAACTACCTTTTGAAACGAACTTGGCACGTCAAATAACGGTTGTATCAATTACATCTAATTCCACTAGGTGGCAACAACTGACTGTTAAAAAATGTATTTGTCATTGAATCGTTCATTCAAAAGATTCGTTCAAAAACACTGATTCATCCAGCAATGAAACTGTTACTTGTGCCCTTGTCCTGTGTTCTATTTTCATTGCACACATGCAGTCACTTCACTCTGGACTCCATTTCCCACAGTTCCCCACCTAGGAACTAATCACACACTCACACCTGTTTCCCATCAGTGACACTTTATAAGCTGCACTCATACACACAGACTTTGCTGAGTATTGTTTAGCCTTGTTTTCGACCTTGTCTCCGTGTTCCTTGTTCCTTGCCCTGCCTTGCCTGTGTTTTTGACCCTGGACTGTTTCTTTGTTTGATGATCATTTGCTGCCTGCCTTGACTATAGCCTGTGTTTTGGATTACTCTTTTGCCTTGCCCTCTTTATCTGTTTGCTGGTGTTTGACCTCTGCCTGTACGACTACGCTCATATTAATAAAGCCTGCACGTGGATCTCCAACTCCGTTGTCCTGCTCCATACGTTACAGAATACTCAGCCTGTACCAAGATCCAGCAGCTTTTTGAGCGTTCCCAGTTCAACTATGGATCCGGTCAACCAGCTACTAGATCTTCGTCAGGGAGAGCTAACAGTTGAGAACCCCGTAATTCCTTCAACAGATCCTGATAACAGAATGGTGGCCGCATCGGATTCCATTCCTGTATTTGCAACCATTCCTGAGTCACGTCCTATGGCAGTTGGCTTTCCAGAACCCTGCTCTGTTCTATCAGGGGAAACCATCCTCAAGCGTCAGAGGTTGGCATCCAGCGTGGAGGATCCACCGCTGGTGTCAATACGTACTACTGGTATCCCCAAACCAACTCATATTAGCTCTGTGCTTTATGCACCTTCCTGCTCTATAGTTCCCATACCTGATCCAGTTCACAACATGGCTGCCACTTCAAAGACTGTTTACAACGTGGCTTCAGAGGCTCCAATCAAGATGGCCGCCATTCCTGAGCCAAGTCAAGTCACAGTTGATCTTCGTGTCAGCGCCCTGGAGGGCTTTTCTGAGCTCCTGTCTCAGCAGATCTTCCAGAGCCTCATCTCACTAGATCTTCCAGAGCCACGTCTCGTCTCGTCAGATCTTCCAGAGCCACGTCTCGTCTCGTCAGATCTTCCAGAGCCACGTCTCGTCTCGTCAGATCTTCCAGAGCCACGTCTCGTCTCATCAGATCTTCATCTCGTCTCGTCAGATCTTCCAGAGCTTCGTCTCATCTCATCAGATCTTCCAGAGCCTTGTCTCGTCTCATCAGATCTTCCAGAGCTTTGTCTCTTCTCATCAGATCTTCCAGAGCCTCGTCTCGTCTTATCAGATCTTCCAGAGCCTCGTCTCATCAGATCTTCCAGAGCCTTGCCTCATCTCGTCTCATCAGATCTTCCAGAGCATCGTCTCATCAGATCTCCTGGAGTCTCGCCTCGTCTCATCTCATCAGATCTTCCAGAGCCTCGCCTCATCTCGTCTCATCAGATCTTCTGGAGTCTCGTCTCGTCTCATCAGATCTTCCAGAACATCGTCTCATCAGATCTTCTGGAGTCTCGTCTCGTCTCATCAGATCTTCAAGAGCCTCATCTCATCAAATCTTCTAGAGTCTCATCTCGTCTCATTAGACCTTCTAGAACCTCTCCACGTCTTGCCTCCCATCCCTTCGTCACGTCCTAGGGCAGTTGGCGTACCGCAACCCTCCTCTGTTCTGTCAGGGGAACCCGCCATCAGACATCAAGGGCTGGCATCCAGCATGGAGGATCCACCGCTGGTGCCAGTAAGCGCAGCTAGTATCCCTAGACCCACTCATTTTAACCCTTCTGCTCCTGAAATAATTCCTCTGTCCTCTACAGCCCCTATAATGGGGGTCACTTTACGGTGTATCTGGACCGCGTATACCACCGCAAAATCTCCAGAGGTGGTGGCTGATGCTGCAGAACCTCACAAAACAGTAGCACTTGCTTCAGCTCCTTGCGCGGTGGTAGCGTCCAGTGATGCACTCCCAGTCGATGAACTCTTGTCCTGTCTCGACCCAGCCACAGAGGCCATTTATGATTCCTCCCTGTTTATGGATAGTACCACTGTAGAACCTCCAGAGGTGGTGGCATCCGCTGCAGACCTTCTAGAGGTGTCAGTGGTACCCAGCTATGAACTCTTGCCCCGTCCTGTCCTGTCACGGCTAAGGAGGCCGTCTATGAACTTTTGCCCTGTCCTGTCACGGCTAAGGAGGCCGTCTATGAACCTTCGCCCCGTCCTGTCACGGCTAAGGAGGCTGCCTATGAACTTTTGCCTTGTTCTGTCACGGCTAAGGAGGCCGACAATGAACATTCGCCCTGGTCGTCTGCCCTTCTTCGGTTTCCAGGCAGTCTTCCTCTCCACGGACCTGGCCCTCCATCCCGCCCCCGTTCCGCCTCCGCTCCGCCTCCACTCCACCTCCCTCCTGGACTGTTTAGGAGTGTCTGGAAGCCACTCCTTTGAGGGGGGGCTCTGTTACATGTGCCCTTGTCCTGTGTTCTATTTTCATTGCACACATGCAGTCACTTCACTCTGGACTCCATTTCCCACAATTCCCCACCTAGGAACTAATCACACACTCACACCTGTTTCCCATCAGTGACACTTTATAAGCTGCACTCATACACACACACTTTGCTGAGTATTGTTTAGCCTTGTTTTCGACCTTGTCTCCGTGTTCCTTGTTCCTTGCCCTGCCTTGCCTGTGTTTTTGACCCTGGACTGTTTCTTTGTTTGATGATCATTTGCTGCCTGCCTTGACTATAGCCTGTGTTTTGGATTACTCTTTTGCCTTGCCCTCTTGTATCTGTTTGCTGGTGTTTGACCTCTGCCTGTACGACTACGCTCATATTAATAAAGCCTGCACGTGGATCTCCAACTCTGTTGTCACGCTCCATACGTTACAGAAACAAGTATTTGAAGTCATTGAATTCATTCAAAACCATTTTTTAAATAATTCATTCAAACATTTTCCAGCAATTAGAGTCAGCAATTTATATTTTGTCAGAACCTCTAGTTTGGGTGTGTTTGGTTAAAACTAAACTCAGCAAGACACTGGTCCTCCAGGGTTAGAGTTGAAGAATCTATCTATCTAGTTCAGTGGTTTTCAATCCTGGTCCTGGGGACCCACCGCTCTGCACATTTTGTATGTCTCCTTTATTTAACATTCCTGATTCAGATCATCACCTCATTAGATGATACGAGCGCTCCATGAACTGAACTGAGTGTGTCAGATAAGAGAGACATGCAAAATGTGCAGAGAAGTGGTTCCCCAGGGCCAGGATTGAAAACTTCTGATCTAGTTTGTCATATTTGGCTGTCCACTCAAAAAAAAAAAAAAAAAAAAAACTGGAGAAGTAAAGAATAACCTACTGATTTTTGACAAAATTACCTTGTGGTAATTTAATTGCCATCTGAATTCACATCTCTGAGTTTATAAGAGGGAATCATTCCTTTTGTAAATCCTTTCTGACCACTGTCACACACAGTACGGTAACTGTTGCACTTCGGGGTAGTGAATGCATTTTAAATATGGACACTTTTATTACTTATTACTGATTTTATGAAAACTGTTTACAAGAATAATATTACGTCACTACTCCAATACAGTGAGTGGGAGATTTAAAAAATAATAAGAAATAGTACAATGCATACAAATTATGTATAATCTAAATATAAATTATATTGCTACCATAATATCGTATATTATAATATGCCAAATTAATTGGTGATTTGTTTGTTATTGGAAAACTTGAGTCTGTCTCTTTGTGTTTTCCAAAGTAACACCACCAACCCAGTGCTTCTTTACCTGTGTATCAGTTGCCTTTGGTGGTCTGAAGCACGTTATTACTGTTTGAAATGTTAAGTGTTGCATAATGTGTCAAACTGCTCAGTATGCAATATGCAGTACGCTGCATCCCAAGCATGTCATGTCTTTGCAATCACTAAGCAAAACTAGCATCATCTGCAGCATGACAATGGACCTAGTTTTTGCAATGATGTATTTTTGAAGCTCCAGGCTGCAGACTGGGAAAGAGTGTCATGGCTTATGCCCCTCTCCCCTCTGTTGTTGTTTTGTGTTGTGTTTGTTGGTCACTCTCAAAGGTCTGATGCTGTGTTAATGAGCCCCTCTGGGTTCAGTGTCAGATGCTTCCATACTGACCTTATCCACAGGCCATCAGATAACGCTACAATGTGGGAGTTTGTTCAATTAGGGGAACTTCTCTGTCCTGTAGCATGATTTTGAAGAAAAAGAAAAAAGGCTTTAAAATGATTACAAGTTTAAATGGGAGATCAGATAGTTTTAATGAACCACATGTTTCTTTAAATACTTAATCCTCTTTTTTTAAGAGTGTTGAAATGTTATATTTACCATCATTTCTATTTTGGCCTTTCCTTATCCACCTTATTTTCTAACGCAGAAGTAAGCTATTTTCTGTGAATCAATGAGATTTTAGTTTCTTTAGCCACTATAGGTAAATAACTAGAAGAATAACAAAGTGCAGTAAAATGTAAAAGTATTAGCGCTACAAACCAGTGTGTTTATAATTATGACAGTACATTAAAACAACATGGTAAGAAATACCAATTTGCAATTTCAAGCAGCATAACAAGCTCTTTTGTACAGCTAAAACTAACTGTATGCGGATGACATCAGAAGCCAGACATAAGGGCTTTCGCACCGATAGTTTTAGGAACGCAGTTATAGGAACTAGCCACTAGAACAGTTCCCAGAGAATTAATTTCTCCCCCAGGCCAAGTTCCTGGTTGCATTCGCTAAAAATAAAGTGGATATTAGAAATTGTAAAATGTGATCTGGCTGTGGATCTAATAGTTGTCAGTGCCAAACACATCAGGCAATCAATTTCTTTGTATTATTTGTTGTTGTCGTGTCATAGTCTTTTCCGACTTTTAATACTAAATAAATGCCAAATAAGTGGATTTTTTTTTTTTTTTTCTCCAAGATTTCAAGTAGTCCTTAACTGAAGAATTGCCCATGTATGTCTGCTTTATGATAATATTTTGAGCAGCGGTAGATGCACTGTAGGCTTTTCAGCAAAACTATTTCATTAAACATTATATATTCTTTTAATATGGAAATTTGACCCTTCAAAGGCACCACAGAACTACAACTATTACAAACTTTATAGCAATGTTCTGAAGTATAGCTTGTCACAAGGTATCATGTAATTTATGAAATTTTAATATCATTACATCACATGCTGTCAAATATGTTTTGAAGGTCAAATGGATTAAACTTTATTTTGATAATAGTAATGAATCTGAAGAGTAACTTCATGTCAAGCACCATTTCATGAATAAGTTATATATATGCAGTCATTAAAATGGTTGTGCTTTCATTTGTAACTTTGAAAAAGAGGTCAGAGATCATACGACTTTTAAGATCAAAGGTATCCACTAGAGTCAAGGTCTAAATGAAACTCTTTTTAAAAGAGCTTCTTATTGTCCATTGATGTTGATTGATTGTCCATTGAGTGTCGCTTAGCAAATCACACTGCCATTCTCAACAATGTACCTTTGTAAAAGTGGGGTTTTAGCACTTGCTAGCATGAGGAAAAAAATAAAGACACAGACTGTGCATAAAGATCGGTTTAAGACTCTAACTCTCTTCTATACAAAAACATACTGTAGTGAAGTTTGTTGATAAGGGAAGAAGGAGGCAGGAACCAGTGAACATTCAACATACAGTAAATTCAATGATCAAAATAAACTAACAACAAAACAGAAGTAAAGCGGCATATATAAACATAATAAAACGCAACATAAAATCCAGGCCTGGTCCACTCTCTTCTTCCAGTGTCGTCACTCCTCCTTTTATCCTTCCGGAGCTCCTTCAGGAAGACGATCCCCTGGCGGCAATGGTGGAGATAGTCCGCTAGCACAGACCCAGAGCTCGCCAGTGCTGACAGCTCATGGCGGAGTAGAGGGAGGGATGAGCCAAGATGGTGTTTTGGCTGACGAGCTGGAGGATGACCGCAAGAGACGAGGTCGATGGATTCATAGACACAGACGGAGAGGCGATGGAGACCAGCGACATTGCTGGCACTGGAGACCAAGGCGATGCCGCAGCGAAGAACGTCGAAGGCAGAGCCAGAGTACCCGAGGGCTGAGGTGGAGCCAGTATGATGGAGGACAGAGGCGACGCCGAGGGGAAGGACGAACCTGCTGCAGCTGAAGGGGTGGAGGGACGGAGTGCAGCGGACAGCCTGCAAGTCCGTGGCGGAAATGGTGTGATGACTGACCAAGGGGGAGCTGGCAGGAAGAGGGAACCAGGTGGAGCCACAAGTCCGAGGGTCTCTGGTGGAGCCAAAGGTGGGAGGCCAAGATGGAGCAAAAGGATCCGAGACCGGAGGCACAGCCGCAGGATCCTCTCGTACTGACGCTGCTGGTGGTAACATGACCTGCGGCTTGACGTTATAGCAGGGCTTCCACGGAGATGGCGCACGGCTGTAAACATCCTGCAGCAGCGGGACTGGAGGACTGGCTGAGCTTCGCGGTGATGGCGGCATAAGAAATCTTGACAGAATAACGGTAAATATAACACAGTCCATGCAGGTCGATGAAAATAAGTCATAGTTCATGGTGGTCTAAAAACAGCGATGATGAAGGTACCGGGTGGGATAGGGTGGGAGTCACTAGCTCCTCACTGAAGTTTATCAGCCAGTCCTCATTGACCAAACTCACTACTCCCTCATCCGCTGATGTCGCGGGCTCACACCCCTGGTCAGACTCACGATGGAGCTCCACTTCTGGGGTGAGGGACAGCTCTGTCCTCTTTTCTTTGGACTCTGGCTGATGCGTTGCGGCGAGCAGTAGATCTCCGTCTGCGGGGTGCTCACATGAATATTCTGCGGTCGAAGGTGGTGATTCAGGCTCTGGGTCTGGCTGTGCTCTGAACTGGGGCCGGACACATAATGACAGTTTCCCTCCAGTTAAGTCCAGAGGTGTCTGGGAGGTCAACATGTTGATGGAAATTGGCCCTGATCCAGAACAGGTTCTTCAGGGTCTCGACGTCGAGAGGGCAGGTGACGGCAAGACGGCAAATCTTTTCAGTGAAGTTCAAAAGATTGGTGCTCTCCTGAGCCACCAAAATAAATTGGGCATTTAAATCCATTTGTGTCCGGTATTCTGTAACGCTGATATCCACAGAAGACGAAGATGATGATAATAATCCAAGGTTTATTAAATAAGAACTAACAAGAGAGCCAACATGCAAGACAGTGTGTCAAACACAAACACAAATAATACCGGACCATGAACATAACACAGGCAGGATCTTAAATACACAGTGATGATTAACTAAAAGACGAACAGCTGTGATGATTAGTGTTAGTGTCCATGGTGACTGATGAGTGGTGGGAAACTAGAGCACATGTCATGAACACATGTTAGGAAACTGAAAGTCCATGTAAACAAACTAACTGAACATAACTGTGACACGCAGAAAGATGTTGAATTCCTCAGGGGGTAGCCTACGCCACTCCAAAAAGTTTGGGAACCACTGCAATAGAGGAGCATTAGCGATTTGTCACAGAGCCAACAATATTCATAATGCCAGGTTTATTAGAAAGCTAGAATAGCAAACAAGCTAGTTTACTATTCTAGAGCAGAGGTGAAATGCAAAGAGGAGGAAAATTTTTGGTTTGTGTGTGAGTAAATACCTGGATAAACAATTCCTTTAACCATAAAAGCAGTAGTTTTCAGTAAATCATTTCTGCAGTTGTCAAGCTCAAAAAAGTATCATTAAAGTAGTTTACAGGGCTTGCATTATATTCCAATTTTAAGTTGTTATTTTCTGAAATTTTTCTTTCTAATATGACTATAAAGACAGCTCTCAAAATGCTCTCTCTCTATACAGCAATCTCCCTATATAGCAATTGGTTTGCATTTCATTTTTCACCATCTGTATTGTGTCGGTGGTGAAGTTCTATGAAGTCATCAAAAGTTTAGTAAAGAAAAAAAAAAGTTTACTAAAGTTTTGCAATGGTTTTTCATGTTTTAGGTATTACTATAATTTGTTAATAGCAAAATATATCAATATTTATAGCAGAATGATGTCTATTTTGATGTGTATTTGTATATGTTCCAAGCAGTCATTATGCTGGATATGTGCTCCCTAGGAAATTAACCCTTGACCCTGATGTTGTCAGCAATATGCTACTGAGCTACAGAAAATGTCAGATTTAATTTAGGCTTTTATTCTCATATAAACATTGATCTTGGAACATAAACAGAAGCTCAACCAAACCTGTTTGACTTGCGAGAACAAACCTCTTGCGGAAGATCAAACGTGCTGCGTAACACACGAGAATGAACCTCATTGGTTCTTGCACATCAAGCGAACATGCTTATAACATTCATATAATCATTCATAAACGGAAGTACCATAACTGATGTGTGAGTTGATGTTTATATGTGAATAAAAGCCTAAATTAAATCTGTTCAGAGTATAAAGTGATCATGTCTATTCAGAAAATTTGGACTAAACTGCTCGATTCATATGGATTATTTTTACGATCTGCCGGAGAGTTAGTTATCCTTACGACCTTGATTATCTGGTTCAGGCACCTTTAATTAGGGCTAGAGCTAAACTCTGCTGGATAGTGACCTTCAAGAACAGGAATGGACACGTTTGCACTATATACACATACCTTTATTGAGCAGATGCACAGTTACTATCATTCCATGACTTATTTTTTGCGTTTCCGAGATATGAACTCAATATCCCAGCAATACATTACAGCATGAATATATGCAGATTACTGTTACTGTTTACAGCTTCTATTTATACTTTTTCTGTAGCCTCTTTTGTCATTTTTATCTATTTGTCATTTGGTGACTACTTAAAATCACCATGAAATCAAAACTGACCATTCTTATTTTTTAGTGGAATATTGCAGTATTTATTATAAACGATTTATCCATAAACATAATTAAAAAAAAAATAAAAAATCATGTGTCCTTTCCCTCCTCTTGCAGAATCATTTCTTCTCTTGTCTGATGAGGTGTTTACTGGTGTGAGGGCAGGACAACCTGTCACTCACATGAGAGCACAGTAATAGCACATCACAATGATCCAGTGTTCCAAACAATTCCCGATGGACAAGATCAAGTCCGACCTACATTTTTTCTTGTTCGAGAAGCTGTTTCACTTGGATATATGTCACAACAGGAAAGAAAAAACTATCGCAACTTCCATTTCATGCCGACTTTAACATTATTTTACGGTTAAATAATGAGTTCCATGCACGTTCTGTAAATAAGTTTCCACTATTCCAATTTAGTAGACAATGTGGGAAACTAATAATGTATTTAGATTAAAGCATGCATAGTACTATGTACCTGCCGGGCTGTCTGTGTTGTGCTGAAAATTATATTTATAAATTCAGCTCAGCAAAAGATTGTTCATATGACTTGTGTGGCTTAAAAAGGACACTTTAAATTCCACAGAACTCACCATTTGAATGGAGAAGTGCATCAGAATGGATGAGTTTTGAAAATGCTTGTTTTCCACACCACGATGATGAGATTTTCTTTTTGTGAATCTTTGTTGCCTTTGGCAAAGAAAAGGAACTTGAGAAGGAGCTCATTTTGAGTGGTGTTTCATAAGAGTGAATATTGCACAGCATAGGACAGAAATACATGACACGCTGAAACTCATGCAGACTGGGGGTTTAAAAAAATAAAACCATTAATAGATAATAAAGTAATGAAATGGGCTAACGCACCTTGTCAAATAAATAACAAAAACAGAGGACTCCTGCAGCAATGCAGAAATGATAAATTGAAGAGAGTCACAAAAAATACATAAATAGAAAAGAAAAGAAAAAAATGAGATCCACAAATATGTGTTAGGAGTTCCACAAAAAGAAATAAAATTCACAAATACAAATTTGCAAAATTAAATATATGTAGGCTATATATGTCTGAAATATGTATATGTGTCACAAACATGACTTTGCCTGGTATTCATTTGTGGATCACTTCCTGTACATTTGTGGATGGAAAATTCCAATTCTGATTTGCTAACGCAAATAAATTCACGTGAACACTAGTTCTTAGAGACTTAAGTCACGCATCTGGAGTGGGTGTGGCATACACAGTGGTTATACCATGTAAATTCCTCAAATATGAACAAATGTGGCAAGAGGCTATACAATGCGGGCCTGCAGTCTATCAGAACTTGGCTGCCAAATATCCAGCATCTGAATGAGACTGCGGAATCGGGGAAAGAACACTTTCTTTACGAATGAATTATTACATTCTCATCTCCAAAACAGTGAAATTGTGCCTAGGAAATGGTTACTTTACTCCCGGTCAACTGATTTAGTTTATTGCTATGCATGTAAACTTTTGTCAGTCACAAAGTCATGCATTCAATAACGGCTTCTGTGACTGGTAACATCCCAAAGAGGATATCCGACCACTAAAAGAGTGTTGATCACTGACACCACATGCTTGCTTTATTAAAGGGAACCTATAATGCCCCTTTTACAAGATGTAATATTAGTCTCTGGTGTCCCCAGAATGTGTCTGTGAAGTTTCAGCTCAAAATACCACACAGATCATTTATTATAGCTTGTCAAATTTGCCCCTTTTTGGGTGTGAGCAAAAACACAGTTTTTGTGTGTGTCCCTTTAAATGCAAATGAGCTGCTGCTCCTGGCCCACTTTCCAAAAGAGGGCGGAGCTTTAACAGCTCGCACTTCGGTTGCTCAACAACAACAAAACTGGAGAGTCTCACGCAGACAAAATGATGATTGTCAGTAACAGTGTTCAGCCTTACATTTTTTAAACCGGAGTCAGACACTGATGGAGAGACTCTTTTAGAAAGCAACTGGACGTTTCTGGATGGTTAGTGGATACTTTATGTAGTTGCTGTGGAGTTGATTCAACTCATCGACTAGTATGTGCTGTCATGTTAATGTTTTGTGCAAATCCAACGTTGAATTGACCCTCGTTTGTGAAGCAGTCTGGCGTAAAATGACGGCATGGTAACAACACTCTACTACAACAACACTTCCTCTTCTCTAAAGCAGCCCAACATGGCCTCACTCCCTTTGTTGAATGTTCCCGGGGGCAGGGTTTATGTAAATTTTGGGGTTTGTGTTGTCAGCAACCCAGGAAGAAGCTCATTGTAGTCCCTACCAGCTGTTTGTTGTAGTCCTTAAAAAGCGATTTCTGTAAAAGAAAATATCTCCCTTTGCATTGAACTTTGAGCGTTGTAACTTTGCAGATGCTGTTTATTCTCAAACAGCAACATTACACACTGACTAAAGTTACAAAAGTGAAATCATAATCAAGGACCCCTTTAAACAGATCTATCTACTGTGGATGTTTCACTTTGCTGGCAGATAGAGGTGTAACAAAACTATTGGAAGGAGGTCTTGAGGCATGTAGTAGCTATTAAGTTTTTGGGAGAGAGGGGTCTTCTATTCCGAGGGCATGAAGAAAAACTATGAGACTACATGAATCAGCATGGTGATTACACTGCACAACAAGTTTTCGTGTTGTCTGTCATCTTCTTGTCATAGCAGCGCTCATACTACACAACACAATGCCAATAATGTGCACAACCTACAAGATCTTTGGCTAAGCGGCAACCCCGACCAACAACAAAAAAATGTTTTCTCACATGCATTCATGTGAGACATGACCGCTCACGCACTGCCCAAGTCATATGTACAGAAAAAAGACACAATGGCTGGCTGTCCATATCTGTTCATCAAAAACTGATGGTAAATAAAATATATCATAATGTAAAGTATAGAGAAAATTTTATTTACTTATTCACTTATTTACATTTTAGATTATTAGTATAAAACAATTATGATCAAATTATCACCTTGCATTCATGTACATTAAGGTGCATGATATCATTAGAGCAGTTTACCATGTTTCATCGCTCACTACAGGTTTGAAAATTTTCAAACCAGGTTTCAAACAGGTGACTGCTCAAGACCGGCTCAGATCACGTCACTAGCATGCTCATATTTGACGGGCATCAGTCACCGAAAAGAGCACCAATTTGGCTGCGATCCAGAGGTTTTGTCGCAGACCTTGTAAATCTGTCTGCGACAGCAAAATCCAGCCAAATGTTGTGTAGTGTGAGCCCACCATTAATGAGTGAGAAAACTAAGAACATCATAGCAGCTCAAATCCAACATGTTTCTCTGTAATTGTAGATTCAACACCAGATCTTTCTTACATAGACCAATTAACATTCACTTCTAGATTCGTCAGTGCAGAGGGCAAAGTATTTGAGAAATACCTTGGATTTGAGCCCCTCTATAGCCACACCGGTGCAAGCCTTGCAGAATGTGTACTAAAAATGGTGCGAGATTTGGGGTTGGACATGTCAAATTGCTGTGGACAAAGCTTTGATAATGCAAGCAATATTTACAGTAAATATAACCGATTTCAAGCACACCTCAAATGCAAAACCCTTTCATTTACTACATGCCCTGTGCTGGTCATTCTTTGAATCTTATTGGTGTTAACAGCATAGATGATTGCTGAGAGGAAGTCACATTCGGTAACACTTTATTTTAGGGTCTTTGCTTATTAGCTTGCATATTAATAGAATACTGGCTGTTATTAGTACTTATTAAGTACATATTAATGCCTTATTCTACATGACCTTATTCTGCATTCTTAATCCTACCCAATACCTAAACTTAACAACTACCTTGCTAACTATTAATAAGCAGTAAATTAGGAGTTTATTAAGGGAAAAGTTGTAGTTAATAGTGTTTCCCATACTAAAGTGTTACCTCACATTCTTTTTTATCTATTACAATCACTTTATACCTTTTGCTGTGCATCCACTCATCGCTGGAATTGGATATTTCATGACGATGTTCACATTAGTTTGACTTTTAAATCTCTGTGTGCCACAAGATGGAGCTATAGGGCTAACTCCACCAAAGCTCGTAATTAAAACTACTATGCAATTAGAGAAGCACTTGCAAAAATTGCTGAAGATTGTAATTAGAAAGTAGACACTACACGTGATGCTGCCACACTCGTTGGTAAGCTGAATAAGATGGAAACAGTAATTATGACTACATTTTGGGACAGGTTGCTAAGCAGATTTAAGGCAACAAGCATTCATCTGCAAAAAAGCAACATGGACTCAGCAACTGCTGTTGACCTATTGCAATCATTACACTTTTATGTTGGCACACATCGAGAGCAGTTTGCTGAGGTAGAAGGATCCGCTTGTGCTATCAGTGTTACTCCTTATCAATATGACATTTGCCGCAAACTAAAAAGAAAGCAGTTTGCGGATGAGTCCTCTAATGAAGATGAAGTAACATTTACTGATGGGAGTCAGGGATTTAAGGTTGAGGCATGTTATGTCATTTTGGACAGGCTCAGATGCCTATCCAAAGGATTGATGCATACAAAGAGGTCTATGATCTTTTTGGTGTTCTCTTCTACATGGACTGTACAGAAAGTGATTTGTGCATAGGAGCAGATAAAATCTCCTCCACTTATCCAGAAGACTTAGACAAAGCCTTGGCTGATGAACTCATTCAGTTCTGACATTTTCGCAAAGACAAGACCTCACCTGCAGAGCTGCTGCAAATGGTTGATCGTAATGGATTTAAGATAACATTTCCTAATGTTTTTGTTGAGCTTTTTAACCTTGTCAGTCATTAGTCACGTTTACATGTACACTTTTTTGTCATTCCTATTAAAATCATTCCGATTGAAAGATTCAGTGGACTGTTTACCTGAGACGTTATCTAATCCGATATGGTGTTTACATGTGCCAGCGCTTTCAATCGGAATGACTTTATGACATGCGCACATTAGCTTAGACATCCTGTTTGCCGCCTTTTATTCCTGTCAACACGGAGTTCCTTTATTTCATATGCACGCTATTTTTATGTAAAGTGTTGCTCCTAATCAAGCAACAGCGTGAGTTTGTAGCATATTACTGCTGGAAGGTATGAGGAAAAGACGGGCACAGGAAGCTGACCTTTTTGGTGGCTGTGCATCTCTAAGGAGCATCTCAATACTACCCCCTCCCTCCTCCGAAGAGCAGAAGCGTGTAGATGAAGGTCCATACTCCGTAGTAATGATACACTGAGTTCCTTCAGTGTATTTAATAAATGTGTTGTTTTAGTTTTACTCCAGTTTAATTTTGCCGCCGCCATTGTGCATTTTGACGACCCCTAGCCTCTTGACGTGATGACGTAGACGCAAAGTAATTGGTTTAACGCGTTCACATGGCAGAATTTTTATTTTGTTCGGTTTATAGAAAGGTTTATCCCACCCCTCTCAAACCGATTTATCCCACCCCTCTCAAAACAATTTAATTCAGTTTGGGCATTTTTATTCCGACTGAGGTGTTTATATGGAGCATTTTCATTCAGATTGGACTTTTAAACCGATTATGCTCCATGTAAACGCACCTACTAACTGTGAAGGAGAAAGGTTTTTTTCTACTCTAAAACAAGTGAAAAATGAACCTAGGACAACAATGACACAGAATGACACACTTTCCGCACATTCCCTGCTTGCCATTGAATCTGCACTGGTTAGGAACATCAATTTTGAAGACAACAAATGCCAGTTTGCATTCTAAAAATCCAGAAAGAGGCCATTGTAAGGTGTTTGAGTATTTGTGTATATTATCATTGCCAATGTTTTTCTTAGTGGTTTTGTACATGTAACATCACACCAGTGAGCAGGTGCCCATTAACATCTAACAACACTTGTGGGGCTGTTGCCCAGGGGCACCATGAAGTCTTAATATGCCTATGCGCATGCCCAAGGAGTGGCTGACCATAGCGGAGCTGGAAGGATGGAGATCCATTGTGAGCCAGAGGAACTGCTGACCATAGCAGAGCTGGGGAATCAGAAACCCAATGCATAGCTGACATCTCTATGCAAACTCTCCATTACACTTGTGCCTTGTTTACAAAAAAAATCTGCTGTCAAATGCTCCAAACAAAAATATAATTTTCAGAATCAATCTGGGACACCATTAAAAATAAACCATCTGCTTAGTCCTGATGCTGGGACCCTTCTGAAATCTGTAAAGAGACACTAACAACCTGTTTAAACAGGACCCGTCAAAGCAAACATCCTTTTAATAAATGTCCTTCAGGTGCACAGAGCACAGAAGAATTTGAATTGTATCCAGTGTAGACACCATCAGTGATTATAATGGGCTATATTTCCTTTTGAGACAACGCACGTCACGCAACAACTATTTGTTGATGTCTTGCTCTAGTGGCAGTAAGTTGCAAAAGTATTAACCTGTGTAATGTCACAGATCCCACAATATCCAACGTTTTAAGCTATGAAACTTGCAGGATATTTTAATTATTGTCATGGCTTGGGTTTGATTTGTCTCTGGATTTTGTCGCAGATCTCCCTCCTCACCATAGTAGATAGTTTTTCCAAGGCTGTCCACTTCATTCCCCTTCCCAAACTCCCCTTGGCTAAGGAGACCACGTCGTCCAAATTTACAGCCTTCTGGAGATCTCGAGATCTCAAACCAGGATCTCGAGCCGATGCTCCAATGTCTGGCCTCCCATAACCCCCTTACTTCGAGTTAGCATCTTACTTGGGGTGAGCATGCCCATAACTCATTGTCGTTGTCCTTGACTGGGCTTTCCACATTCCGTTGTAAAAATCAATAGTTATTAATTTAGTTAATTTATCTATATATCAGCACTGGAGAAAACAGTGAGGTCATTGTCCAGCTCAGTTCGCAATGGTGTCAATGCAGGCAGATCAAAAAACATTGTTGAATATCAAGTGTCCCCAACTAAGCAAGCCAAAGGCGACAGCGGCAAGGAACCCAAACTCCAACAGGTGACATCAGGTGACAAACAGGTGATAAAAATGGAGGAAAAAACCTTGGGAGAAACCAGGCTCAGTCGGGGGGCCAGTTCTCTGGCCAACAGCGAACAGTGCGTGATTAGCATTCAGGCAGCTTTACAGGTCATAAGCCCGATTGGGATTGCAACAGTCAAAATATTTAATCCAGTTCCATCTAGTTGAAGATCATATTGATCACGCCGGTATGGGACTGGAGGAGGGCCAGGGAGATGTTGGTCTGGTCTGAGGGTCACACTAAACTTGTCCTGCGTTCTCCCCATTCCCCTCATGTGTCTGCTTTTGTTTTTCCCTTTGCAAGTGGTGGCCTTTCTCAGCTGATCATCCTCAGCTTTGATTCCTCTCCCTCTTGTATTTTGAAATGCCCCCTCCTTTCTGGTCATAGAACAGCGTCATCATCATGTGACATATTCAGAAAGAGGACATTCAGTTTTATTCAGACAATCAGCAAAGTTTTCAGGCTGCCCATTGGCCAAAACTTAGATGTATGTACACAAAATAATGTGTGTAGGTGCAATAGTGCATCCCTGCATTATATTGTCTTAATAAAATATGCCTGAAGAAAAAATTGTATCGTTCTTTGTCTACTCTTTAAATAGCATTACGGTAAAAATGCTATGGCAACGGCCTTCTTATCTGTACGCGATGATTTTTTGCTTCGGGGGGATTGGACAGAAGGTTCTCCTCATTCCTTTTCTTCCTAATTAACTGGTGGCACAGCAGTTTCTTTCAGGTTTTTCCTCCATTTAGCCTAAAACACTGACTGTTGTCACATAGTCATCTAGTTTGAAATGGAGACAACAAACACTGAGGTTTTTCAGATTTTCCATAGCAGAGTTCTTTCCATTTTTCCGCATAGCCACTGCCTACAATGGCTATGCCCAGTGGCCTACCTAGTGCATTATGGGTGTTGACGTTTTCCTATCTATTTGGCAAAAGGGGAGACAACATCACCTTTTATGTTTTCTCTAGTCAGGTAGCACCGATTTAAAAAAATAAAATAAAATAAAAAAAAAAAATTTCTACAGAATAGGCAGCCAAGCCCAAGGTGGATCCAAGTAGCTAGGTGGGACCACTGAAGGAGCCAAGGGGCTGAAGGGACTTGGGGCTGGAAGGAACCAGCGGCAGAGACAGGGTCTGAAAGTAGGAGGAGATCAGGGAATCCAAGAGTTTACACAGAGAGGAATCGATTTCAGGGCTAAGAGGATGAATGGCACTCTGCTCCACAATGTCCAACTCCAGCAGCACTCTCTCAGCAATGAACATAGATACCGACTCACACACCTGGTCATACTCATCAGGCTTGGGCTCTGGGTCTGCGGTGGTTTGTTTTTCATGCATGTAGAGATTGCAGGCTCCAGGACGAACAATGGCTCAGGCTCAAGATCCTAGACAGACATTGGGGGCGGGCTCACACACCTGGTCAGACTCAGCTGGTTTTGGCTCTGGGTCTGCAGTGGGCTCTGGGTCCTTGGCGGGCATAGGCACTGGCTCTGGGTTCAAGGCAAGCGTGAGGATAGGCTGGATGGGCACTGGTTCTGGGACCGTGCTGGTCATGGGCAAGGACCTGAACAATGGAAAAGCACACTCTAAACTAAGGAGAATGGCTCCTCTCCTTGTTATATTATATGTTATGTTATATTAATATATTTTAGTGTGGCATCATCGAGGTAGGGGAACTCGGCCAACTCACAGAACCGGGTGGAGTATTCCAACAAAGGAAGACCTTCTCAGGAGAGAAAATAAAGGCTGCTGCTAGATCTATGTTTGATCCTGTATTCTGTCACAGGGCAGGCAAGGGAAGAGGAGCTGAGGAAGTGCAGCAGATTTACTTTATTTACAAAAACAAAAAAGGCAATCTGGAAGGCAAGAATCAATGTGCTTCACTTGTGCAAAGACAATACGGGACCAAAAAAAAAAAAAAACTTAGGGCTTAAATACATGGCTAAATGAGGAACAAAACAAGACTCAGGTGAACATAATCAATTAACCAATGAGTAACTATACAAACCAAATAGCAATAGGAACAAGGGAAACTGGAACTAAACACAGGATGGAAACATGGGAACCAAAGGAAAAACAACATAAGAGACTGGGACATATAACATAACCTTTGCAACTACATTAGGAGTGTACACATTAAATGTTATTACATGTGTTTTTGTGTTTAGAGAATTTAGTCTTTCTTTAAGAAAATTGTGTATTGGTTTAGTGTATATTTTGCTAGAATAGATTTTATATTTTAATGAGAAAATATAATATGCAGCAGAGTCAGTGAATTACACCAACTGCTGCATTATTGAATTATCAGATCTATATTTAATAAGCCAACATGATGTCACTGCATGTGGGGACACTATTCAATATGCAGTCTTCAAAGAAAAAAACAAATGTGTGCTGTGTGCAGAGGCCACTGGAAAGGGAGAGAGATTTAAAGTGAGGTGGGCAGATAAGAAGAATATGAAAGTGTTTTTTTTCCCCCCAACGTCCTAAGTTCTTGCCCCACTCTCTGAAATGAGGCTGTGTACCACCTCCAGCAGAAATACATTCATCTCTGTCATGTTTCCCTCTTTTGTTAAGCTATTCTCTTTAAAAGAAAGCTTTCGCTGTGATAAAGTACAGCAGTCAGGGTTCTTGAAAAAAACAAAACCAATGTGTACATAAAAAAACAAACAAAAAAACAAGGGAAAGGACTTCCCTGCACTTTTTCCATTTACAACAGCGCATTAACACACATACACACACACACACACATTCATGCATAAGTACAATGTATCAGCCCATTATATTCTTGCACTGTTCTCCTGAATTTTGTTTAATTTACTGGTTGAAATGAAAACGCAAGGACAAAGCAATACCACTTTACGGCCTTGTCTAGAGATGACCCTTCAACAGAGATAAATAAAAAATGTCCCACTGGAAAACAAAGGAAAAGTTGAGTTTGATTAAAAAACAAACAAATGGTTAAAAAAACAAGTGAAAATACTTTTTTCAGGACAAAGGAAATCCACTTTCAGGTGGCTATTAAGAAATCCTTTTTTTCCCATGTCCAAAGACTAGAAATGACCTGTGTAATTTCTATGCCACTAATAAGGCAAAAATGGAACTGCAAAAGACAAATACAATTGCTATACGGTGTTATGAGTTGTTGTTGTTATGCATAAGTATGCCGTTTATACAGTGTAAGAAAGAATTTCTTTTTTCCTATGCATAGCCTTTCAAAGTATACTCTGTTTGACATGTACACGTACACATGCAGTCGTACACGTACACATGCTACCAGTACACCTCCTAGTCTATAATAATTTAGGCAAGAGTTGTACAAATGCAATTACTTTCTAATCTCCTTACACAATCTCTCATCCACATAGCATAGCCATCCATAGTATATAGTTGTCACACACAGAAGAGGACAGAGAGGGCATCTGCCTTGCAATTCTTCTGTCCAGGTCGGTAGGTGACTACAAAGTCGAATCTAGTGAAGAATAGGGCCCACCTAGCTTAATGTGGGTTAAGGCATTTAGCTTCACGTAAATACTCCAAGTTCCTGTGGTCAGTGATGACCTCAAAGCGGTGGTTAGCTCCCTCCAGCCAATGTCTCCTTTCCTTGAGAGTGAGCTTGATGGCGAGGAGCTCTCGTTTGCTGATGTTGTAATTCTGCTCCGCCGGGGACAGCTTCTTGGAATAGAAGGCACATGGATGGAGGTGCTGAGGATCACCTTGCCACTGTGAAAGCACCGGTCCAACTCCTGTGGTGGAGGCGTCTACCTCGACGACGAAAGGTAGATCCGGGTTGGGATGGATCAGGATCAGAGTGGATGCGAATTCTTCTTTGAGACTTTTGAACGCGTTTGTGGCTGACGGGTTCCAGGACAGAGTCTTGGGCTGGTTCTTGAGAAGTGATGTGAGAGGGGAAGTGAGGAGGCTGTTGTTCTGAATGAAGCGGCGGAATCCCAGGAATCATTGAAGTTCTTTGATGGTGACAGGTTGTGGCCAGTTCTGGATGGTCTCCACCTTCTTCTGGTCCATCTGGATGCCTCGCAGGTCGATGACATAGCCCAGGAACTTGACAGAGGTGGTGTGTAACTCGCACTTCTCCAGATTAAGATAGAGGTGGTGTTCAATTAGACGCTGGAGGACCTGCTTCACATGCTGGTGGTGTTTGGTCAGGGTCCGGGAGTAAATCAGGATGTCATCTATGTAGACGATGACGAACCGCTGAAGGAACTCCCGGAACACCTCATTCATATACCCCTGGAAGACCGAAGGTGAATTGGACAGGCCATAGGGCATGACCTGATATTCATAGTGCCCTGAGGGGGGCATGAAGGCAGTCTTCCACTCATCTCCCCTGCGAATACGAATCAGGTTATATGTGCTCCGCAGGTCCAGCTTGGAGAAGATGCAAGCTCCACGTAGCTGTTCTAAAGCTGCTGGAACCAGAGGAAGGGAATAGCTGTACTTGACTGTTTGGGAGTTGAGTACGCGGTAGTCAATACACAGCCACAAGCCTCCGTCCTTTTTGGCCACGAAGAAGAAACTGGAAGCAGCAAGGGATGTGGAAGTTCGGATGAACTTCTGTTGAAGTGCCTCTTGGATGTACTCCTCCATGGCCTTCTGCTCCGGGATGAACAATGGGTAAACTCTGACTTTGTAGCCCCAGGTATCAGGTTGATGGCACAGTCCCATGGCCGATGAGGTGGTATCTGAGTGGCCAACCGCTTGCTGAATACATCCTGGAATGCCCGGTACTCATGAGGAATCTCAACCTTGCTTTCGGTCTCTGAGCTTTCGATGGTGGTGGAATTCAGGGAGACGACGGGTGGTGAACTGCCAGAACTGGACTTAGGATGATCTTGATAACCGGAGACAGGCAGTCGTGGAAACATGATTCAACCCATTGAAGAATCTCACCAGAATTCCAGTTGATCTTGGGTTCATGTTGTAACATCCACAGGCATCCTAGGATGATATCAGCGGTGGATCCTTCCAGCACCATAAACGAGATCTTCTCAGAATGCAGGCAGCCGATGCGGAGCGTCACGGTGGGGGAGAAGTGACGGATCTGACCATGGCCCAGCAGTTTTCCCAGGATGGTGTGTACTTCTAGGTCTTGGAAACAATGTTTCCTTTTGATGTTGAGCCTCTGAAGGAGGTGGTGAGAGCTGAAGTTTCCCGCTGAGCCGGAGTTGATGAGGGCTTGTGCTGAAACAGATGTACGGGGCGTTAAGATAAGAATTAAGAATACCTGATCGTTCTGGTCAGAGGAGCGATTTTAGGAGGAAGTTGTATGGTACTCACCGCTGGGCGTGGTGGTCGAATGGGACAGTTAGTGATGATGTGTCCTTCTCCCCCACAATATAGACAGAGATGGTTAAATATCCTCCTTTGATGCTCCACATGAGTGAGATGGTATGAGTCGACCTGCATGGGTTCAGGTTCTGGAAGGGCGACAGATGGTACAGAGGGCAGAGGATGCAGAGCGGGTTGATGCAGCGGGCAGGCAGAGATGTGCTGAGAGACTCAAATGGTCTTTTGAATTAAATTTTCCAATCCAACAACATCATCATATATCACCATAAGTTGACGTACATCAGCATTAAAGGAAGGGTATTTCATGGAAGGAGCGACTGCTGAACTGCATGGATTAGTACGGTGAACGGATCCACTGGGCGATCCCCGCTCGTGCCCATGGTACTCTGCATGTTGGTGGTCTGGTCTTCTGTCACACACAGAAGAGGACAGACGAGGCAAGTACATTAAACAAGTCTTTATTTGCAGATGTGGCAGAGAGAGCAGAGCGGGAATGCAACACAGGTAAGTCAAATAGCAGTAGATGGTTTGATGATGACTTAGCTGGCTGGTAATGTGGTATTCTCTGTGCAGGTGAAGGACTGGTGCGGGAGGTTGGTGAGCAGGTGAACAGAAGAATCCAGGCAGACGATGACGAACGGATGGTAGCAGACAGAAGACAGAAGATGGATCAGGAATATAAGTTAGGTTCTCAGGTGAGTCAACAGGTAGAGTCTGACGAGCTTGTCATAGATGAGACCTGACACTGAAGTGAAGGGATTGGTGGCAGATAAAGGGTGAGTTGATGAGGGTGTGCAGGTGCAGGGAATCAGAACTCTGGTGATTGTGAACGAGTGGTCGGAGTGTGGTAACCTGGTGCTGGAGTGATGGTGTTGAATCTGTGACAATAGTAAGTTTATGGTTGTAATTAGTTAAAGGTTCTGACGTAGAACCTGGAAGCGCTGCACTGTGTTTACTACGTCAACAGCGTAGGAGACTGACAGGAAAGAGAAGAAAATGTTGAATAAAGTTATTTTTGTTTTGTTTTTGCACACAAAAAGTATTCTCGTCACTTTTTTAACATTAAGGTTGAACCACTAGTCACATGGACTATTTTAACAATGTCTTTACTACCTTTCTGGTCTTTGAAATTTGTTATGACATTGCTGTGTATAGGGAGATCAGAAACCTCTCAGATTTCATCAAAAATATCTTAATTTGTGTTCCGAAGATGAACAATGGTCCTACAGCTTTGTAACGATATGAGGATGGGTAATTAATGACAGAAGTCATTAAAGGGGGGGTATAATGCTATTTCATGTATTCTGACTTATTTACACTGTTAAAGAGTTGGATTCTCATGCTAAACATGGCCAAAGTTTCAAAACACGAGTTGGACGAATGACGGAGTATTTCTGTGCCAAAAATTCTCTTCCAAATCCTTACAGGATTCGGGGTCTTTTTTTCGAGTATCGGCCTGAGTGACGTAAACGGGGGCAGAATTCCTTGTACGGGCACTTCTCCCGGAAGGGCGTGTGCGCACACGTCGACCAGAGCGAGAGAGCAAGTGCACGCCCATCAACGCGCGTTCGGGTTTACAGAAGTCGTCTGCAGCACTGCACAGGTCACAGGACTTCACAAAATCAACAATGTCACCAAAGAAGTGTGTTTTTTGGTTGTGAGGAAAAGATAACCTTGCTTCCAAAAGAACCCAGCGTTAAGTAGAGCTGAGATTTTTGTGCTCACGCAATACATTGATGCGCTCTCGACATTTGTTATCAAAATAACCATAGAAACTGATAGTTGCAATCACTTTTTTATTGGTTAAAATGAATGGAGAATATCTCGTGTTTTTCCGAGGCTGCTCGAGCCCTCAGGATCGGCGCTTATGGTTTCATAAACAAGGCCCAGTTCCACGCTGGATTTACAGATCGTTTGAAACTGAAAGATGGAGCGGTCACAGCGGTAATGATCCCGGTCATGAGTCGGAACCGCAGGTGGTGAGTAAAACTGCTTCAAATGTCTGTTTTGTTGGCAATAGGCGCCTAAGTGCATATAATGTAAACAACACGAACGTAGTGAATTCATAAATTCGTTATTCATCATTCACTATACGCTATATTCATTATAGTGATTCAAAAGTTATCCAGGGATAATGCGATGGTGTATTGTGTGTGTTTAAATACATCTGTTTAGCTGACCATTGATAGCTTGCAGCCGATCTCTACACAAAAGCTGCGCGTGCTCGTGATAGCTCGTCACTCTATCTCTGCTCACACGTCACGCCTCCAGGCGCTCGGCTGTTTTCGGAAATACTCAGTACAGCGTATGTATCTTTTATAAATATGATAAAACTAAAGACTTTTTGGAAATATGAAGGATGCACTACTACTCTATAGATACTCAAGATTAACATGAGATTGGCATAAACTGTGTGTGATACCCCCCCTTTAAGTGTATTGAGGTAATGTCAATGTCAAAGCCTTAAATTCAAGAAGCCATTGGATAAGACCAAGAGAGGTGTGATATGGGCCCTGTTTGGCTGATTGAAGACCAGGGGCCATATTCACAAAACATTTTATCTTACCACTAAGAGTTCTCCTAAATAGCAGTAAAAGTTCTTAGCTAAGAGTTTTCTCTTAAAACCTATTCACAAAGCTGCTGAGACCCACTTTTACTAAGGAATAGATAGAAGTCTTAAGCTAAAAGTAAGGGCGGGGTTGACCTCGTTACTATGGATGATGTCAACACGCTTACTAACTATGACCACTGTGATTGGCTGATAGGGGAGGAGTCTCTGTCAGCAATCATAGAAATATTGTAGAATGAGGTATCATGTTGACATATTCAAATAAAGTTTTTAAAATACAAATGTTGCCATATTCAAATAATTTTTTTTTTTAATAAAATTGTTGCCATATTCAAATAAAGGTTTTAAAATGTAGGTTAAGTGTCACTAATTAAATTAGTATATGTTCAGCTAATTTTCAGCCTGTTACATGTCTGCATCTCGAGAGATTGCAGAATTTAAGTGAAAAATGATGTTTTATAAACAAAGTTTGGGAGGACAGCGTTCAAACGGTCTATCTAATCAGCTCCAGAGGAGGTATACAGATGATAGCCGACTTACCTCGACAGTTTTCTGCATCCTTCCACCACCCCGTTCCTCACTATCGGCTGGGGATACGGGGGAGAACTCTGGGTTTGAGTTAAATTCCAAGCTTGGAGTCCTCGATCCCCTTGGACAGCACGCCAAATACGCTTATTAAATTTTTTTGCTCTATTCAATCATTTGTAAGTGTGAACTCGTGAAAACAACTGCCACAGGTAATCGGATATTATTTATTTATTTATTAAAGATTTATTTTTGGCATCTTATCGTAGATTCAAATTTATAAATCAAAATATGTATTGCATTTATAAAGAAAAAGTTCAGCACCTAAGGCTCTATCGCTATTGCCTTATGGTGTACAGCAGGGGTCGGCAATTAAGTTTGGCATCGGGCCAAATTTACGCCACTAGATGGCAGGCCAGAACATAGTCAAAGGATATTTTAAGAAATTAGGCTAATTGATGAAAAATGCAACTAGAATTGCCTGTGACAGACTGTTACAGTGTCTTTTGTAACTGGTAGTGAGCTGTTACTCTGTGTTAAATCCTGTAGTAGGGTTGTACACTGGAAAAATTAATAAAGCAGAGTAGTGACACATAACCTAGCAAGTATCTTCATTCACCAACTTGCAACATAGACTGCCTTGCTAAACACACATATGTAAGAGATGCGGAATGGATAAAAATAACAAAAAAATAAAAGTAAAAGAGGACTTGAATAAGCCCATTAATGGCATGTTTGAGTCATGCTCATAACGAACTATGTTTTATTTCCATATTGTGAATAATAAATGAGTATCATTTTAATTTGCTTGTTACACAATGGAGCCTAACTTATTGTAATAATTATTCGACGTAGCCTACTTTTACACTCAGAATTATTCCTTGGCATCCTCACGTACTAAACTCCATTTTTTTAATTGTTTGCGTGCTGGAGGTACGCTATTACGTCGTGTGCAGAGTGATGTTAACATTTAAGCTAGCTGGTGAGAGAAAATGGCACTATCAAAGAGTCTAAAGAGGAAAGTTGACAGCGAAAATAGGGCACACAAAGAAGAATGGAAAGACAACTATGCGTTCATCCTACCTGGTTTTGTGAATGCAAAGCCGGTGTGTCTTATCTGCAACGAAGTTGTCGCTGTTTGCAAAGAATATAATATGAGGGGCCATTAACATGTCGCGTCTAAAAACGCATGGAAAGCGCGCCCGCGCCTCTTTCCTTTCCAAAGCGCTTGCGTTGCTATGCAACCATGAACTGCGCTCTCCAGACAGATCTATTTCAGAACCAGCCGCTATCAAAATAATCTGGCTGCAGGCGCGGGCCAGATATTATTGCTGGCAGGCCAGTTTTGGCCCGCGGGCCACCTATTGCCGACCACTGGTGTACAGTGTCTTTAGGTGAATTGCTGAGGCGGATTGGCAGCAACAGCCATTAGGATTGTTTGTGATTTGGTCTTAGTGACTTAGGAGTCCTCTTGACTACTCCTAACGTTTCACAGATTTAGGAGCTAGTTTTAGCACTAAAATGCTTTGTGAAACACTCTTAGAGCAAAAATTTAGGAGTCCTAAAATTAGGACTGACACGCCCATTATTTTTAAGAGTTTCTCCTAAATCGGCAAGTTAAGAGCTACTTTTAGTCTTAAGATGTTTTGTGAATACAGGCCCAAATGATATTGTCATTAAGTTGATAGATTTGGAGATTTAACTTTTTCCAATTGCAAGAAAGAAGGAAGTATAGGGCAATTATTGTCAGATCCATGCATGAACAGATCAATAAAATTGCATATAACTTTTTATCCTACTTATGCTTATTTAAGTTTTTATGATTTACCAAACCACTCCCACAACACATGTACATCTAACCACACCGTTCCAAAGCTGTTAGAGATACAAAGGACGACAGGTGAGATATGCGAGATGTGTCGGTGCCAAGGCTGACTTTGATGATAAATGTCTGAGGAATGAGTGTTGGAGGTTCTCCTTGGATTAAGTAGGTACCTAAATAACAGCAGAGAAAGCATAGTGGCCAGATTTATGTTGTCCTTTTCCCAAGAGTGACCATATCCCTCCGGTAATGGCTGCTAAATCCAGGCCCATAAATCCATGTGATGTGACACGGCCCTGGACTGGTGATCGCCAGTGTGCGGCCCATGCATTTCATTGTCTAACACTTTAGTAGGGCAGCTCAGGGATCTTAGAGGCTGGAGAGAACAACAGCAATTGCATCAAACCTCAGGGAGTTTGAATAAACAAGGGAAACATTCTTGAGGGCTGATTTTAACCAGTCACATTTAAATAATTTGCTCCAATTCATTCCACATAAAAGCTCTGTCTGGTCATTAGCTGAGAAAATTGAGTGACTGTAATGCAGAAGAGGAGAGAATACTGTTTGGTGCTTGCAATTTGCAATTAGCATGTTACAGTCATCCACACTCATAAAAGTTGTGGCACATAGATAGGGGTTGTATGGTATTTTGCTTTTTGTAACAATACAAGCTTCCTTTGGTTTGCATTCCAACATTAGAAAAGCAAATTTCCTTTTTAGCTAATTTATGATTATTAGATCTTCTCTTGGACTAATTTCTTCAGATACAAATTGTATTTGTTGCTATTTTTGCCCATACAAAACATCCAATATTGTGGTTGTCAATTGAATCATGTTTTGGAAAACTGCAATTTGAGAGATAGTTACCATCCTGTGCTACTTAATCATTCCTAGTTGTGTATATACAGTCTTCAAATCATTTATCTGTAAGACAGGTTGAAAGCTCCTTTCCAGCAAATGATCATCAATGTACAGTAGTTGAGGTAAAAAGCCTTAGTGGGTTGTCAGCATGTTTGTATAGCATTTCCTTTTAGTATTTTATAGCAGTAATTGTTTGAAGGAAACATGTTTTGATATTTTTAACTTGTTGGCAATTAAGAGATGAATGATTTCCCTGCATTGCACCCCAATGTTGGGAAAGTAAATTACGTTTTTAGTGAAATTATGATTCCTCAATATATTCTTGACAATGTATCAGAAACAAATAGGGTTTACTGCTATTTATGCATACATGAAACATCCAATTTTGTGGTTATGCAATGAACTGTTAGAAAACTGCAATATGAGAGCTAGTTACTGGTCTTGTAATATTTAGGTGTCCAAGCACTAATGCTGGAACCCTATTGTGTTTACTGATTTACTTTTTCTCTATTTTTCTACCCTAAAAGTGTATGGGCAAAAGAGACCGTAAATCGTAGAGAGGCAGGATGGTCCCAAATGATGCACTGCTACTCATGTGCACAGGCACTGATGCAATGATGGTGGTGGCAAAACATTATCAAAAGAATTTTGATTCGTTGAAGCATTGCAAAGTTATTAGGGAATTCAACAGCCTGGCACTACTTGTTTTCCACAAATTTACCTATATCTCCTGAACACAATGTTCAACATTAATAAAACTTGATACACAGACCACTGGAAATTTTGAGGATGAGTGCCAAGTCACATCAAAATTGTACCTACAGGGGACACTACAACTGAAAATCCTTAATAATGCTGTAACCTTATAATCGGTGAAGAAAATTGGTGTGCATCTTCTTTGGTGGATGTCCTAATACTTCTTTTAATAGGACTCAGATACTTGAAAAAACATGGCTGTCAGCAGCCAATCAGATTTCATGGGCTAAAAATGTTAAATCTGAATGGCCTACCATTACAAAAATAGATATTCATCTATTGTGCAAAAATTAATATGTACAAAATTTTGTGGAAATCGGGCACAAGGTTGCCCTATAATAAGCTACTTTATGTTTTCACTAATAACTCTGCAACTGTGCATGATACTATCTGTTGTTTCTTCTGAATCGTTGCTTTAATCCCTAATAAATGTAGGCTATATCTAATTTTTTTTGTTTTTCTAAAAAATGTATCCAGCATTCTAATTACTTTCAACTTTTATTTACATAGCACATGTAAAAACAACTTACCCAAAGTGCATCACAATTTAATTTAAAAAGAAAAAAGAATGTATAAAATAGTAAAAAAAAAAAAAAGTACCATGCACCATACCCACACGTGCGCACACACACATTAAACATTTTAACACACCAAAATAAAAACTGCCCAATGAGATAAATTTTTAAACAGATTCCCTTACTTCAAATGGCAGGTAAAAAAAAAAAAAAAAAAAGATGCATTTTCAGCTGAGACCTAAAAACCTTGATAGATTAAGCCTGCCGAATATAAAGGGGAAGACTGTGCACACCTGTCTGAAAAACACACTTTTTTGAACTCCTCCTATAGACCGCTTGTCAGATGATCTCCACCAAACTTTGTACACATCAGCTCTAGATCCTACTGGCAAAAAGTTATCAAAAGAATTTTGATTCATTAAACCGTTTAGCACATACAATCTAAGTGTTTCCCATTTATAATTATTATATATATCTTGTGAGCACAAAGTCTAAATTTCTCAGAACTTTGTACGTATGGAAGTCATTCTGAGCAAACATGCTTTGTTTTCATGAATTTATGATGCTTGGAAGGCTAAAAGCAAATTCTAAACCATCAGTCATTTCAACTGAAAGATGAAGGCTGTGATATTAATGTTGTCCAACAGCGGGAGTCAAGGATAAGGCATCTTTTAGGCTTTTTTCTATCAATAGATTGACAGATCTAGTTCATTTATTTAACTATGATGTACTGACAATTTAGTTTTATATAACTAGTATACATAAATTGTGAAATGCTAACAGATGAATACATTTTTAACTTTTATACATCCCAATAAAACTTTTTTTTTTTTCCAAATTGCCAGACATCATTAAATACATTGCTGTCCATTTAAAATGAAGAGACTTTTTTTTTCCAAGATAATATATATATATATATATAAACAAACATTTTAAACTGCAAGAATACAAGTACAGTAGTCATGAAAAGATTTATCTAGAACTCTGTCATGGAAACTAACATGTATAAACCTTAAACAATTTAATTATAAAAAGGAATTTATACCTGTATTATATTATGCTGTACCCACACTGGACTAGCACTTTGGAAAATGGATGGATGATTCAGCTGTGGGCGCCATATTCTGGTGAGACGCAGGAATTCATTCCACGCGACCCTCACAGTGCATTTTGGGTATTATCTAGCCATTGGGTATACATCAGTTATACACTCGTTATTGCGGTACATAATGGGATTAAATGAGTGCACTCAATAACGTCCACTATGGTTTCGGACACCACTACAAATGGCTGTCCCCTCAAATAGTGCCCTATTTAAGGGTATAGGGGATGATTTCGGACACAGCCTAGGTCAGCATACACATGATAGCAGAAACAGAACAGAAACCAAAACACAATGAAACAAAGCATAACTTACTGTGACAACACCAGCTCAGCTGGGTATCCTTTTGACAACACAGGCTCATTGGAAAAACGTACCTTTGTCAACATTTTTGCAAAACCCAAAATACGTACCAATACGTATATCACTGCATTTTCTAACAGAAATGAACACAAGAGGGACTTTTAATCGTTTTCACACATAATTATGATTACAGGGCCAGATTGTAGATTAATATAGACTTGTTTTCACGCGGCTCTTTGTATATTATGACCTCAAAACACTTTTTTACCATGACTTGTAAACGAATATATTTTGGAGTTTACATCACTTACCCAGCTCCAGTTCAGTCTTACTGACGTAACATGCTTGCTTCATAGCTCAGCTGGTAGGCTACTTGCGAAGCGAAGAGCTCGGCCGTGCATCCCGTGAAAGACGACAAGCGTTCCGAAACAAGCTAGAGTTAGGGTTTAGTGTAGGCGTACGTTATTAAACGTGATGGAGCATTAAGCTTTTAGCGCCACTCACCTCACCCACCGGACATTTCAATTCAGAACTGCGGTGATAAGTACAAACTCCAGCGTAATAAAACGTTGCCATATTCACGTTCATCTGTTCCGGAAAAAAACTAAACACGCTTTTAGCGCCACTCACTGGACATTTCACTTTGAAACTGTCGCGAAACGTGCACGACGCAACTTATTTTGCGTTTTGCAAAAATGTTGACACAGGTACGATTTTCTAATGAGCCTTAGATGCCTTTTGAGCTGATACTATATCTTAAATTGTTTACTTGGTTTTAATTCTACAAAACAGTGCACATTAGAGATTAACAACAGTTTAAACAAACAGTTTTTAAGGTTAAATGGTCACATATATTTACTACCTATAAATAAATTCAAATAAATAAGGACTTTAAATACTGCTCGACTCTTTATCAAAATAAACAAGGACCTTAAATACTGTTTGACTTAATTTTGAGCTGCAAATGATAACTTAACTCTTCTTTGAAGTTGACATATGACATCCTGTGATGTGCAATTAATCTAAATTTTAAGGTGTCCTATTATGCATTTTTATGTTTTCAATTTTTTGTGTAATTTTGCTGTTGGAGCATAAAAAAGTGTACAATTTTACTGTGGCGAGGGGGCGTGGTAAAGCAAGGTCTGCAGTGGGGGAACGAGCGCGGTGATAGGGAGGTCAAGTGAATGATAACTAACACCTGTCTCTAATTCCAGTGATTGGCGGAGAGACGAGAAATAAGTGCCCCGCAGACCTGGGACAGGGAGAGAGAGACTGATTACCCCAGTGACGGTGACCGTGATTGTTCATTGTGCGTGTGACTGTGAAGGCAGCACAGACAGCATTTATTTTGTACATTTTCTTATGTTATAAGTAATAAAATTTGGATTACTCACCACCCCTGACTTCCTCGTCCTTCTTCTTCATTGAACCTTATTACAGTTACAAAACACAAAGTCACTCCAATGGGAGTTATTCTCTGTATCAGCACTATTTCTGATTGTAGTCTTGGGTTTTTGTCTGGGAACGAACATGTCACAATATGCCTCATTTAAATAATTCCTGCCCAAGGCGTACACAAAAAAGGAGCAAGGCCTAGTTGAGTTCCATTAGTAGTGTGTTGAAACTCACGGGCTGCATCTGAAATCGCATACTTCCCTACTAGTAGGCGAAAAAGAGTGACAAAAGAAGTATGCCCGAATTCACAGTACTCATAAAAGAGTATAGGCAAAAAGTACCTGGATGACCTACTACTTCCAGTGAGATTCTGAAGTGTGGACACTTTACTATCCCATTAGGCCAAGGTCAGTCAGTCAGTCTCCTACGCAGCTGACGTAGTAAACACAGTGCAGTGCTTCTGTGTTCACATCAGAACGCCAGCTCAGTATTGACCGACGCTGTACACGTGAGCAGCACGACACATGCGTGTGATGCTGACGCAGGAGCCAGCCAAAAATGCGTCAGCGTTCTGACGTAGAAACTGGAAGCCTGCACTGTGCTTACTACGTCAACTGTGTAGGAGACTGACATGGAAGAGAAGAGATTGTTAAATAAAGTCGTTATTTTTGTTTTGTTTTTGCACACAAAAAGTATTTTCATCATTTCATAAAATTAAGTCTGAATCAGCGTAGTACTATTGTGGACTATTTTAACGATGTCTTTAATACCTTTCTGGGCCTTGACAGTGGTAATTAAATTGCTGTCTATGGAGGAGTCAGAGAGCTCTCGGATTTCATCAAAAATATCTTAATTTGTGTTCCGAAGATGAATTACAGGTCTTACAGGTGTGGAACGACATGAGGGTGAGTAATTAATGACAGAATTTTAATTTTTGGGTGAACTAAGCCTTTAACATGAATCTACATACATCACATTGTCACAATTATGCTTAGTTTCACCCTTATGGACTCTTAGTTTGTTTATCTTCAATCTCCTTTGGTCTCAGTTTCCCACCACTTGTTTGTCTCCTAGGTTACTCATTACGTTGTAGTTTGTTACTATGGTTACTCATCAGTTCCCAAATTTATATCACCTGTGTTTATCCAATCATCTTTGTGTTCTATCAGTATATATTCTGCCTGTGTCTTAGTTCTCATGGTCAGTTCTTGTTAGTGTTAGTTCTGAGTTTGGTTTAGGTTTTCCTTGTATTAATAAAGTCTGTTTGAATTGATCTCTTTTGTCTTGCCTTCTGCCTGCACCACGCTTAGGAAACGTGACACAGATATGATAATACATTTTTTTTTAGTGCTGTCAAATGATTATTTATATTAAATCTAAATATTTTAGATATAAATATATTTTTTGTTATATATATATATATATATATATATAATCTACATAAATAAATATAAATTAATCATTTGACAGCACACACTTTTTTTTTTTTTTTTTTGGACATCTCTTTCAGATGGAATGAATTCATTTGCAAGTCAGTTGTCCCTTTTGACACCAGCATGTATTGCTGTAACGTGTTTCATCAAACCCTTTCTATCAGTGAAAATACAGGCTTGAAGGGTTGATGACTCAGTGGGTAGCACTAGGGGTTTTCGCACCAGAGGAACCTTTTTCATAGTTCCTAGAACTATTGGCTGAAGTACCCGGATTTTGCCGTGTTCGCACCGCAGGAACTAGGAATGATTTTAGTTCTAGGAACTCCTTTAGGGGGAACTAAATTAGCTCCTTCTTCAGAGTAGGGTCTAAACCAGCACTATAGGAACTACCAGTGACATAATTGTACGTTGATTGGTCAAACGTATGTCAAACACCGGCACCCAGCATTTTTAAAAAGCTGTGTAAACATATTTACTTCACTAACATGGAAAACAGCGATAATGGCATTTACCTGTTGTCTGCAGGGTTGTGTTCTTTTCTCCGCCTCGATGATATGTAATACTGCAAGTTGTCATAGGAGATTTCATCTCTTAGCCCCACTTTTTGCTCTTTCAGTTGCATAAATTATGCGTTTACATTCCATCTCCGTTATCACGAAACCCACAACACACAACAAATACAGCTACGATCACGGCATCCTCCATCCACAGGTTTTTAGCGTTTGTAAATGCTGCGCTTAGAGACGCTGCTGTCGACCGCTTCAGAGTTCCTATTCCCGGTGCGAATGCAACCAGGAACATGGCCCGGGGGAGAAATTAGTTCTCGGGGAAGTTCTCGGGGCTAGTTCCTATAACTGAGCTCCTAGAACTATTCGGTGCAAAAGCCCCTACTGTCTCCACATAACAAAAAGGTACCTGGATTGAGTCATCGCTGTGCCAGGAGGTCTTTCTGTGTGGACTTTGCACTTTCTCCCCATATTGGTGTGGGTCTTCTTCCATGTAGCCTATTCCAGTCTCCCCCACAATGCAAAGACATGGTGCTTGGACTCAGGTTATAACCACTTGCGGCTATATTCTTCTTTTTTATTTTTCTTCCATAAAAGTGTATGGGCATCGTAGAGACCCCAAACTTGGCAGGATGGTCCTAATCAAGCACACAGACACACACCCGTCCGACACTAGGTGGCGCTATAATAAGGTGCATTTTGGGTCATAACTTATATATTTAATCCTTAGTTGTTTAAATACAGGCTTCAAAATATTGTCTATAATTGTAAGCGATCTCTACCTGCTTTTACACCAAATTCTCATCTTGTAGCTTAGCACATTGTTTCAGCATTGCATTAGCATTTTAATTTAGTAACGTGCTTTAAACAGATGCGTGGAGGGGACTGTTGAGCAAAATCCCTCTACCTGATCAATGCAACATCAAGTAATCAAATAGTTCTGAATCAAATTCATCTGCAATTCCAACAAAGCTTCATAAGCCTGCCATAAACATAACCTCATGGCCTTCACTCCATTTAGAAAGCCTTAAAGTAAAGGTCAGTACTAATGTCAGAGAACTGATGCCTTCTTTGGGTATGTCTCTGTCTCTCAGGAGAGGATTACCGGAAGACATCACTAGATCTAAAGGGCTAAGCAGCAAATGCTTACAAAATACTGTAAATTAAATTTCAGCATTGAAAAATATACTGCAGCAATTGTATTTTCATTACATTGCCATAACACTGAAACTCAGACTTAACTTCTCTAATTTAATTGAAAGGATATTTATGCCTAAACATGCATGAAAATGTCTTGCCTTCAAGGAGAGAGAAAAATACAGATAAAAAGTGCAATCAATTGTAGCACATAATGAATAGTAAGTACAGAACTCATGAATAAAAATGCAAAATAATTTTGCCTTGTGCCATAAACATAGTGATTTGCATATCCTTTCTGTCTGATGCCAGTTAGCCCGTTGAGAGTGTCTGCGTTTGGCATCCGTCACAGTCTGTCAATACAAATGTGTCAGTTGGCAGTGCCCAAGTCGCACGGTCGAAATTCCCGCTGCCCTCTGACAATCCTGGCATTGTGTGTCTCAGCTCCCCAGGGCCCAGCTGTGTGCCAGTCGGCCTGTTTTGTGTCTTATTACCCAAAATGCCATGCCAATATTTCCCTGGCTGTACATCCCTGAGATAATCAGCATGTTTCCACTGAATATTTCATTAATGGCTTTAGTACAGCTCTTTCTGGCTCCTGAATACATTTGATTGTGTAAGTTGGTACAAAAATATAATTATTCTTACCCATAAACAAATAGTAATAATGTACTAATGGACAGCAGCAATTTTGTTCGGATTAAAAGCTTTTACATATCCTCTCACAAGCTGCATTCCTGTTTTAGGTTTAAATGACTAAGCATATAACCTTCTGGCTTTAAAGTCACTGCTATAAATCAAAAACCAAGGTCTGTATTAAACATCTTTTTGCAATAAAATGAGTAAATGGGCTGCATGTCATGTTGGCCAAAATAATTTGCCTAAATTAACATTACCCACCATACTGCATATATTTTCACTTTGTATAAAATGAATAAATGTATGAATGAATAAATGTAAATGACAAACATGTTGTTTGATCCTCAGACAGAATGTTGTGAGTTTATTTATTTATTTAAATTTTACATGAAAACCCATCCCTGATCAGAAAATAGACTTGGTAGTGGATTCCTTTGACTTGGGCCAGTAAGAAAACACAAAGAAGTCTACACATCCAAAATCCATAAACTTAATGTATGCTTAATATAACATGCCTTTTCAAGTCTGATAAAGATTTGTGTCTTGGATTCATATTATCTGTTTGCTCAGATCAAATCAACCTCTTAAATCAGATCATTGCACTGTAAGAGTGGGGCGACTGAAGCATTGCGTGAAATATCTGCTCTTTTATAAGACAGATTAAGGAGGTTTGATTTTTAATGATTTTCATGTGCGGTACTGTATGTACACACACAAGAAAAATATTTAAACTGAAAAGAGTGCAAAGCATTTGATGATTATTGATTTAGCATCCTTAATTGTGCGCATTTAATCTAATGCCTCTGTAAACCTCCATATTACATGTGACATACAGACGAATAACTCCTAGAATAAGGGTTAAAGCATAAATAATACGGAAAGATGTGGAAACATAAAAAGCAGTATGATTACATCTTTCTGTGCTGTTGGTGCTTAGGGTAAAGTGTACTTGTGAGGTGTCCCCATGTGCTAATTGGATACGAGCTCCAGCTCTTGGGTGACTTTGAGCCGCCTCTGAGCACATGGATCCACACAAGATGGGAATAAAAACAACAACAACAACAACTACTAATTAATCACTAAAAGAAAAATATTTAATACTATATTAATACTATAGTTGTAATATAGTTATAATATAGTATATATAATAATTTACCACAAAGGGTATTTGGAAAGTGTGCAAGACAAATAAAGGATCAAAACAGCTGAATGTCTCTAAAGGGAAATAATTAGGTCATTCTCAGGAAACAGTGCCATTTGTGTCCCATGTGTGTTTGTCCCCATGACATACTGCTGATATAATTAACAAAATAAAGAACATAGTCAGATTATTTGATTAATTCTGTGTGTAATGCAAAATAACTTATAAAATGTTTTTTTCTTTCATCTGAATATCAGACAGTTTACATGTGGCATTTTTGACATGCTTACATAAGTTAGAATTTTTCCTAATTTTGCACACATATTTCATTTATTTCTTTTTGACCACATGGTAGCAGATACGTTTTTCTTGCAGTCTTTGTCAGTATTTCATTTATCGAGATATATATGTACATATGTATATATCGATATATATATATAACAGTTCTGTGTATCACTACACAACACCCTTAGCAACCACTCTTAGAAATGTAAACTGTTTGTTCTCAATTGATATTGTTCATTGAAGCTTACTGTATTATGTAGAAAAATATTGTGAGAAAGAGATCGATCGAGTTTATTACCTGCATTCAGATTTAGCATTTTCCTTCAGGTCAGTCCTATGTTCATAATAAAAAATATGTTTAAATGTCCACTGCAATATCTTGTCCTTTTAACAGTTAAGGGGTTTTCCCGTGACTGACAGCGCTAGTCGAAGCATTTGTCAGTTGTGTCTTGTTCCGCTGTCACAAAAGTCTTTTCAATATAAAAGTCTTCGCTACTGAGTGGCTCACTCATAGAGACAGTCTTTGCCGCCATCTAATGGTGTAATAATGTAACTTCTGTTGCTGTTCATGGTCGGGGACTATTTTTTCGGGCGGAAGGAAGGCTTTTAGTGATTTTACTTCATGAAAGTTGCATTGATACATATTTTTTGGCTTTAATATTTGTATTGTGTGGTAACCATTTTATAAAAGCAATAAGGTACTCGAGGCTAGTGCTATATCGTGAATAAGTCACGGCTGAAGGGGTTGCAGGCATTAATTTGCGGGTGGGATGGGTGGGACATGTCCCCACCACTTTTTGCCAGGGTCGATATTGTCCCCACCATTTTTGAAACATCTCACGGCACTAATACAAAAGAAACATCTCTAGTTGATTAGCAATTGGTTTGTTTGTGTTAAATAAGTGGCGATCTGATGCTGGGATGTGTTGTTTTTGAAATCGTGCTGAGTGCTTGTTGTTCTTTTGACATTTGTGCACACTGCGCAGTCTTCACATGGACGAGCGTTTGTTGTGGAGACTCTGTCCTTTCCGGTGAAATCACAAAACAAAACGCACACAAACGTGTCTCTGCTCTTGATATACAATCACCGATTAACATCTTTAGTTTTAATGAGGAAAAAAAATAAAATAAACTATACGAGGGGGGTTTAAAACCCAGAACCACTAAATATATATATATATATATATATATATATATATTCATTATTCTTAGCTAAAAACACAGAATTATACCCCATTATGCTTTTTCAAAATTACCTTTCATTCAGTGTAAGCTGTTTGTGAATGTAAAATGTCTGCAAAGTTTTAAAGATAAAAGTGTACAACAAACAAAGTTAATGTCTCCTAAACGAAAGAATTGATTCTGAACATAGCAATGTAACAAATTTGAATGCCAGCCTATATGGTCTTCATTGGCTGTCCACGAATGATGTCTACTTGACCTGCCCTCAAACCTGTAGCTGAGGCCTGGAAGAGTTTGGTTTGTGTTGTCGACATGTTAAGAAGATGCTGTTTTCAGAGCTGTGAATCCACTTTGCATGTAATTCAAAAGGATGAGGACTCACGATGGAATTGGCACCAACACCATTGTTCATATCACTATGTATGCAAGTGCTGAGGAAGCCTCTGGAGCTGAATTTCAGATATGGTAATAGGCATTTTGTTTCCGACATGCGCTGTAAGTGGTAGACCAATCACAACAGACTGGGTCATCTCACCAATCAGAGCAGAGTAGGCTCGCAGAAAGGAGGGGTTTAGAGAGACTAAGGGTGCTTTCACACTTGGTTCGATCGCCTGGACCGAACCCGAGTTCGATTGCTCCCCAGGGAAAACCAGGGAGCATCAATGCTCACTATGTTCCCTTAACGGAAGTTCTGAAGCGCAAAACATACATCATGTGAGCCAACTCACTACACACAATTGTCAGGGACTGGCTTGGCTAGATGATAAAGAGACTTGAAGAAGATGAACAGTTAAGTAGCATTTCATAGAAACCAAGAATAAACCAAAGATACAATGTTAACACAAGACAAAGAACAGAAGCTAACTGAGGGTACACAGTGGCAATGAGGGACAGGTGAGACTCTAATCAATTAAACAATGAATAACTATGGCAACCAAGGAAACAGGAACTAAACACACTGGAACTGAACACAGGCAAAGTAGGACAAAACAATATCAAAATAAAAGTCCATGAACACAGACACAGAGAATTTGTGACAATTATGAAATGCAATAGATTTTTTTTTTTTTTTTAATACAAACCATTGTTTAATTATATTTCAATAAACATAATCTTGCTAACATTTATAATTTATTTATGGCTGAAATGCTGCAAGTATATAACAAGCAAAGTATTTATCATAATGAACTTTAAATAATATTAAAACATAATGTCAGAAAGATATCAGTTCTGCAGTTGTTCATAAATACCAGTAGTGACGTTGTACAATGAGGACGTTGTCATCAGAAATTTCCCAATGTGTAGTGATCAGTGTCCCAATGTTTAGTGAGACAAGGTCCTTACTGTCCTTACCAGTGTCCGAATTCGTATACACAATATACTGATTCACGACCTAGGGAAGCTGAGGAAGCTGATTGAGACACACCCTGAATCTTTGAACAGACCATTTTCAGACTCTTTGAGTCTTGAATTAAAGTGTTTTTGGCCTTGTTTTTGACCTTGTAAACCTATTGCAGGAGACCTTCAAAACAAAATTGGGAACGTTTATTTTATTTTTCATTTATTAATAATAATTAATAAACATGTACACTCAAATGGGTTTACCATATTTAATGCACCATTACCATATTTGATGCTAAATTAAATTAAATTAAATTAAATCTGTCTAAACTTTCATTTTGGGCGAATTCAATACATATTGTTGCATTTTTGTACTGCAATATATTGTGACACAATATATTGTAACGCCCTTATTAGAAATTAATGCTACTACAACATATTTAGGATTGGAGTCTATAGATAACCATATTTGTTGTTGACCAGTTATTGGGGACATGCATTCATTCATGGTGGTCACCCAGTGTCTAAGTGCGACAACCCTGTTACTTCATACCCACTTTTTTTGTTTGTTTGTTTGTTTTGTTTTGTTTTTGGAAGCAGTAATGTTTTCAGAATGAATAAATGATAAAATGTAAAAAAACAAAGTGTGGAAATGTTCTGGCACAAATGGCCCAATGTCTTTGGAACGTCCCAATGGTTAAAGCTTAACACCCAAATGGCTATTATAATAAAAGAGAGGACAGACAAACTTTCACTAAGGTTGTTGATTTATCCAGTTAAGAGCAGGCCAGGCTACACTCTATCTTATGAGAAACTGGTGTGTGGTCTAAAAAGGATGAAAAACATTCTAGAAATAAACATGAAAGATAAACATTTGAGGGCAATTCCACCTTGAAGACTTCTTTCTGAGGGTGCATTTACTATAAAGATCACAATCAATAGTTTTCTATTGACGTGACAAAGTTCACTGTTCTTTCTGGCTGTGGCCAGTGATACCATGTTATCAATAAACAAATGCAGTCACACCTGTGGTTAGGTTAGTTCATCAGCTCTTAGCACAGAGATCAGCCTATGGTTATGCAGCTGTAGACAAGCTGTCACCTGGATCCTTGTGTCTGATCAAAGGCAGGTGAATCGGGTGAGTAGGGTATTAAGAGAAGCAAATGACAAGGTGTTAATGGAAGTTCATAGGAGGGGTTGGCTTTTAGAAAACCTTCTGAAAAAGGTGAAATGATGCACAGACAGACAACTACTGAACTACAGCTATGGGAAATCATAAAGGTTTAAACCACTTAGACTTGCTTTAAATGCATATTTGCTTGTGAAAATGAGTAGCATAAAAAGAACACAATTCAATAATATTGATAATTATTAAAGCAATATGGTTCTTTAAAGGTTCTTTGTGTTAGAGTTGAGGGTTTAAATCCTTTCAAAACCACATCTTTATTGATTTTCTGGAGCTCAACTATCCAACTACTGAAAATTGGCCTTCATTATTATTTCTGTGTGTGTGTGTGTGTGTGTGTTATTTATTCATGTTCAGTGTCAATTGTCTTTTTTGTCTATGTCAATAAAAAAGTACCTAATTGGCATCACTGGCTGTTTGTTATTATTATTATTATTATAGAATGTATTATAAGACCAGGCATAAGACCAGGCCCTTTCAAAGCATAGTCCTTTATGGAACCTTATAAAAAGGGTTCTATTTACTCTTAAAAATAAAGGGTTTTTTTTATTTTTTTTTTGCAGCAATACCATAGAAGAACAATTCTGGGTACCCCCAAAAACCTTTCAGTTATCAGTTCTTAAAAGAACAATTTTTTCTTAGTTTGAAGTACATTTTTTTATAATCTAAACAATCTTTTCCACTATAAAGGACAGTTTGTCCAATGGAAAGATTCCATGGATGTTAAAGGTTTTCCAACTGATGCCAATAAAGAACCTATTTTTAAGAGCGTAGCAAAACGGTTAAAACGGTTCTGCTATCGTTACTAACTGAAGAGCCCTATACTGTTTAGTATCATTTGTCTTATGAGTGAATGAAATTACTGTACTTTGTGTGCTCCTATCTGAGATAATATGGGTTAATAACACTTATTTTTATGTTATAATAGCTTTTGGTACAAATAAATGTTTCTTGTAATAAAATATGAAGAGTAAACCTTTATAGTCTGTGAATTATAAAAACAAAAAAGCTGACAGAATTTAAATTTTTGGGTGAACTATTCCTTTAATAGAGCACCTATTCAAACTATAGGTTAAGCAGAGCAACCAAATGAGATGCAAAGGGGAGAAAAGACAGATCGATGGAGAGAGAGGTGTAAAAAAAAAAGCTTAGGAACTGTCAGAGAGAGAGGAGTTTTAATTCACATTAGCCTTAAACAGCAGATTTCTTCTTGGCAAACATGGTTGCTAAGGTATCACGCTCAGTGCTTTTCACTGCAATGTGTTGAACAAACATACATAAATAGTGCACTGTGCAATTGAGGGATAAAATAAATTACATTTTCTTTTGGACAAAAATAATTTAATATATATTTTCACTTATATCAGCTATATATACTATATCCAGTAAGAATATACTGTACTGCTTCAAATTCATAGTTATGTTTACTGACTGCCCACATATCCATTTTCACTTTAATAAAAATATAAACTAATTCTGAAGTATCCATCATATAATATAGAAAACTCTATGTATGTACAATTCAATAACGTTCTACTTTTCATTCAATTACAGCTGATACGAAAATCTCAGGCACCTGCATGCAAACAGATCACAGCAAAAACCTTTACCGCAAGGGAGTCCAATCCTGCCCCAACACACCTGCCTGGAAGGTTCTAAGCTGTGTCCGGAATTGTCCCGTACCTTTACATAGTGCACAATTTGAAGCGACAGCCACTTAGTGGCGTTCAAAACCATTATCGAGTGTGCTTATTCAATCATAATGTACCGCAATAATAAGTGTACAACCTATATGTACACTCAACGGTATAAGCTGCTGGAAAATATCCATGCACTGTAAGGGTCGCACCAAATGTTTTCCCACGTTTTGCCAGATGCCATCCACAGCCCTTCTGGCACACTTAATGTCCAAATTCACTCATTTGTTTTCACTCCAAGTGGACTATATGTAGGAAATAGTAAATGAATGTATGTGGTATTTCAGATAAAGCTCTAGTAATCCTGAAGACTTTGATTAGCTGGTTCAGGTGTGTTTAAATAGGTTTGGAGCTAAACTCAGCATAGTATCCCTCCAGGAGCAGGATTGGACACCAATGCTTAAAGAAACAAAGAATTAACATTCTGTCATTTACTCACTCCTTGTTGTTCAAACTATAAACATTCTTCCATGAAACACAAAAGCAAAAGTTTTGTGATATAGCTAAAGAGCATCAAGCTCCAAAAAGGACCAAAAAAAAAAACCACAAAAAAAACTCTGCTCTAAAATGGGACTACATATCACAATGTAGGCTACTAGCTATGTAAAGAACAATAGGTAGAACACTCAGCGTTGGGTCACTTTTTTGATTAGAAGAAACAAAAAACAGCACAATAAAAGTTGCATTTTCTTTTAAACAGTTATGCTGCATTCCATTTACCTGGGATGAGGGATGCAGGAGCTGGGAATGATGCCATACCCGAGTTGACCGCGTTAAAAGGTCAGAAAAATAAGATGGAATACATAAAAAGCTTCATTTTGCAAAGATAATGCTGAAGTATCACTTTCACAGAGGTTGGATAATACTGTGTGGACCATTGAGTTTATTGAGACACAGACAAATAGAAGTGCTAATAAACAATATTTTACTACTGGTTCACTACGATTGATAGGCTGAGCAGCCATGCCGGGATTGTTGCGTTTCCCCCGTGTTCCCCAGTCGCAAATCCCACTCGAGGGGATTTAAACTTGAGTAGGATCTAGTTAAAAGTTCCTACTGGGGCCGGTGAATTTCCCATGTCTGAGGATAAATGGAACAGACCATTAGACCCCTTATCTGATCCAGATCTTCTGACTGGTTCATTACTAATGATCATCATAATTAATATAAAGTGATAGGCCTAAATGACAGTCAAAATTAAATGTTTTGACGGCTATAAATATGCTATAAATTTGACAGCTATCAATGTGTCAAGTGCGTTTACATGCACCCTCATAATGCGATTATGATGAGATTTTGGCAATATTGCGATTAACGCGATGGCAGCATAGGCAAACCTAGTGTTGTGGTGAATTTCGACTCCCTGCCAAATTATTACCCCCCTCGTTGAAGTCTCTACCTGATTGCCTAATCCTAACCCCTTGCCCACACCGAATACTAAACCTACCAATACTAGGGGGTTATAATTTGCCGGGGGTCAGTATTCGGCACAACACGGCATTGCAATGTTCATCACGGCGCCGGATAATATCCAGTACGTCCATAAAAATGTACTCTGAATTTGACGTGTGTAGATTAAAACAATGGCCGATAACTTGCATACTGTATGCCTATCTGAGTGTGGTATAACCATACTTATTAGCGAATAATCAGAGTAATGAAAATTGCATGTACACTGGAGTGATAGTTCTGCTCGTGTCATGTAAACTTCTTACTGGGATTAAGACCTTACTCTGATTATGAGAAATAATCGCATTATTGGTGCGCATGTAAACGTAGTCATACAAACATTGTAATATTTGACCAAGTTCTATTACATTTTAAACCTGAAATCCATCCTGAATCCACCTTCTGCTGGGATTAGAATAACCCTGATTTTTTTTAGATCAAAAGTATCTTACTGAAGGTTTGATGCAAATCAAAACCAAGATTGGATTACGTGATGTAATCTGAATTCAGAATCCTCTTTTTTTCTTTTGAACAACCCATTTTCAAGATTTGATCCAATCCATTAACCAAAATCTGACCAAATTTCTTTCTAACAACTGGGCCCTGATGTCATATGATAGCTTTGAGAGAAGAACAGAGCAAAATTTAAGTCCTTATTCAGAAATTCAATTTAATATTATTATTATTATTATTGGAGCTTAACAGCCGCTAGTCACTGCATGCTTTCATTATATGAAAAATAGCAGCCTGGACATTCTCCTAAACATATCCTTTTGTGTTTCATAGAAGAAACTAAGTCATATGGGTCTGAAACAACACAACGATTTTTGTTCTGACTATTCCTTTAAAATACAAACAAAACACAGAAACTGAAATGAGTTGCAAAGTAAACAGACTCCACTGTATGGCGCTTCACCTGTGTAGCCTGCAGTCAATGTGCAATTCTTGAATTCCTCTTTTATGCTGCATTTAGAATATTGAACATTCAGCGCTTGCTATCAAAGCACAAGTCTCCAGATCCAATCCACATAATACCCTTGTGCCTGGCTTTGACATTTTCAGTGATAAACAAAAAGCTTTGTTCTTTTCTATTCTAAGCTTGTCAAAGCCTGAATTATTCCTTTTCAAAGAGGAGTGGCAATCAAAGTGTAGTACGGGGAGGTGATAAATCGATTGAATTGATATCTAGGCTTACAGCGGGGTGCATAACCTGCACTAGGACATGATGCCAAAGACTGGGTTGTGACGACAGATTCTGGGTCCATATTCCTCGTAGTCCTTCTTAGAGTGGCAGACTTGGAAGAACTCGGGCTGTAAAATGTTAAGAAAGGAACATTAATCAGTGGTTAAGTGATAAATATATTCAATACATACAGTAAAGAGATTGTGACATATAATGAAATATACTGTATGAGCATTACCGTAGAAGCCAACATGGATCCCCCAAACCACACGGCATATCGCTGCATGTGATGAGTTATTACCTGCACCTCCATGGGCTTGGGCTGGATGGAGAATCAAATGTATTCAAAAATTTAAGAATGTATTCAAGAATTTCTCTCACCTCATCAGCCATCTTATTTTTCCACAGGTATAGGCTGTTAAGATACATGCAGTGCTGCCTTAAGCGTTTTTGGCAGAACAACATCTCTAAAAACATATTAGGGAATACATAACAGATCTGCAATTTATGGAAGTTTATTATATGTTGCAATGTTAATAAGGTTATTAATGTGACTACATGTACAAATACCTGTTTTTATGTTCTTTTGGGACTGAGTAATAAAAACATTTAAAAAGGTTTCGTTTTATTCAGTATCCAATAAAAGGTACCAGACAAATACTTTAATTTATGCATTAAAACTTTTTTTGTTTTGTTTTACCAGCTTATATGTATCTGCATATGTACTTGTATAATATGTATATGGTATATTTAACATATTTCCACTCAAAATTTACAAACACTTGAAATGAAAAGCAAAGCTACATTTGAGGTAGTGAAGGGAATCCAAGTAAATGCATATCCAATATTCTTTTAAATGCTTACATACTCTTTTAGGAATGTAAAAATATACTGTATGATGTTTTTACCACTTTTTTCAAAAAATGGTTACAAAAAAATGGCATGTACACAGCACAACCAAACAAACTTGAGTATAAACCAGGTGTAAGCAGCCAAGTCTATTACTTAAGGCAGCTGAGGGATACTGGACGGTGCTTGTTAATGGACGCGCACGCCCTTGTTATTATTTATAGTGACTGCCGATTTCGATAAACACTGCTTCATGAAGCTCTGAAGCTTTATGTATCTTTTGTTTCAAATCAGTGGATTGGAGCGTGTATCAAACTGCCAAAGTCACGTGATTTCAGTAAACGAGGCTTCGTTACGTCATCACTGTTTCGAAACGTTTCGGTAGAGGGCGATGATAAAGTGAACCCATGAATCATGCAGATTCACTGAGAACTATTGAACAAGTGTCTATGGGCTTTACCCTATGGTTTTACCTGATCTCTGATCAGTTTTATACATTTGTAGATGTTTTAATTAGACATTAGAATAATTAAAATGAATAATGGTAGTTATTAATCTCTTATTTGCATGTTTAGCTTGAGCCATGGAACAAAGAAAACAAGCCCTGAAAATTGATAAAAGAACACATATTATACAGACACTCTATATTTATTCTTATTAGACGATTAGTTAATTGCATTTGATAGATTTTACTTTCTATAAAACTTTTGCAATACATTTATAAAAGGTGTTTTTATGCATGTTTGGCCTGAGTTTTGTTTCATTTACACTGTTCTGACCACTAGGGGTCACCGTGGAGACGGGTGTCAGATTGTTTCGAAGCCTCGACACATTACGGCCCATTTGCTTCAACTGCTTCAGTGTGTCACGAAGCCTCGATCTGCCCATCACTAATTATTTATTGCAATGTCCACACACAAGTTAATATGCTCACAGTCATAGATTTATTTTACCGTGACTGGTCTTCATTTAAAGTAAGCAAGAATCCAAATAAACAGTCAATAAATCCACAGTTAAAATCCTTCACCAATACAGATTTCCTACTTGCATAGCATGGCATAACGTAGCATTAGCGTAGCGGTCAAAAAACTGTGTGCACCTTCCCTCCAGCAACACCTGTTACCTGAAGGAAGGTTCCCACCATTACACAAGAGTGACCCCTACTGGACAGAAACTTACGTGACAAAGTTTAAGATAGACAAAATGGCTCTTACACCAGGCTTTAAATTTTGTGCAAAATGAGGCATTATAAGAGGCAGAATAATTAAGGGGCGACACTGTTTTCAACTAAAAACTTTTTATGCGTTTTGGTCGTACATTTACATGACAACGGCATTTTAGGGGCCTGAAAACTCAAACTTTTGAAAACGTGTTTCAAAGTGCAAGTTTTCGAAAACTACAAAACTACAAAAACGTTAATTTGTGAAAACGATGACATTATGCACATGCGTATTATGTGTTAAGTCTACAGGTGCGTAGTGTTTTTACAAAGTGACATCGCCAACTACTGGCCTGGCATGCATAATACAGCATTTTCAGTCGTTTTTGTGGATCCGTGTGAACTGGAATTGTTTTGATAATGTTGTCGTCTGTACGTGAAAAACACAGAGGAAAAACTTTTCCATTTTTAGTACATCGTTGTCGTGTAAATGTACCCTCGGTAAACGTATCAAGGGCATTTACACAACACCATTTTCAACTTAAAACTGAAAACTGTATGCGTTTTGCCCATTCATTTACACAACAAAAGAGTTTTGGGGGCCTGAAAACGCAAACGTTTGAAAATGGGTTTCAAAGTGCAAGTTTTTGGAAATGATACCCCTATCTTGTAAACTACAAAAACATGAATTTGTGAAAATGGTGACGTCATGCGCATGCGTATTACGTATTCAGTCTATAGGAGCGTGGTGTTCCTTTACAACAGGGGTGTCAAACTCAGGTCCAGGAGGGTCAACCCTAATTAAACACACCTGCACCAGCAAATTAAGGTCTTTAGGATTACTAGAAACTTCCAGGCAGGTGTTTTGGAGCTGGTTGGAACTACACTCTGCCGGATCGTGGCCCTCCAGGAGCGGAGTTTGACACATGTGCTTTACAAAGTGACATCACCACCTACTGGCCTGGCAGCAAAATACAGCGTTTTTAGTTGTGTTTGCGGATCCGTGTGAACAGGATCGTTTTGATAACATCGTCGTCCATGCGTGAAAAATGCTAAGGAAAAACTTATAACATTTTTACTACATCATTGTCGTGTAACCGTACCCTAAGAACCTCTTGGAACAGCCTTTGCATCAGCAAAACCCATGATGCTGCCTCTGTAGCCAGCGCACTAGGTTCTAAAACAGAACAAATATCCAAAACGCACTACAACACATGATGAATGTGAGAGTGGGGTGAGAAATAAACAATAATGTGATCAGACCTTTATTCTGCCGCCACTGAGCTCCTCACTCATTCTGAGTCTGGCATCCACCACACGCTTCAGGTCCCGCTGCAGCCTGCGGCCAAAGTCCCGAAACATGGTGGAGCCACCCGACAGGACTATGTTCTAATGCACACAAACACGTTTTCATTATGTTCAGAGTTCATTATGAGTTTAAAAAGTTGATAGACCGTGGTAGTGGGGTAAACAGCTTTTAAACTACAGTACAATGCAGACCAGAAGCTGGTAAAAGACATGCACCTTCATTTCCCCTCTATTCTTTGGTAATATTAAAACACAAATGTTTCATAATTCATTTTATTCATAATTCATTTCTCTACCTGAAGACTTAACCCCCCTGCGGTGTATAATCAAATAATGTCACATTTACACTGCAAAAATGCACAGAAGTGCTTCTGAAGTGGCATTTAGGTGTCTTTACAATTTAATGCTGCTCAGAGGTGGAATACTGCATACTTTTATACTAGTTTCAGTCAGAGAAGGCATAATTTTAGCCTTTTATGTGACATTATGCTTTTACACTGAATTTTGAGCAGTCACATGACAGACTTTACAGTTTGTTTAAATTTTGTGAGATCTATGCTTACAGTTGTGTAAAACAATCATTTCAGGGCCACTGCAAGATGTACATATTATGTAAATATTTTTACTCCGATTTGATGAAAGCCTGACATTGACATTGTGCAGCTTTTACATGTTCACAGATTTGAATGGTAGATATCTACAAAATAAATCCATGTACTCAGTCCTACATCAAGTATGAACATGTGTCATGCCTAGGAAAGAGGACTCAGCCAATGATAGAAGTTATGGGGCGGAGCAACACTTGTTTTCCCGCCCTATTCATTGCCCCACCCCATTCTGCATGCAACCCCTAAGGCTGCATTCGATATCGCACATTTCCCTACTACTGTATATACTGTAGTAGGTGAGAAACAGTTAATGAAAAGATTAGTACATTCGAATGCACAGTAACACAGGTGAAAGTACTCAAATGACTACTTTTAATACAATTACTACTTCAGGCGAGATTCTACTTTTTTAGCGGCCGTGAAGTAATTACTTTTTCAAAAGAAGTACCTACTCAGAGAATATGCAATTTCAGACACAGCCTAGGTCTTTCTCCTCCAAACACCTCTTAAATTTTCACCATCCAATCAATTTTTGATAAATAAAATCACATTGTTTATCATTGAATGTCAGACTAGAAGTAAAATTTGTTGCAAACAAAACTGGTTGCAAACAACGTATCACACTGACTTTATTCTATAGCTGTCCCAAACAATAAAAACAATTGAAAACCTCTCCCTTGCACGCTGGGAGAAATATTGGTATATTTAAGGTTTAAAAAAGCTAGTTAGTTGTTATTGTACGTGTGAGCATTATGGCTACTGTAGTTCTTTTGTAACTCTGTTGTAAAAGTAATCCTTTAGCCCACTCCAATATTTGTTTTAAAAACTTCAAAATACTGATGATAAATGAAAATAAATCCAACTTGCAGGTTGGGTCGCCATAAGTTTTGCAATTGTCAGAACAATCGATGAGCAAGTTTTCGTAGCATAGCCTAAATGTCACTACATGCAATCTAAGTTCAGGAGATAAACATTTGTTCATAGCAAAAAAAATAGCACTTCCAAAATGAAATATGCCTACATGCCAAACAGAGCTTTCATTATGGAGAAGAGACAGCCTCTGGCACTAACGCAAAAGTCACTTAATAATAAAAAATAAGACTGCAAAAATATAAAAAGTTACTTTTTATAACAAGTAAAACAATATTGTAATACATTACTTTAAGAAGTAACATTCCCTAACACAAATGGCTATTTCCAGAGACAACCCTAGATGAACCGATCGCTGCTCAGATGCCTTTGTTGATCAGTTTGCTTTTGCTGGCACGATTTTTTACACCTCAAGAAATGTTGGCAGAAAAAGAAAATAAAACTAAAAGAGCATCAAAGCACTTTCCATTCAAAGTCCAATTCCTTCAATATAGTCCACAGTGAAGCTTCTTTCATAGGCAAATGAATAGGAATCATTTCTGTGCACTGTGATGTAGATGTGCACTAATTATAAGTGTGCATAATTGAATTTTTCAAGACACTATTTATTCAGTCAGGCTCAGAGTTGTGAGATATAGAAATGGAAACTGAGGTTATTTCAGAGCTGTTCAGTCCCATTTGCAGGGATCAGTTAAAGCTCTCTCTATTCTAGATGATTTAGAGTAATGGTGAACACAGTGGATACACACTGACCCCTGTTGGACAAATAAAAAACCTGATTCCACTTTGAAAACTCTAAACTGTGTAACAAAAACTGCAATATACAGTCAGAGGGGTGACTGAACAAAGTGCACTTTAATGAAATGCAAGAATGATTGCAACTTTCTTTGAATGAAGTGACTTTCTTTTACAGATATGGGTGTGTGTGCTGAGTCCCATTAACCTGTTTTATTGATTAAACAATATAGACAGTATAAAGGGGAGGAAAAAAATAGAAAAACGAACAGAACAAATTGTAACACTCAGTATTGTGACTGTAGGAAAGAACAAAAGGGCAGCACATGGCCACAATGCTCTCAAACTATATTTTCTGATAGACAAACAAAGTTTCTACTATTTCTGTTTCCGTCAGGTAGTGGCAGTGCGCTGTCCTTTTGTTCTTTTTTGAAGTGCGCTGTCCTTTCATTTTTTCTGTTTTCTTTTTGGTCATGCACCTGCTCTAAAGTTTTTTGGATGTGCACCCAACACTGAACTGAAATTTTTTTTTAGCATGATTTATGCTACATTTTTATATAGTCTGTACTTATGGAAGCTTGTTTCCGCCACAGAATAAAAAAAAATTACGACTTTTTATTTCACAATCCTGATTTCTGTTAAATTAATTTCCTTGCAGTTGTGAGTTTATATCTCACAATTTAGACTTTTTATCTCGCAGACTTTTTTCTCAGAATCGTGAGAAAAATATATACCATGTCCATGGCTGGCCTAAATTATCTCCAGTTATCTTGTGCAAATGTAATCTCTCATTCACTCAATCACTTATGACTTCACTCACTCTATGCTCTATGTCATTTCCTTTAATGTAATGCAAATTTACCAGGATACAAGTTTTTGGAAGTGCTCAGTGGAGTTTAACACTCCTTTCCACTGAAGCCAAAAAATCTTGAATAATCAAATAAACGTGAAGAAGTAAATTTACCCTCCTCTTGTAGTAAACACAGATCAGACATAACATTATGACCACTGAAAGGTGAAGTGAATAACACTGATTATCTCTGCATCATGGCACCTGTTAGTGGGTGGGTTATATTAGGCAGCAAGTGAACATTTTGTCCTCAAAGTTGATGTGTTGAAGCAGGAAAAAATGGGCAAGCGTAAGGATTTGAGCGAGTTTGACAAGGGCCAAATTGTGATGGCTAGACGACTGGATCAGAGCATCTCCAAAACTGCAGCTCTTGTGGGGAGTTCCCGGTCTGAAGTGGTCAGTATCTATCAAAAGTGGTCCAAGGAAGGAACAGTGGTGAACCGGCAACAGGGTCATGGGCGACCAAGGCTATGGGGAGCGAAGGCTGGCCTGTGTGGTCCGATCTAAAAGACGAGCTACTGTAGCAAATTGCTAAAGAAGTTAATGCTGGCTCTGATAGAAATGTGTCAGAATACACAGTGCATCGCAGTTTGTTGTGTATGGGGCTGCATAGCCACAGACCAGTCAGGGTGCCCATGCTGACCCCTGTCCACAGCTGAAAGCGCCAGTGTTCTGCTGGGAAACCTTGGGTCCTGCCATCCATGTGGATGTTACTTTGACACGTACCACCTACCTAAGCACTGTTGCAGACAAAGTACACCCTTTCACGGAAACGGTATTCCCCGATGGTTCTGGCCTCTTTCAGCAGGATAATGCGCTCTGCCACAAAGTAAAAATGCTTCAGGAATAGTTTGAGGAGCACAACAACGAGTTTGAGGTGTTGACTTGGCCTCCAAATTCCCCGGATCTCAATCCAATCGAGCATCTATGGGATGTGCTGAACAAACAAGTGCGATCCATGGAGGCCCCACCTCGCAACTTACAGGACTCAAAGGATCTGCTGCTAACATCTTGGTGCCAGATACCACAGCACACCTTCAGGGGTCTAGTGGAGTCCATGCCTCGATGGGTCAGGGCTGTTTTGGCAGCAAAATGGGACCAACACAATATTAGGAAGGTGGTCATAATGTAATGCCTGATCAGTGTATAATGGTAATAGGAAATCATAGTTTTCTTAAATTCAGTGCATCTATTCTAGCATTAGTTCACCCCAAAATGAAAATTCTGTTATAATTTACATACCCTCATGTTGTTCCAAAACTGTTTGACTTTCTTTCTTCTTTAGAACATAAAAGAAGATATTTGAGAATTTTTTTTTCATACAATGAAAATCAATGGTCACCAAAAATGTTTATTTTCTTTTGTGTTCCACAAAGAAGAAATGCATAGGTAACCTCATTTGAGTAAAGAACGGAATACCATGTTTGGACATTGCTAGAATTATCTGTACTGTTAACCTATTAGAACATGTACAAATTATGTCATCTGATTTCCCATATGCTTATAAGTACTGCATTTTCTGTATCCTACGTTAGTTCAAAGCTGGATCTTCTTACTCATGTCTACGACCTTTGAAAGTGCGGATAACTTTGTCTTCAGTTAACTCTGTCAACTGATTGAACGTCAGCTTTGACTCCTGTTTTTTTATTGAGAATATCGATTCCTCAATAAGACTCACTATCAAATAATAACATTTCCACGATATTGTATAAAATGATATTAAAGAGAACCACTGGAATTGCATGATGATAATGGTATTGTACCTTGTAAAGTGGTCTCCTGACATCTATAGGGCAGTTCTGAATGACTTCATCCACTACATCTGAGATGGGCTGCAAGAAGTCTGGGTTGGCAAACTGCAGAGTGAAAAGACCTTTTACTACACAGTTTCCAAAGGTCATTCTGGGTATACATGTTGAATAATTCAGAAAGAGTGGTCTTTCTACCTCAGGGTGAAAAAATATCTCTGGTCCCAGAAAACGCTCATATCCGACATCTATTAGAAATTCATTTTTGTTGATAGCATTGATTCCCTTGTATTTTTTTATCCATTTGCCAGGGTCCATGTCATATTTTGTGAATTCCTTCACTATGTCTGGACAGATGTAGCAATACCTTTCCTAAAAACAAACAAACAAACAAAAAAAAAAGATAAGGAGTACAAAAGTTGTATTAGATATTATTATGATAGAGCAAGCGTGACTGATTTCAGAGAAAATTCAGCGTGACTGATTTAGAGAAATAGGAGGCTAAGTAAAGGATAATGCACAGTTTGCTGGCTATTATCATAAAATTAACCCAGGCAAGGTAATCAGAACCTCTGCATAAACTGTACATTGGACAGTCATATTGGACATGAAATATTGATTTGAGTTTAAATGAGTTAATCTTACTTGTAGATTAGGAGAAGTAGACAAATGCAGAATATAAGTTTACTGCTCATTATACAAAAATATTTGACCACTCAATGTCACGACTGACCAATCAAAATGGAAATACTGTATGGCAGAGAGAGGAATATCATCCCTGCTGTTACCCACTTTAACAGCTTTCGCGGTCTCCAGTGACTGCTCTGGAGGAATGCCGATCTCTCTGTCTCTCAGCAGCTGCTGAATGAAGTAGGTGATGTCTCTTCCCGCTATAGGGATGTGCTTTATACAGCTGCCAATCACATAACCTTCTGCCTAAAAGATAAAAGGAAACAGAAATCAGCCATTTTTGTTGTGGAAAGCTCCAGCAGCATTTGTTTGCAGATGCCACTTGATCTAACGCAAAGAAATTCATGCATTTTTGGCTTATATATTACGTTTTGATGGCATTGCACTGTATGTATATCTGTGTTGATTACCACTGGTATGGCATGAGTAACCCCATCACCGCTATCAATCACGATTCCTGTTAGTGTTCGTTCTCCAACCTGTCTTGAAGTCCATGATGCTGCCAATGCCAAAACAGCCTGAAACAAATGGCCACATAGATAAATTAGTTGTCATTTCCAACATATTCCATGCAGAATAAAAGACTGTGTCCAAAGTGAATGGTCCCTAAGTTTACCTTGGACACACACACACAAAGCAGTGGGCAGCCATTTTGCTGTGGCGCCCAGTGAGTGATTGGGGGTTAGGTGCCTTGCTCAAGGGCACCTTAGTCATTTTCTGACAGTATTGAGAATAGAAACCACAACCTTCAGGTTACCAGTTACTTCAGGTTACCAAACCCTCGTTTGCCATTAAAAAACTACTGTCAGGATTTACTAAAGACATGCAGTAAAAAGCAGTAACGATGAAAAGGTGTGAACACAGCGGCGCCAGATCTAGGCATAGGCAAACATCTGTCTTGCCCACACAATCAAACTTGACACAAAGATAGCATTGATCCTTTTTTTTTTTTTTATAATAATTTGTGCATTGATTTAAAAGCAATCCAAGTTCTGTTTTCTGTGTTTGAGTTTGTTGATTTGATTACCAGTTGCACCTGTTGTTCATTTTGTTGATTAGATTGCCTTTTGTATTTAAGCCCTGTGTTTTGTTCAGTTCATTTGTCTTTTCTTGTCTGAGGGTATGTTTACACGACAATGATGTACTAAAAACGGAAAAGTGTTTCCTTTGCTTTTTTCGTGCACAGATGATAACGTTGTCAAAATGATCTCCATTCACAAGGATCCACGAAAATGACAAAAAACGCTGTATTATGCATGCCAGGCCTTTGTCACTTTGTAAAGAAACTTTTTTGTAGTTTACACGTAGATGATAACGGTATTGTTTTCAAAAACGAAACCCAAAGCTGGCTGCCAAAACACTGTTATCGTGTAACGGCGAAAATGCATAAAAAGTTTTCCATTTTTAGTTGAAAACGGTGTTGTGTAAACAGCCCCTGATTTAGGCTACTGGTTGTTCTGTTCCAGTTTATCTAGTTTTATTTTGTTTCTTTGAGTTTCCGTTTAATAAATCATTACTGCTGTGAATAGATCCAGTTCTTTTCCTTTATTTTTGCAACTGCCTCTGACAGAAAAACAGACCATACAAATGGATCTAGTGGCAGTTCATATCCTCTTCCTCTCCCAGGGGTACTGCTCCCTTGAGAGAGACACAGAGGAAATTTTTCCATCTGGTACACTACGATGATGACAGCCTCTGTGTGTTTTTCTGGGTAGGCCTCAATGCTTCCAGGAGTTTGGGGACTGGGTCCTGGTTCACTGCGGATTCCCCTTTACCATTGGAGAGATGGAGGAGGATCATCTAACCACAGTCCACTCCGCGCACCTTGTGCCACCTGCCATCACTGTCCTAATGGACATAAAGCCCACCGCAGACACAGAGCCTGAGCAATATATCACCCCGGAGCCCGAGCCTAACACGTCTGACCAGGTGTGTAGCCAGCAACATTATCTTTCACCAAGGGATTACTGGTGGAATATGACTCTGCCTGTTCTAAGTCGGCCAATAGAGCCATTCACACAACCCTAAATAATTATTCACAAAATTTCAGAAATAAATAGTTTAACTGGTGTTTAAAGCAGTTTAAAAATCGAGTGTGGATCAAATTGACCCGCAACAAAACAGGAGAGTTAAATTTTATTTAAATGCTAATTAATTGTCAAGCTTTTACATTACATATTATTGCTATTTCAAACACAATTTTCAAGCAAAATATTTAAACATAAAAGTTTACCTGAACAGCAATATACAGCCCTGGGACGTTGAACGTTTCAAACATGATCTCCGCTAAGTATTCCCGGTTCTCAGGAGTATTTAGAGGAGGTTCTGTCTAAGGAGAAAATATAGCACTGCAACATCAGGATAAACGGCCCGTTGAATACATTAAATGCGGTCTTTTGTAATGCAAAATAAAAGTGCATAAAAAGTGTTTTGTCATCATCAAATGGAGCAGTGAGACAAAGGCACACATGCAAAAGACACACTGGAAACATCCGGTTTGTAACATAAAAACTGCATAATCTATCATTATGCAAACAATAAATATTTCATTTGGTAGCTTTAATTATGTATGTGCTTCCTCTGTTTCTCAGTGGGAAGAATCTGTTTCACAAATCACTTCAAATTACTGTGCCAAACTCTTCTTAATCACATCTTTAAGATCTATGAATGTACAGCCGACATACCATCAGGAAGTTGTGGTCCTCCGGCTCAGCTCGGAGATATTTAAATATGATCTGCTCCATGAACTTTTCCATGAGGTCCCAATCCTCAACAATACCATGTCTGATGGGCCACTAATGTATACAGAGAAAAAGAACATTACATAAATTCTTCATCACTCTAGTCTTAGATAAATCATGTTGTCTGTTGTCGCCGTACTAGTAGACTAATAGACCTCAATTAATCTAGAATGAGGTGGTGAATGCATTTTTTGGCAAGTGTGAGAGATACATTTCATTTTCACACATTTTAAGTCTCACCTCTGGTGAAGATGGCTCAATCACAGTGGCTTGCGAGTACTTTATTACCAGATAATGTTTTTTTTTTTTTATAAGAAATTTCTGTAGCAGGTTTCTAATTGTAGGATTTTTCTTTGGCCTTTTGATCTGTGTTCTCCAACTTTCTTCATACTTCAGTTTTTTTTTTTTTTTATTTATTTATTTTTTTTAAAAAAACATTCTCTTGCAGGATCTTCAAGTAGTTTACATCATCCATTCTTCCTTCTATTGTAAAAAGATACCCTGTCCCTGATGTATGATGCTACCACCCTTGTGAAAAAGAAGTGTGCTTAATTGTACTGTATGTACATTTGTAGTGTGCTTCAAATTTCAAGCATATTGTTAAAATGGTTCATGCAGATAATTTAATATTATAATGAAATAAAAGACCACTTCAAGAGAGTACACTTTCATGACTATGTTTCTTAACACACTTAAATACACTTTTAAAGTTAAAAGATTTACTTTAAAGAACATTTTAAATCATTAATAATCTTTTGCCGTGCTTTAAATAATTACACTCATTTGATGTGTTGACTAACATACATTACTAAAGCACATGTAAAGTACTTTATTATAATTTTAACTCTACTGTTAAATATTACATTTGACATTAATTTATTTTTAATGTACTAAATTTCAATGTCATCATACTTTTAAAAAGTATGCTGAAGTGCACTTCTTTTTCACAAGGGACCACCAAACTCTACTGCTGGTATGGTGGTTCTTATGGTTGACAGTGTCAAATTCTCATCGAACATGATTTTAAAAAGCTCTATCACAAAATCTCTTCTCACACTGCAAGCTGAGCAATGGTTTCTTTGTGCTTGTCCTCTATATAGCTCAGTATTATGTCAAGCTCTTGATACGGTTGACCGGTGCCCCTTCACTCTGTTCTCAGTTATTGAACCCTGTAACTCCTTCAAAGTGATCATTCACCTCTCAAGTCTCCTTGTTCAAGCCGGGTTTTAAAAGACAACCTTTTCAAGGCAGTGTCTAGTAGTAGTTGGATGTAGCTTTACACTTCCTGATAATCACTGCTGCCACTGGCATTTTCAAACACTTTTGTACATTTAATGAAACTGGTGGACAAGCATTTTTTTTTTCTATACTGATGTATTTCCAGTTTAAACAGGAAGTTTGGCATAACATAATAAAGTGATCGTGCCCATCTGTTTTGCTACTTGCAAGGCAGTTACTGTACATAAACTGTACATCTAAAGGCTGTTTTTAAGATTACACTAGTATTTAGATGTCCTCAAGATGGACACATGGACTAAAAGCAATAATATTGTGATTTGATGGGGTCTTTAAGTATGTAATAGGCAGGGCTTGACACCCACCAAATGCGGGTGGATTTCAGCAGTGGCGTGTAACGCAGTTACTCCTAACTGAATTTTATATATAATATACATTTTTCAGTTGTAATCTTTTAAAAAGGCATCTAAAATAATAAACTGAGTGCAATACATGTGATACATATCGATACTGAAATATCTAAAAACACTTCAAATACTAATTTTCCACAGAATAGATACACGATAGCTGCACTTTCTTGCTCTCTCATCTCTCCGACAGCAAGTTGACACGCAAACCCGCCTCCCCTCACTCACTACTTTCTTTGCTCCAGATGAATATTGCTGGTGTTACAGGGCTTGAATTTCGGTGTGGGATTGCGCATAATTTTACTCATTCCTACAGATTTTGTGCTCACAGCCTCACACCCAAAGTGTGTGCACATAAAGCTGCCTCTCAGTACTAAATTGAGTTCTTTTTGCTTGAGCTTAAACAGTCAAAAACGCACAAAATAATGTCAAAATGCCGGTCTTGGTGAGTATTCCTGTAAACACGGTCAATTATGTTTTAAGTGAATGTAAACAGTTGAGAAAGAAAACGCATGTGTAACAGTATAATGGATCCGTGCGTCAGGTCTTAAAGTGACAGCAGCCTAATACACCTGCTGCCAAATTATGAGATAATATTAAAAATATCTACATGGCAGTTTTTCCCCATGGTATTGATGTCAAAATTGTGGCCAGTGAAAATGCTATGTGACTAGTAACTTTGGAAAACTACTAGCCACAGTGGCTGGTAAGCAAAAAAGTTGATGTCAAGCCCTGGTAATAGGTAAACATTATCATTTACATCTGTGTTTGCATACGTCCTGACCTAAAGGTCACATTTACTGTTGCTTGGGAAATCCAGTCATTTCAATAGGAACCTATAATGAAGTTTCATGTGAGAGCGAAAAAGTTCCCCACGCAGATTAAATACACGCCCCACTCATGTTCAAGACTTAAGTTGGTCACGAGATTTCACCACGTTGACCAATAGAAAGCTGCTTGTTTTGAAAGTAACTTCTGTGTAAGCTGTGCTTCATACATCTCATCGCTATTTACAATGGACCTTTTTTGATTTTGAAATTTTGCTGAAAAGTGACCACATCTTTTAGGATTAGTTCACTTCAGAATTAAAATTTTTATGTCTTTCTTTCTTCAGTCAAAAAGAAATTAAGGTTTTTGAGGAAAACATTCTAGGATTTTTCTCCATACAGTGGACTTCAGTGGGGTACAACTGGTTGAAGGTCCAAATTGCAGTTTCAATGCAGCTTCAAAATGCTCTACATGATCCCAGCCGAGAAATAAGGGTCTTGTCTAGCGAAACTATCGGTCATTTTATAAAAAAAAATAAACATGTATATACTTTTTAACCACAAATGCTCATCTTGCACTGCTCTGCGATGCGCCACGCATTACGTAATCATGTTGGAAAGGTCACGCATGACGTAGGCGGAAGTACCGATCCAGTGTCTACAAATTGAATGGGCAAAGACTAAGTCAAACGCCCTTTACAAAAAAAGGTAAAAAAACGATGTCGGACGATTTTGAAGTTGGAGGTGAAAATGAGATGGAGTTTTTCACCCTACCGTGGTACTAACGCCTACGTCACACCTGACCTTTCCAACGTGATTACGTAATGCGTGGCGCATCGCAGAGCTAGTGCAAGACAAGCATTTGTGGTTAAAAAGTATATAAATTTAATTTTTTTTTTTTTAGAAAATGACAGTTTCGCTAGATAAGACCCTTATTCCTCGGCTGGGATTGTGTAGAGCTCTTTGAAGCTGCATTGAAACTGCAATTTGGACCTTCAACCCGTTCTACCCCACTGAAGTCCACTATATGGAGAAAAATCCTGGAATGTTTTGCTCAAAAACCTTAATTTCTTTTCAACTGAAGAAAGAAAGACATAAACATCTTGGATGACATGGGGGTGAGTAAATAATCAGGACATTTTAATTCTGAAGTGAACTAAACCTTTGAGCCTCAAAAATATGCTTATAAACTTCCTGCAGTAGATTGTACTGTCTATAGGCCTAAATCAACAGATGTACATGTCACAACTGATCACCTTGGTTGCATAATTTGGCTTATCAATGGCCTCATCTCCGATGAAGAAATCGAGGTCATCCACTCCTTTCATGAGACGTCGCTGTGCCTGATCTCCAACACTGGCTGACTCTCTGATCGCAATACCTGCAGTGACAACACTACAATCAGCTTACTGTAGCGCTGTGAAGTCACAAAGCACAGTCATATAAAATAATTTGATATTTGACAGTATCCTTTGACAAAAGCAACACAATCAATAAGTGTTATGAAAGGATGTGTGTTGTTAACAGGCTCAGAGCCTACAGTACATTGAGGTTACAGCAGTGGTGAATTGAGAGTTTTATAATAGCTTAAAATAGTGGTTCCCTAAGGCAGTTTTTAATTAAATTCGTGATCCAAATATGATATCCTGGATTTGAGTGCTGGACATGCAGTATTAGTCTTCTCTGATCTGCCCCGTTGCGCATTTAACAACTTAAACTGGCAGGCAGCTCACAGGATGGCATGATGAACTGGGGCTCTGTGTTTCCTGCATAACCAATCTTGGTGTACCTGAAGAAGAAGAACAGTAAATGATCAACCTGAATGAGATGAATGAACCTGTACAGTCTATTTGTTTATAATTTTTCAATCAGTATTTCCAGTGAGTACACAGTCTGTCCATTTATCAAATAGCAGCTGTGGAAGTTTATTATACAGCTTTAATGCACCTGATTAATGTCTTGACATGGCAGCCAATTAAATCAAGACCAACATATTATATATGAAAACATAGATCATACCGAAAACCATGTCAGGAATATTGCTTCCTATACACTCAGAGCCTCTTTATTTTTTAGATGCAGATATTAGATGCATTAGTTTTTACTAGTGCTTAAAGTCTAAATTCATCAGACAGCTCTGACCAGATTTAAAAATATGTCAATGTATGGCATTTATATACAACCCACATCCCATTTCACATATCCCTCATTCAAATTTGTGAACTGATCCTCCTGATCCAAATCATAACAGATTACAACCCTCCAGAAGCATTTTAAAGAGATTTAGGAATTATAGCCTGTAGAATTTGGTATGTTTTCTACCTAAAAAACCAAACAAAACATTGCAATCATACAATGATATGTGTTGCATATCACACAGAGAGTAATAAAATGCAAAGTAATGATACTAAGGCAAAGCAATTAGTTAAATTAATATATAGTCTGCAAAAGCAAATACATACAATAATTGACTTAATTTTTTAGGTCCAGCAGAAATGTAACTGGAGGAGTATGAATGTTGACGGTGTGTGACAGTAAACAAACTCACCCTGTCCCGCAGTCAATCACGCATGGAGGGGGCCGCACTGCCATCATCAGCACTAGATACAATCACACAAACACATCCGCATGTCACAACAAAAACGACGTCATCTACATTGAAACCATGTGTCGTTTACAGTGCTGTCAGGTGTAGGCTACCTTTACTGCGGTGTATATTGTCCCTTGATTATGGCTTGCACCGTTATTTTTCGCGACTACTTCCCGAGTCAAAGGGAACGCAAAAAATAGAAACATGCTGGATCCACTCGCGCTGCCTCATCATGATCCACAGGGCTGACAGCGAAATTACGAATCCTACTATGGTAAAGGCTGGTTTATTAATATTTATCATGAGCCAAGCCTTCGCCAGTACACGTTCTCTACTGGAAGGATACTAAGGAACTTCAAAATGGCGTAATTAATATTCATGACCTAAATCTTTTGCCATAGTAGGCTCCGTAATTTCACTAGCTGGCAAAATTCCTGTAAACAGACCGCAGAGCGCGTGGCGCATTATCATTGTTTACTTACTTAACCACTTAAGAGTGCAATTTATTCCGATACAGCTTTAATGGCAGACGTAGATCTATTAATTGGTGTGTTTATTCGGTCCAAGATTATGGTGAATCAATTATCTCCCATGAACTGATTGTTTAGAAGCCTATAAACGTGTAAAAATCACGTAGGTATATGTAGCCTATATCTTAGTATATAAATGGAATATCTTATCAATGAACACTCGAGAATTATGGGTTAGGGACCCTTTTAATTTTATTGTGCATATTATTATTATATTAACATCAGGAGTACTTTTTAATGTCACTATTGTGTGTATTGCCAATATTGTATGTTAAAAATCATGCCAATAAAGCACTTTGAAATTGACTTAAACTGACTGGTGAGATCTGATGTATCATCTAGAATAGAAATTTCTGAAGAGTAAACTCTAGATGGCAGTCGGTCCTAATTTTACATTAGGATATATTATTTAGAATGTGTTGTACACATTTGTTGTTTCACTGTAGTAAGCGATGCTGTATACATTATATTTATATAAATGTATATGATGTATTATGTTTATATGTAAATAATAAGTGTCACACTTTCAAAACGTTTCTATTTAAATGAATGCCTACAGTGTGGAGATCATCGTCAGAAATTAACGTTTTTATGAAATATCGATATGCAGTGTCATACTTCAGATATTTCAGATAATTAATTTCATAAGGTAGCCTATCATAGCCTATACTAAAACGATATGTTAGAAAAACAATAATTTTATATAAAAATATTTTGTAAATAGGCCTACTATAACATCACACAGCTCTCTATGTCTGCTATTATAGAAGATTTGGGTGTTTTCATCAAAACAACAACACTCTGAGATGGTAAATACAGATATCTGACGTCTAAAATAATGGTAAGTAATTGAAGTAATCGCATATTTTCCTACCATGATCTCGTTTTATGAGAGGTAGGTAAAATAATTGCATTTAACATGAAGAAAGAAAGGAGAAAAGTGAAAGACCAGTTCAAACAGTGCACACCCAAGTATTCTGCACGATTTCTATCTCGTTTTCTATAAAATACGGCAAATATAAAAATTTACATACAAATAAATTTGTTATTGTGGTTTCAATACTAGGTTGTCGGAAATTAAAGGACTCTTGTTTTGAAATGTAGTCGAATGCTTATGTATCAGGAAATGGAATCCTGAAATAATTGCGCGAAAAGCAACGAAATGACAGCGCGAGTTAGAATGGCTGAGAATGGAGCACAGGTACATCTGACAAATCAGTTCACATGAAAGCTTTCAGAAAAGTTACAATTAAATGATACATTTTAATGTATGCTTGAGTTTAAAACCGACTGAAACCATGGAAACATGAACTATTTCTGTAGAAAATAGGTTCATTCAAATGATCATGACAGTGTTTTTAACCAAATCTTTGTTGATGTGGAAGTACAAATCGAGGTTCAGACATGTTCATGCATTATGTTTGAATGGGGTCGTACAATAGATAGTTCTGGCAAGCCACTTGCTATGCCTTGCTTGCAGTAAACACCAATGTTTGTGTTTTTCTAGTTGGTAAGCAGACTTGAGGGTCGACAGTCATTGAGGGACATTGAACCCAATATATTTCCTGTCGACGGCGGTCCAGGTCAAGGTGCAGTAAAATCAAAGTGACCATGCATGTACTGATGTGAATTTAAATTGAATTATCCATAACACACAAGTTATGGAATTTCTTTAGTCCAACACCTGTTAAATGAAACAAAGATACATTAATTACATCACTACTTTTATTAGACATATTTGTTCTAAGCCATCAAATGTCCTCCGCATTGTTTTAACATAACTATAAAAATAAATATTGACATCAAAACTTCAGACCAGTTAGAACATTCTGAGAAGTAAAGTGTTCTTCCACCATGATCCATAAAATGAAAGCTAAATTAATTATAAATATGAGGTATAATTTTTTTTTTTTTTTTTTTTTTTAATGTAATGTTACTGGAAATGCCTCATATGTTGTGTGTATGATAACATTTAAAGGTAATATACTGTATACTGAAAAATGTAAAAAACAAAAAACAAACAGAAAAAACCTGTCTTAGAATTTCATTCCATTACATATTTTCTCAATATTTTCTTCTTTCTCAGCTTATTATGCAGAGGCAACTGTAAGTAAGCCATTCATAAGCTTTACATACCAAATGTTTAAAATACTGTCTTTATGTTGTTACCACATTAATTTGTAGATTCAGTGCAAAAATATATTTATGATTACAGATTTTAATGTTAAGTGCGACTAATTTCAAAAATCTGTGATTAATTGTTTTAATCTTTCAACGTGATTAGACATATTTGTTCACAGCCATCAAAATGTCCACAACATTGTTTTCACATAACTTTATAAATAAATATTGACATCAATATATCGGGTCAGTTAGAGCATTCTGGGAAGTGAACATCATCTGTAAAATGATAGCAAATGTAATAATAATATGATGTATAAAAAATTTCTCTAGGTGGCAGTTGAAACATTGATTACTGATATCATCTGATGTTTCTGAAATACCCCACGTTGTCTGCGTGAACATATTTCTGGGTAATACATACTGAAAAATGTTAAAAACTACACTTATAATTACATTTTAAAAGTGTTTTTTTTTCAATATGTTCTCTTTTCCCAGCTTATTATGTAGAGGCAACTATAAATAAAGCATTCATAAGCTAAAGAGGGAGATTTTTTTTTTTGCTCTTTTTATCGTTTAATTATCATTTACAAAAAAATAATAAAAATAAACTGTACACACCTGTTTGCCCAACTGGTATATGGGGGAGTTTTCCAGAAAATTTTTGGAAAATATGATTGCAGTACCATTTGGTGCCACTAGTGACATAGAAATAACACACTTCACCTTTAAATTCAAATTAAAAGTCCTCATCCTATTTGTTATCTCAATTCAAATTCAGCAATTGAATAGAATGCTTCAGTGATGATGTATTTTTGTGGGACAACTTCACAATAGCTTTTCAGTTAATTTAATTTTTTGAATTTTGAAGCCTAAATACAATCGGCATAAGTAAAAAGCTAAACATAGGCTATTAACGAACTACACCAAGGTTGCATGACTTTAACATCACCACTATTAAGCTTCCGACAACTCCTTCAGTCTCTGTTTAAAAAACAGAGACATTTGATGTCGTTTAATGTTCCCAACTTCCCAACAACCTCTGTAGACCCATTTAGCCACTTGTTAGCAACTGCCTTTTTAAGACAATTAAAAGCTTAAAAAAACCCCAAAGGGTTATTACTTGTGTTTTATGTAATAGAAAAAAGTGAAAATATCTTGAGCTTGTGTTAACGACAGACCTTATTTCAGACGTTTAACCAAAAACCCATTAAAAACCGTCTCAGGTTATGACCCTGGTTTCGTGAGAAGGGGAACAAAATGCTGCGTCTTTGTATTAGGGCTGTCAAAATGGTTGAAAAATTAAATTATTTTTTTTTACTTAAATATTACTTATATTCAAATTATATTTAAATTTAAAAGGCATAATTTCAGTTAGGGGGAAAAGAGCTTTTGGCTTGTCTCCTGAGGCCACAACATGACGCAATGAAATGAAGCAATGAAATAGCAACCAAAAAAACAAAAAAAAAAACAAAACATGACTTTAAACTAATATTTATAAATCAAATATAATTTCGCAAATTGGATGAACAATTATGAACAAAATGGCATCATGTAATTATGCATAGTTTAATACAAATAGTCGAAGCGCCGATCTCACAGAGTACTTGTTTTTGCGTTTCAAAACATGAGATGCAGTGGAAATCTAGTGGGTTCAACTGGATAACAACACCTCGAGCGTGAGAGGCGCGTCAGCTTCGCGTCAGTGTAACTACAGCGTCACTGCAGCTACAGACGCGTGAGTATTCACACTGGAAGCGTTTGTACAGCGTCACAGCAGCGGCTCCAAGCTACATATAAAGTGAGCATTTCTTTACAAAGACAACTATAAATTTGTTTTTATAAGTTGGTCATTTATAAACTTGATAGTCTTGAAAGTTTGTTAACATGGGGAGGTGTACAACATTCACATGTAAACGTAAAATAAATAAATAAATAAAAGCCTCGTGTCAACCATTGCTGCACACGAAAGAGGTAAGATTTGTGTTTACATCATCTGCCGCGTGCACATTTTTACAAGACTGCAAATTCGGTGAACAAAAGAGCGCAAACTCGGGTTTGATTTGGGTATTGCTACAGCCTATATACAGTACCTGTCTGTGTAATAACTAAAAGAATGTTTATAGATCATATTTTCTGGCTAGTTTACTTTAGTTTTTTATAATACACCATACTTTCACCCAAACTGGATAATTAAAAACAAGTTTAAATGGGTAAATCTTCTATAAATATTTTTGATTCTTAATTTTCTTTTCTGACATACTCCAGTTCTTGTTAAAACACACTAGACATGCTTATTCTCTGCATTTTGAGCAGTTTTTGTGTGAAATCATATTTATTTTGTCCATCAAAGTGTGCTTTCAGTTTAATTGAGCGTCAGCAGCGTAGCAAAAATAGACGCTGAAACCCCCGTTTAACTACTGCTCACGTGACGCTCCTGCTTGACGCTCACGCGCTGCTCCTGCTCCCGGTGTGAATGCGATCATTGGTTAATATGCACGCCAAAAAAAAAAAAAAAAAAATATGCGCTACTCATGCGCCGCTCACACTTGCGGTGTGAAACTGCCGTTAAAATACAACAATCATCATCACATCTCATGTACCACTAATAAGGCTGCCTGAAGCACAACTACAATTTGAATGTACTGTTTTTGCATTAAAAATGTGGATTTTTATTTTAAATTCGACGAATATTTGAAATTTGAATTTTAAATTGACAGCCCTACTTGGTATTGATGCTATGGGGAATGCCATCAGCAAGACATGAGGCATGTGTAAACAAACGACAAAAATCATTGACAGACGGCAGTCCATGATGTCACACGTGGAGGGCCCATGAGTATAAAAAGCGCCCGAGTTACTCGTCATCAACTCTTTTGTCTGTAGTAGACATGCAGACAGTCCTGAGGAATGGCCTCAGCCTTATACAGCCCCAAGGGCAGAGCTCTAAGGGGAAAATACCCAACATAGTCTCAGGCATATCTCACCAGTATTTGACAAGCAGCCTACCGAAGGGGAGCTTCTACTCCATTTTAACAACCCTAGAGTCACTAGGACAGAATAGCTCATACCATGACCTGAGTAAAGGCACTTCTCCTGGACTAACTTTAGTTAATGGCTAAACTATAGAATACTACAATGATAAGGAGGGACGCCATTGGTGATCCACCTTTACTCATCAGTTTGTAACACTAATCATCACTATAAAAGCATCCCACCAAAGGGGAGCATGCATTTCTTCTCCAAGACCCATCAACAGTTGGGGAGGGAGTTAAACAAAACATAGGGACTCTTGTGAATTGCCCATCATTGTTCCGTTCACCCTGCTCTATCTTAAGGGGTACTTGAGCAGCCTACCAAAGGGAGCATGCAAGGTGCTAAAAACCTCAGTAATTAGCACCTCCCTTTGGATTTGCCGCTCATTAAAGTGGGAGCATACATCCTTACTCTTTACTCAGGAAAGGGAGGCAAACGAGAGCGGGACATAATGCAGTTTGCCCAATAACTCTCATCACCCAGGCTTTAAATCCCAAGAAAGCCGCAGGGGAGCCTAGGCCCTACTTAATGACCCCAATTTAACTGGGGGAGAGCAAGTCGTACCCTGTCTTGTTTCAAGGTACTCTATCTAAGACCCGCTATAGCTAGCTCTTCATCTTTTTCTTTTAGCACTAGACCATAGTATGCAACAGATAACAAGGAGGGACACCCCACAGGCAAGCTTCCTCTACTTATTAACATTGTCAAACCAGGGCTATAGTAGAGCACCCATCAAAGCACCCATCCAAAGGGGAGCATATATCCCTACTTCAAAACCCAACAGTAGTTTGGGAGGGAGGTAAACGAAGTTGAGGGAATCTATACTGCCCTACAAAATAGAGGTCTGCATTCCCGCAGCTCTCCTGCGGAACCCGATCAGATTTCTTGCTGCACGGGATTAAATCTATGAATGAAAGACGGCAGTCTGACAATAGCCCGGCCGTCCCGGCATCCTTTCACAACAGCGCATCTGCGCTTGAACTTGAAGTGAACAAAACTTTCTGCAGTGGTGGCATTCACACAGTTCCCAGTTCCCTGCCCTGAGCAATCTGGCAAGATATGTTTGCATCCTGGCCACGAGTGCACCTTCAGAGAGAACATTCAGCCTTTGTGTTCGGATTTTGGAGGAGAGACGTTTTGTTCAGCGACATTCTGTTCTTGCATGGATGTTAAAAAAAATATTTCATTTTACAGTACAGCTAGTAAGCCAACAATTATCGCTTATTCATATTTTATACGTAGTTTATTTAATTTAGCCTATTTTTCTCTGTCATTTTTACTGTGTTGATAGGATCATGATAAGACAAATAACAAATAAAAGTCTTGTATAGGCTAGCCAACATTTTATATTTGTTATCCCCAATCGTTTAAATGTGAGATTCAAGAAATAAGATTTAAATTTAGAGGGATCCATCAGGTCGGCAAAGTCAGCATTATTCTAAGTGGATAGCGGGTGAAGACATAGTGAATTTTAAGCAGGAGCGGGTGGGTGCAGAATAGAACCTTTCCAGGAGCGGGACGAAAAAAAACATCCCCACGCAGACCTCTACTACATAACTCTGTTCACCCTGCATCAACCCTAGGGGGATAACCTTCAGCCCTCACAGACCTCTCTTCAACCCCCCAGAGAGGGATATATCTCCTGAGGGGAACAGAGACAATGGAGGAGGCAAATCAGTCAGGTTGGAAGTGGCCGCAGAGCGGCTTTCTGAACCGTCATGAAATCAACATAGCAGGAAAAGCCCAAAAGGGAAAAACTCCCATCAGGCTCCTCCCTATGATCCACCTACAATCCCAGTGATCCTGAACCACAAGGTGTAGATGCTCGACTCTCATACCTCAAGAGAGTGTCAAGCATGGATGGAGCTTCCATACCGAACACATCGCAAAGAATGCATTCAGCTCTCTTGAGAGCCGAACATGCTCCATGAAAAATGTTAGATTCTTATCTCTCTAGATGGAATCAAGCAAAAACAGAATTTTTATCCCTCGGGAGAAAATCAAGCAAGAACAGAGCTTGTTACCGTGCATGCAACGTAATGAGCTCTTCCAGCTCCCTGGATATTCAAATGCGCTTTGACAGACTCTTATCTTACACGTGCATACAAACAAGTGGCTTCTGAAGACAAAAAAACTGATGACGTGTAACTCAGGCACCTTTTATACTCATGGGCGCTTTGTGTGTGACATCATGGGCTGCCGTCTGCCAATGATTATTAGCTTTTGTCTACATGTGCCTCAGACACTGGTTACGCTGATGCCGTTACTCATAGCGTAGTCTCGCGTAGCCAGACCTTCAGACTGACGGCAGAAGGTCTGGACTCTATTGCAGCTTTCATTGGCCAAGGACCGGCCAAGAGGACGTTTGACTGACATGTAACGCAACCAAGCACAGTTCGTTTTGTTAAAGTCGATAACCCTACAATAACAGACCGGGTTCGAGTCCGCCTTTTGCCGAGCTCGCTCTTCTCCGTTTTCCCATCACACATCAGAACGGCATTTATTTTCAATACAAAATGAAGAAAATGTTCTAAAAGTGGAAGTAAAGTGCCTAACAAGTGTTTAATAATGATAAAAGTATTTATAATTTTAATAAATATAATCATTTACACTCTGTTGTTATTGCATCCTGTTAATGTACAACAATACTGAGGTGCAAATAGTATGTATCTGTCAGTATAAAGTATAAGTAACATCTAATTACTATTTACACTTATTGCAAAGAATTTGCAAAGTAAGAAAAATGCATTTAAATTATTATTAATTAATAATAATTTTTTTTTGCCCGTGGGATACCATGAAAATGAATATTAGTTCAATAACCTACCGTTCTGCCAGTTTTCACCTCTGATATTATAACAGTGATAAGAATTAAACTTGTATTGACTCTCAAGTATGCAGACATCTTTTTGTTGGGTGCTGTTGCTCTGGTGAATCGTAATATCAGAGCTCCATTGATCATGGCTTTTCATAGTCATGGTGCACATGCTTAACTCAGAGTCTGATTGAACTAAATTCAGCTGTTCTGAAACCAAAAACTCAGAGTTTCCCATCTCAGAGTAAGTCAACTCAGAGTTCAAGTTTTAACTCAGAGTTGGTTGAACCTCCTTATTGAAACGGGCCCCTGGCCACGAACCATTGCCATGATGATGAGGCAAGTCCCTTGCAAAGACTGCTGTTTGATCGCGCCGGCGCCTCACGCACACACAACAAAGCGTGAACAGCTTGTTCATTATCAAAATAATACAGCCCGCCCGTGGAAGAAAGGGGTGGGGTGAACAGTAGCTCATTATCATTTAAAGGGACATGCACCGAAACGGCTCGCTGTGAACAGAGCTGTTTTTGACAAGGTAAAAAGGGTGTTTTTTTACACAACCATTAAGAAATTTTAATCAAAGTATGTTATAGACCTTTCATGAAGACCCTAAAGAATCATACTAACTTGTGGAAAATTGGCATCCGATGTCCCCTTTAAAGGGGTGGTTCAGTGTTTTTTTTCTAGACTTGATTGTGTTTATGGGTGCAGTTTAACATGGCTTAATGCTTAGTTTTTAAAAAAACGCTGTATTTTTCATATATTTTACCTTTATTCTACACCGTCATTGTCATTTGAACGGCCGGATTGACTTCCTGGTTCTATGATACCACTCCCTCCGAAATACGCAATGTGCTCAGATTGGTTAGCTGGCCCAGTGTATTGTGATTTGCTGAAGCGTCCGGAAACGCCACACCCCTTACCATTAGTTGTTACATGTGCTTCGGTAGAAATGTAAATAATGGTGTCTATATTATCAAATTGAGCCCGAATCAGACCCAGATAGCGGTGATGATGAAAAGGGTCAAGCAGAACCTCTGCAAGCATGGTTTTTAAAGGACGATTATTTCCGTTTGTATTTGTGTCAAAGTGTTTAGATATGCTGTCACTTGTAAATGTTACTGCTGTTTGTTAGCTTTCAAAATATGGTTTTATCCTGATTAAAGCTTTACTGTAGCTGAATACATGACTGAGTAGTAGCATTTTTGTAAAGGTATCGTTTAATTTATAGCATAAACAACTGTTTGTCTATGAACATAGAAGTTTGTTGGAGAAGTAATAGAATTTAGCTAACTGGCTAGCGAAGCAAAAACGCATTGGTCTTTGTTTACGTCCTTGATGCAACCAAAAATAACAACATAATACATTTAAAAGACATGTACGATAGGGGCCCATAAACAGCAGCTTCTGCTTTTAAAGTGACAACTCTTCTGCTTCCATAATGCCACGCGACATGGCCTCGCCCACTTTGTTGCGTGTTCCCGGGGGCGGTGTTTTGCGGGGTTTATGATGTCACCAACCCAGGAAGAAGCTCGTTGTAGTCCAAACTGGTCGTTTTTGTAGTGTTTTGCGGGGTTTATGATGTCACCAACCCAGGAAGAAGCTCGTTGTAGTCCAAACTGGTCGTTTTTGTAGGCATTAAACTGCCATAACTTTAAAAGACAATAACTCCGTTTGCATTGAACTTTTAGCGCTGTAACTTTGCAGATACTGTTTATGCTCAAGCAGCAACATTACACACTAACTGAAGTTAAAAAAGTGAAATTGCAATGAACCACCCCTTTAAGACTGTGCTTTATATCTTTGCAGATCATTTACATGCACAAACAGCTATATTATACACTAAAAGAAATGTAAAACTAAAAAAAAAAACATAACATGTGCCCTTTAAATCTCAATTCAATTCTGCATCCGTACAGGTGATGTCGTGGAGTTTCATGGCATGGAGGGCACAGGTAAGACAGAAACCTTGTACCACATGATCATCCGCTGCATCATGCCAGTGCAGAATGGAGGTCTGGAGGTAGGGGTGGTCTTCATTGACACGGACTACCACTTTGACATGCTGCGCTTAGTGAGCGCTCTGGAGGGACGTTTGGCTGAAGACTTAAAGGAGGGTGACTGCTCTGAAAATGAACCTGAGGAGAGGGTACGTTCATGTCTGCGCAGGCTGTCTGTAGTGCACTGCAACAGCTCAGTACAGCTGCTCCTAACCCTGCACTACCTTGAAAACACTTTCTCCAGCCAGCCTTCCCTCGGCCTGCTGGTCATTGACAGCATCTCTGCATTCTACTGGATGGACAGATTTAATGGCGGCGAGAGCACTGTCTGTCAGGAGGCTAACCTAAGAAAGTGTGCCGAGTTGCTGGACAGACTCCGTAGAAACTATGGCATCGTGATTTTCGCCACCACTCATGCCATCATGAGGAACTATGGATCTGATCCAGGGGTGTCAGATGTGCCCGGCTCATCATCATCATCATTATCGTCATCTCGCAGGTGGAGGTCAGCTGAAAGCGCTACAGACTTTGACAAGCCCTACCTGTGCAGAGCATGGCAGAGAATAATAACTCACAGGATGCTGTTCACTAAAAGTCATGTGTCAAAGGACCACAAGCAGGTTTTCTCCATAGCATGTACCAGCATAATGACCAAAGGTGTCAAAAGATGCTCGTTTCATGTCATGGAAGACAGTATTAAATTTGTATGTGACAAGTGAGCATGTACTGAAAGTCTCAGCACAGGACATGTGAACTTTTGGGTTGTCACAATTATGAGGGCTACTTGGCGAAAGAAAATTGTCCTAAAATGTCCACTTATTGTCTGTCAGTGTGTTTAATGATCAGTGCAATACTTTTTCAATTTCCTTACTATGTTAATGCAGAAAGCTACTTTGATTTATGGTTTAGTTGTTAGATTAATGGCCAATGAAGACATTACTGTACCTTTCTTGGAAAAAATAAAACAAATTTTTGTCATTCATTAAAGAATTTTATTCTATGCATTACATCTATTTAAATTTGCAAGTGTTTGCTAAGTAATTCATCACTAGTGCACTAATCGTAAGTGTATGCATTAGATCCATTAGTGTGCTAATACTTAGTGTTATGGATTTGAACGAACCTAATTCTTAAAGTCAGCATAAACCTGCAAGTTTTAAAAGTTGCAATAGTCGTTTCTTCCCTATTGACAGCTTCTTGGACAAAGTGAAACCGCTTCTTGAACAAGAAAAAATGTAGGGCGGGACTTGATTTTGTTAATCAGGAATTGGGATTGTGATATTGACCTTGTGTTTGCCATGTAAATAGCCCTGATGCTAACATGGCGTTAAAAACTTAAACAGTTCATCAGGAATTGATTGGATCGTTGAATCGTTGTGGTTTGCTATTGCTGTGATCTCATGTTAGTGACAGTTTGCTGGAGGTTATTGTCCTGCCCTCGTGCCAGTAAACACGTCATCAGAGAAAAGATGAGATGAAGCTGCAAGGGAAGTTATTTGATTAAAGACTGAGGACACATGAATGTAAAGAAAAAAAAAAAACTATGTGCATGGATAAATAATTTGTAATAAATGCTGCAATATTCAATTAAAAGGAAGAATTGTCAATTTTAATTTCATGGTGATTTAAGCATTAAACTTTGTGGACTATTTCTATGAATGATATCTCAAATCATGCAGCTTCCAAGTAACCATTCATAAACCACGCTAGCAACACATTTTAGGTACAAAGTACTGCATAGCAACATGTCTATCAAAGACCTTGTTTACACCAGGTATTAAGATGCGTTTTTGATTGGATTACAAGTGGACGACAGTGTACAGGTGTAAACGGGGTCTAAAATGTTTTGAGTTTGTCCACTTTCGACCACTTCCAGAGGTAGTCAAAAACACATTGGACTGGATTGCTTTCGTAGTTTAGACACTCTTGTGGTCGAATGCATTCGAACAGACACAAAAGACCTCCTACTCTCCTCCTACTGACCTAATGTGTAAACATTATAGGACGCGAGCTAGCCTGATGGGATTTAAACTTTGTCGGTTGACGACCTGAATTTGGTTTGAAGATGAAGAACGTGCCAAGCACAATGTTTTCCTACCATTTATGATTTCTAACACACACTCACAGCATAATGTATTTATTATGTCTATGACTGTGCCCATAGTGATTGGCTGAGTCAAGTCAAGTCAAGTCACCTTTATTTATATAGCGCTTTTTACAATGTAGATTGTGTCAAAGCAGCTTTACATTGATAACTGGTACATTATTTGGCTGCACAGCAGCTCTTAAAGAATAGTGTCAATGCAGGCAGATCAAAGCACTGTTGAATATCAAATGTCAAGTCAAATGTCAAGTGTCCCCAACTAAGCAAGCCAAAGGCGACAGCGGCAAGGAACCCAAACTCCATCAGGTGACATCAGGTGGCAGACAAGTGGCAAATAGGTGTTTAAATGGAGAAAAAAACCTTGGGAGAAACCAGGCTTAGTCGGGGGCCAGTTCTCCTCTGGCCAACAGTGCTTTGTTACGATTCAGGTTGCCATCGTAAGTCCAATAGGATCGCAACATTCAAAGTATTTATTCCAGTTCCATCCAATTGAGGATCGTATTCATCACGCCGGTATGGACGGTTGTTGAGGAACTGTGTCGTGGCTGTCGTGTCGATGAGGCCTTCACAGTGGATGATCTAGTTGACTCAGTCTCTGCTGATACTTCAGGGCTGCGTTGTGGTCGTGTCAAGGCGCAGGTCCTTGGTCTCACCTGGATACGGCCCGGATCCGGTTGACTACGGTGAAACCTCGGGATAACCAGAAAGACTAATATTAGCGTAGATGCCATTCTTCTTCTGATGTAACGAGTACATCAGGTGTTATAGGAAGTGTTCCCGGTTCCGGCTGACCTAATTTATGCAGCCTAATAATCCTTTAACGGATTTGAAAATATAAATTGGTAATGTGTTATGTGTATGCCAGGTTAAAGAAATGCGTTTTTAGTCTAGATTTAAACTGACAGAGTGTGTCTGCTTCCCGAACAATGCTAGGAAGATTGTTCCAGAGTTTTGGTGCCAAATAGGAGAAGGATCTACCGCCTGCGGTTGATTTTGATATTCTAGGTATTATCAGCTGGCCTGAATTCTGAGATCGCAATAGACGTGAAGGACTATAATGAATTAGGAGCTCGCTCAGGTACTGGGGAGCTAAACCATTTAGTGCTTTGTAAGTAATTAGCAAGATTTTAAAATCTATACGATGTTTAACAGGAAGCCAATGCAGTGTTGACAGAACTGGGCTAATATGGTCATACTTCCTAGTTCTAGTAAGAACTCTAGCTGCTGCATTTTGTACGAGCTGTAGTTTATTTATCAGGCGAGCAGAACAACCACCCAGTAAAGCGTTACAGTAATCTAGCCTTGAGGTCATGAACGCATGAACTAACTGTTCTGCATTTTTCATTGAGAGCATATGTCGTAGTTTAGATATATTTTTAAGATGGAAGAATGCGGTTTTACAGATGCTAGTAACATGGCCTTCAAATGAAAGATTGGTATCAAGGAGCACACCCAGGTTCCTAACTGACGACGAAGACTTAACAGAGCAGCCATCAAGTGTTAGACAGTATTCTAGGTTATTACGTGAAGAAGTTTTTGGTCCAAAAATTAGAATCTCTGTTTTTTCTGAATTTAGTAGTAGGAAATTACTGGTCATCCAATTTTTTATATCAGCTATGCATTCCGTTAATTTTGTGAATTGGTAAGTTTCGTCAGGGCGCGAAGAAATATAGAGCTGAGTATCATCAGCGTAACAGTGAAAACTAACGCCATGCTTCCTAATGATATCTCCCAAGGGTAGCATGTACAGAGTGAACAGCAACGGTCCTAGTACTGAGCCTTGCGGTACTCCATATTGAACTTGTGATCGATATGACATCTCTTCGTTTACTACTACAAACTGATAACGGTCAGATAAGTATGAGCCCTCTGTCAGTGATTTAATCATAGAAATATTGTAGAACAAGGTGTCAAGGTATTCAAATTAAGATTTTAAAATAAAAATGTTGCCACATTCAAATAAAGATTTTAATTATTTTTTTTTTTTTGCCATATTCAAACAAAGATTTTTAAAAGGTATAGGCTAAGTGTCACTAATTAAACAAGTGTATGTTCAGCTAATTGTCAGCCTCTGGTGATGTTTTATAAACAAAGTTTGGGAGGAGTACGTTCAAATGGTCTATCTAATCAACTCGAGAGGAGGCATATATACACAGCTGACTCACCTAGTCACCTCGACAGTTTTCTGCATCCCTCCTCCACCCCGACTCACTCTCGGCTGGTTCCTGTTCCCAGGATACAAGGGAGTACTCTGGGTTTGGGATAAATTCCGAGCTCTGAGCCCTCGATCCCCTTGGACAGCACTCCAAATATGCTTATTTTACTCTTTTACTCTATTCAATCATTTGTGTGAATTTGTGAAAACAACTACCACAGGTAATTGGACATTATTTTAGTTTTTATGTAATTATTTGTTTATTTTCAAAGATTTATTTTGGCGTTTTTGCCTTTTTATTATGATAGGACAGTGAGTAGACAGGAAGCGAAGTGGGGGCGAGAAAGGGAGGATGGGATCGGGAAAGGTCCACGAGCCGGAACTGAACTATTCATTACTATATATTATTTTCAACCTGACTGCAATGTTTTATTCTCCATCATTCAATACATTTTGCCTGTACATAAATGAACCTTTATGTTATGTCATCGTAGATTAAAATCTATAAATCAAAATAATTATTGTATTTATGAAAAAAAAAAAAGGCTCTATCGCCTATTGCCTCAATGGTGTACAATGTCTCTGGGCGGATTGCCAGTGTTGTGCCTAATTTCGATCCCCTCCAAATGATTACCCTCCTCGTTGAAGCCGCTACCTGAATGCCTAATCCTAACCCCACCCCCACACCTAATCCTAAACCTGCCTATACTGGGGACTTGGAGGGGGAATAATGTGGCGGGGGTCAGAATTTGGCACAACACCGGCAACAACCATTTTAGGATTGTTTGTAATTTGGTCTTGACTTAGGAGTCCTCTTGACTACTCCTAACTTTTCACAGATTTAGGAGCTAGTTTTAGCACTAAAATGCTTTGTGAAACACTCTTAGAGCAAAAATTTAGGAGTCCTAAATTTAGGACTGACACAACCATTATTTTTAAGAGTTTCTCCTAAATCGGCAAGTTAGGAGCTACTTTTAGCCTTAAGATGTTTTGTGAATACGGCCCCAGGTGTATCTGTCTCCCTTGTCTACTTGTGATCCGATCGACCAAAATACATCTTAATACCAGGTGTAAGCAGTGCCTTAAAGGGTTAGTTTACCCAAAAATAAAAATTCTGTCATCATTTACTATATTACTGCATATTGTCCCAAACCCATAAGATTTTCGTTCATCTTCGGAACACAAATAAAGACATTTTTAATGAAATCTGAGTGATTTCTGTCCCTCCATTGACATCTATACGCATATACCACTTTGACACTTCAAAAAGTTCATAAAGAGATGGTAAAACTAATCCATATGAATTTAATTATTTTAGTTTAATTATTTTCTGAAGAGACTCGATCGTTTTATATGATGAACAGATTGAATTTAGGCCTTTATTTACATATAAACATTGATCAGCGAACATAAACAGAAGCTCAACCGAACCTGCTTGACGCGTGAGAACAAACCTCTTGCAGAAGCTCAAATGTGCTGTGTAACACACGAGAATGAACCTCATTGGTTCTCGCACATTAAGCGAACATGCTTGAGCTTCCGTTTACCATAACTGATGTGTGCGTTGATGAATGTTTATATGTGAATAAAAGGCTAAATTAAATCTGTACAAAGAATTAAAGCGAACGTGTCTATTCAGAAAATTTGGACTAAACCACTCAATTCATATGGATTAGTTTTATGATCTCTTTATGAACTTTTTGAAGCATCAAAGTGGTAGTTGCGTAGCTGTCAATGGACGGACAGAAAGCTCTCAGATTTCATTTAAAATATCTTCATTTGTGTTCCGAATATGAACAAAAGTCTTAAGGGTCTTACTCACGACATGAGGGTGAGTAAATGATGGCAGAATTTTTATTTTTGGGTGAACTAACCCTTTAATGTAATTCTATGATCTTGATTGTAGATTCAAATGTATTTTTTGTTTATTTAATTATTTTTCTCCTAAACTGTTTATTTTCCCCTTCACATAATACATTCCCACCAATTATGAGACAAGTGTCTCATCAAACTGAGGCCCTGTACATCCTCTCATTAACCAGCGGGGCGCATTAAATAGAAGTCTCTGTGAACTGAGCGAATACCACACAATTTACATTAAGCTTTAGCACTTCTTCTGCTAACAAAAAAGAATAATTAGGCCAGAAATTGGTTGTTTTCACTTAGGAAACACTGGGGAGAACCACTTTATTCAGCATCAAAGAGGCTTAAATTGACAGACAGAGAATGTTTTGTGTAATTTTACTCAGTACAGACTGAATTGACTATATTTTTGTAATGTTTTAATACTGTGCAAAAGCAAAGGGCCTGATTGCTGTTTTTTTCTGCAGTTTTATGCTAACTTAAGTTGACTAAGTGTAATTAAAGTCTGCATGAAATGGAAGTTGTGATAGTCTTTTCTTCCAGACCAAATGTGACCCTGGACCACAAAACCAGTCATAAGTAGCACAGGTATATTTGTAGCAATAGCCAACAATACATTGTATGGGTCAAAATTATCGATTTTTCTTTTATGCCAAAAATCATTAGAATATTAATTAAAGATCATGTTCCATGAAGATATTTTGTAAATTTCCTACCGTAAATATATCAAAAAATTATTTTTGCGAGTGGACATGCGTTGCTAAGGACTTCATTTGGACAACTTTAAAGGTGATTTTCTCAATATTTTGATTGTTTTGCACCCTCAGATTCCAGATTTTCAAATAGTTGTATGTCGACCAAATTGTCCTATCCTAACAAACCATACATCAATGGAAAGCTTATTTATTCAGCTTTCAGATGATGTATAAATCTCAATTTCAAAAAATTGACCCTTATGACTGGTTTTGTGGTCCAGGGTCACAAATGTCTATAAGAAGTCCTTGTTATTATTTGTGAAGTTATTGAAAATGATGTGCAGTTGTTTACTTTATTTTTTCCTTTTTAAATTACATTTTAGGGGCAGAACATGTTAATCTATAAAGATTCTGTATTGTAAATTTACCCCTTAAAATTTCTGAAGTATTTGTTACTGAAAATAATCAATTTTATTACTTGTTAAACACTGAGGACACCCTTTTGTAACCAGTCCCATGCGCTAGCTCTCTCACACACAGCATGGATCATTCAGAAAGCGGGAAAGAGGAAACGTGTTGAAGCAGAGTGATGAAAGCATCAGTGAGACACTGTCTTTCAAACACTGGTGCTTCTTTCAGACCAAGGAGCTCATTTCCTCTTGCACCTGGACTGCTTTGGACATCTTCCCTAGAATCCTTGACCTTTAATGAGCCTCTTTTTTTTATTAGGAGAAAAGAACACAGAATTACTGATGTACTTATATAAAACACTGCTTTTATGTGTTTTATTCCTTTATTGTGGGGTTTATTTTCTTTAGTTACAACGGAAATCGAAAATAATTGAGGACAAATTATCAACTGATATGTAAATGGAATACTGTGCGTTTATCTGTTTAATTTGTCTACATTGCTGCTAGGAATATTCTTTAATTATAATGACAGAATGCATGGATTAGCTAATTATGTTCATTATAAAAGAGAAAAGGTCTATGTCTGCTTAAAGAAAATAGCTGATCTGGAAACTGATGAGCTTGTGATTATTACTGCCTGGTATTTAAAAATCATAAATATGTGGAATCTGTGCATTTAAATGTCTTGTTTTCCCCTTTCCCCTTAATATTATTCTTTAGTAGATGTATATATCTTAGTGTGATTATCTTTTTTTTTTTGTTTTTTTTTGTTTTTTTGTTTTTTTTCATTTACTTTCAGTATGTATTCAGAATAGTGTGTATAGCACATATAGTGTAATATTGGTGGGGTGATACAGAATAATGGAAATTAAAAAAATACAGCCTCATATGTCAAAGTCAAGAATGCGACTGTAACTTTAAGCATTTTACACAATATATGTAACCTATTAACAAAGAAAGTAAAGGGTTTACTTTGTAAAAAGAAAAAACACCTTATATTACACATTAGGCTAGTACTAACATTTGATAATTTGTGATGTTCTAAAATGCATAATTTTCAGACATTTAAGAAACGTCAGTTAAGAACTGAAAATATTTGTTTTTGTTGTTTGTTTTTTTTGAGATAGGAAATGATCAACGGGTCTGAGTGAAGTAATACTGCCCTTTCTATGCTGATAGGCGAAATGGACTCAATCCAGCTCGATTTCCAGAATCTACTTCCGCGTTTTACCGCCCACCGCTGACGACTGAGAAGACTTTTTACCTTGAGTATGTCCTCATGTATTACTCCGCAGGGTCAGTGAGACTTTTTAAAAATATCTCCTTGCAGTTTTTAACAGAAATAACTTACATGTTTAGCACATCATACATCATATATTCGGTTTATAGATGTTCTGTACGAGTTGTGCGCGCTTTAAAACGGTAACACTGTCTTAAACGTTAAATTGGGTCTATTTGTCCGTTGCCGTGACAGGCAGTGTTTCGGTCTCTCTTAAACATGGCCACCATGATGGAGTAAACGCTACAACTTTAAAATTCATATAATCGAGGAAAACTATGCTTCTTTCACCCAAATGAGGAATGTTTCGACCTGAAATATCGTACCAAACGCTTAATCCACATGAGAGCTTTGGGAAAAGTTTCTTCTTGGATTACATTCTGAATTAAGTTGGCTGGAAGCTGGAAAGGAAAAAAGAATTGCATCAATTCCGTAAGCATTCGCTACTCTTCATCATTCCATACGCTTTCCGCCGTGATTATTTGTTTATATGTTGGTGTTTATAGTTTATGTTTTTGTAAAAGGCGCGCTATTTTGATGTTTGAAGTGAAAAACAAGTGTTGTTTTGGTTTTCATTGGAAAGTGGCGATAGTTGCAGCCTGTGTGAGTGTGAAGAGTAACATTGAAACATTCTAATGACAGATTGTTATAAAGTCTGTGAGCGCGCATATATCATTCCGCGGCTTTACGTCTTTAATTTGACCGAGGTCTTTAACTAATGACAGATAACTCCCTCACCCTTAGAATAAACGAAAGTATTACATTTCATACGGGACTTTAAAGGACAACGAGGAAGTAACGAGAAAAATATCAATCTGGGTTATAAAATAAGTTTGTATGCCGATGGTTTCAGTTGAGAAAGTATTGACGACGCTGTTTAGTAAACGTCACACCGACGTTTGGTGGCAGAAAGTTGTTTTGTTTTCACAGGGTCCAGCCATCTTACTCGAGTCAATATAAGAGCTGCTAAACTAACTAGTTTCCTTCAGTCCTGGCTACTTTATCCCCAGGGCTAACCTGCTGCTTTAACATGTCGATTGTATAACTGAGGATTTTAACTTCCTTAGTTGTGCGAGCTTTTATCAAGTTAGTACGAAGTACTACAGATATGCTTTTCCAGCTGTAAAGGGTTAGCCTAGTTGACATGACATGTCACGCAGTGACAGCAGTGTGACGTGTTACACGGCGTCTAAACTATTATTTTCTGTGTAATACTTGTATAATTTTTGAGCTCATTACTTAAGGGACTACGTGGTATTTTTTTCTTCTTTAGTTTTAAACCTGTCTTTGTCTCACAACAGGACCATTTGTGAACAGCAAAATTATTATAAATAAATAAATGAAATGTGAAAAACTTAAAAGTATGTTAAAAGTTACAGCATTTTAAATGTGACCCTGGACCACAAAACCAGTCACAAGGGTCAATTTTTTTTTTAAATTGAGATTTATACATCATCTGAAAGTTGAATAAATAAGCTTTCCATTGGTGTATTGTTAGGATAGGACAATATTTGGCTGAGATAGAAACTATTTGAAAATCTGGAATCTAAGAGTGCAAAAAAATCAAAATATTGAGAAAATCGCCTTTAAAGTTGTCCAAATGAAGTCCTTAGCAACACATATCCACTTACAAACATAAATTTTTGATATTTACGGTAGGAAATTTACAAAATGTCTTCACGGAACGTGATTTTTACCTAATATCCTAATGATTTTTGGCATAAAAGAAAAATCGATAATTTTGACTCGTATAATGTATTGTTGGCTATTGCTACAAAATATACCCGTGCGACTTAAGACTAGTTTTGTGGTCCAGGGTCACAAATAGGCTACACAGTCATGTTCAGTCAGATATGTTCATACAACGAATTGCATTGCTTAGTAAATAATGTTGTATTGTCATCCACCCAAAGACACTTGGACTGTGTTTGGAATAGCAAAATACCTGTTTTACGGGGGTCCAGAAAAATTCTATAAATATACAGTAGAAATATAAACACATCGTACAATTTAAAATTGTAATTTACAAAAAAAAATTGCACAGGCCTTGCTGCTCTGTTAACATATACTAAAAGCCACCATAATAACACAAGGGGTAAAGAAAAAGCACAAGAAGTTTATCAAAAGTAGCTTTTCAACAGGCTGGGGTAAATACTAAAAAACTGAAGGTGCATATAGTGTCATGAACACGAATACATGATTTACACTATCATGGTAACACACATGACTCTTAAATAATGCAATAAACATTAATTTAACAACAGAAAATGTAACAGAAAACCCTAATGTTCACAACTGAAAAAGAAAAAAAGAAACATTTATTAAAATGGAGGGGAAAAAAACATAAAATGTGAGGTGTCACACAGGGAATTTTGGGAATGTCAGTTTATGGCTTTTCATTATAAGAATTTTTCTTTTTTACTTCCAAAAATGGTACATTTAACAGTATTTTACTGTAAAATTACATGAAGCTTAAGTTTAGATATATTACAGTTTTCCCCATATGTGGTAAGGGAAGTTACTGTAAACCAATGAACAGTTTTTTTTTTTTTTTTGTATTTTGTATAGTTTTTTCAGTTAAAATTAGTCATTTTTACAGTGTACTTTTTTCTGCAGTATATATGTATACTCTGCACGGTATTCACATTTTCTGTATCAAAGGAATACCTAGCATACACATTTTGGCAGAGCACAATATGCGCAAAACTGTACAGAATGCACCTTTCATTTCCCGTGTGATTTTAATTTTTTCTTCACTCATTATTTGACCAGATGACCGACAGTTAAAACAGATATTTACACAAAAATTACAAGCTAGCCATTTTTTTTTTTTTAAATGATAAATGGGCACTACTTGCTACCATATGCAAAATGATTATTGAAATATAAATAGTAGAAAATATATTAAGCAGTATGCATAATATACTGCACACACAGTATTTAGTAAGCTTTTTCAATTCTGAACATTGCCTTTCTGCTGCTTCTGCAGCTCTGCTGAATGATTCTCATAATAGTAGGAGACCAATTTTCACTTTAAGTGGTTTAATGAGACACAGGAGAATTGGTTGAGTTCAGTTGCATCAATGGCAGCCTCTCCAGAGGAGTTCAGATCTGACCTATTCATCACAATTCACCACAGCGAAGCAGCTCGGCCTTACAAAGAATCTGCTCACATGCAAACACTCTGTTTAGGAAAATGGACTGAAAAGCAAAAGTTGTAAATAACCTCCTAGTTTCTGTGCTTAAGTTACTGCTGAATCAATAAGGTGTTTTTGTTTGTATTTAATGTCACATGACTGTTTCGCTGACCGCGAGAATAGTCACATTTTCTGCAGTGATACAGCCATTGTTGTTTTCATAAGCAAGTCCCACGGTACCTCGATTTTGTCTGGTGTTACATGCGTTCAGTGATCATTGACACCAAAAGCCCTTTGGTTTGGGATACTTAATGTCCAGTCCCTCACTTGGGCCTGTGCTGTTGAGTTTCAAGTTGCTATTTCGTCACATTCGTCTCAGTGAGAAGTTACCGAGACTAGTATCTGGTGAAGGATTGACTTGCCCTAGCATGCTCAGTTTACTGTCATCTACCAGTGATACCTGGAACGAAGTCTGAATTCAGTAGAGCCGTGTTTGATGTGGCAGGAATTCTGTCACTGATTCTTATAGTTCTTCATTGTGTAGTCCAACAATGCTAGTCTTTATTTAAATCTTTAATAGTCATGCATTATTTTAAATATAACAGCTTTAATGTAGCTGGATTGCTGTATAAATATTGACCACGGGGAAAAAAAAAAAAAAAATGACACAACAGGGGGTTCCATTGTGAGTCCGGTATAATTTATTGCTTTATATGTGGGAATTTGTACTGACCGCTTACTGACACAGCCCTCCGTAAGTTCTGATATGATAAAGTCCATAATCTGATTGTGAATGTATTAACGTACGTGCGTGTGATAGTAGTCTTGTCCTCCTTATGTCACCCTATAGCTGTCTTGTACATGGATCTAATTTATGGACTAAAACAGATGGTCATATCATTAACACCGTAATCATGACACATTTCTCAGCAAATATATGACATTGAGTCCCAAGTTGCTCTGTTGCGTATTTAATCATTTGAAAAATTTGATGTCACACTGCAGGCCTTATAAAAAAAAAAAGCAGGAAATGAATTTTACAGGTTCAGTAAAAGCTAAGCACAGTCAGCAGCTAAGCTCAATCAGAAAACTTTTCTGTCCTTGTTATTTAATAAATAAATAAATAAAAATTACAATTAAAGTAAGGCATTTACAATGGAAGTGGCATTTTAATAGTGTAGCCACAATATATGAACATTCATGTTAAAATGATTTTAGTGTGGAAAGATCACTTCCTAACCTTTTGTGTGTAAAGTTATATCCTAATTACAACCTTTTTTAAATTGAAATAATAATGAAAGGAATGTTTGTGGTAATCAACATTATGCATGAAGCACAAATGCTGTTGTTTGAGCTTGACTTGTATTGAACCCAGAATATTCCTTTAAAAGAAATTATTTACCCAAAAATTTAAATCATTTATTCATCTATTCACACTTCCACTTATATTGCACATGTTGAATGGACCATTTTTATTGTTCTGTTTTGGGGGGTTGATGGTATCAGACACTATTTACATTTTCTTTTATTAAAAACAAGACATGCATTCTGTCTAACATCACGTGTTTCATATAGGGCTGGGACGATGCATCGATTCTCGATCGATACAATGAATCTGGATCGATCCTGATATTTTCTCTCTCTAATCGATTCTGAGCTTAGTTTTAACAGCAGATGGCGCTCAAACGCTCACGAAGACGACTGCTGGACAGTGCTCGTGCGTTAGGCTGAGTCATGTAAGTGGTTATATATACTTGCACCTCGGCTCAGAATGCTTTTATGATGCGAGATTTGTAATTCGCTTCAACCTTTTCGAACTTTATGAATGATTATTTTAGGTTTAAGTGGTGTGTGTAAAGGAACTGGAAGCAGGCAGTGTACGAGTGTTTCTAAAGCACGTATAGTAGTGCCATCTGCTGTTTAAAAACTAAGCTCAGAATTGATTTGAGAGAGAATCGCGATACACCGGAAAATATCAGAATCGCTCCAGAGTCTTCGTATTGCGAATCAAGATTCGATGTATTATCCCAGGCCTAGTTTGTAAGGTTGTCCCGTTCATAAGCCTGCAACATTAATATCAAGAGACAGAAAAGTAAAACATTTTTAGAGCAAACAGGGTTATTACATTAATGTGAAGTGTTGAGATGCATTGTGAATTCGAGAAATGAGGATAGGGAAATGTATGGAACAATACTGAGCAATACTGATGTATAATTCATAAAAACTGTTATCATAGTGAATGGGAGAAACTACCCAATGTGATAGTTTGCCAGGATTTGTGTTTTGCAGTTTTATAGTTGTGAGGTGTCGACGTCCTGCAGATGTTTTCATGTGTATCTGGGAAGCTCACTTCCGAGCCAGGCGTTTATCTTATTTAACACATTCATTTTGTCATTATTTGTTATATCCAGCAAAGTAACCCATCAGATTGAAGGGTGATTTTCACAAAACTGTATTTTCTGCAAGCTTTTTTCAAGGTAAATTTAGGTGTCTTTCCAAAAAAGTACACTCCAAATGGACACCAAATAACTAAATGATATAAAGATATAATTCATGAATGTATGCACACCAAATGGGGGGAAAAACAACAGAAAAAAACTTTTCAGAATTCTTAGTGTATGCTATGTGTACATTGCAACAGCAAAGAGCTTGTTTGCATTTTAGACGAGTAAAGTTGCGATACCGAACAGAACCACATGGAGGAAAAAACAACCCTAAACCAACCGCCTTGACCTGGCTGCATATTAGGTATATTAGCTACAGTACACGGATCCATTCAGAATTACTAAACACAGCAACATACACATGACAGATAAAAACATTATCCTGAATGTTTGTGGAAATGATATAAATGTACTGAAATATGTCTGTGCAGAAATACAATGTGCGATCAGTGCTTTGAGAGCACACATACATGGTTTGTCTGCGCATCAATATAACGGACTCACGCGTGCTTACTGTACGACTCCTGTACATCAGCACAAATCATCTTTACCTTGATTCCAATCCTCATCCATCAAAACTTCACTAGCGAAACGCTGGTTTGCTTTAAGCAGTCGAAAAAACATAGTTTGCGTATCATCTGGCCATATAGCGGTGGGATGTTTTGACATTTCGTTCAGTCTGTATTTCACACAGGAACAATCACAAAATATGATAGAGATCATGTTCTAAAGTGAAACGCACACTGAATTCACTGAAAACACAACGTGAGTCTCTATTCCTCTCTGCCATCTCTGATGTAATCAGCCTGGTTTTCTTTACATTAGGTCTTCAATCCTGCTCCTGGGGGCCCACTGTCCTGAAGAGTTTAGCTCCAACCCTATTCAAACACACCTGAACCAGCTAATCAAGCTCTTCAGGATTGCTTGAAAATCTCAAGCAGGTGTGCTGAAGCAGGTTGAATATCAACTTTGTAGAACAGTGTGTCTCCAGGAGCAGTGTTAAAGACCTCTGATCAAAGTTTCCCAATTGTAAATGTGACTTTGCTTTGTCTTTCATGTGATCAGAACTGGTAATTACGATATTTCCAACTTCACTTGAAGGGAACATTAGCTCCAAACTGCCCTGACACACTACCTGGAAGTTTGAAGACCTTAGATGTTTTCGAAATCGCCCCAATACCCACATTCACTATTCCCTACATTACTCCACTAATATAGTCCACTTGAAGGAGTGAATTCGGACACTTAGTGTGCCGGAAGGGCTGCCGCTTTTGCGTAGTTTGAGCTTGCTGTTTAATAATCATTTGAAACTTAGCAAACTGGCAGCTCCAGTAGTAATGAAAAGATGCATCTTTAACTCTGTCATGGAAACTAGCATGTATAAACCTTAATTAAACGATGTGATAATCAATTAAAAAGGAATTTATACCTGTATGATATTACACTACCCACATTGTACAAGCGGTTTGGAAAATGGATGGATGGATGGATGGATGGATGATTAAGCTGTGGGCACCATCTTCTGGTCAGACTCGGGAATTAATTCGGCACAACCCTCACAGTGCATTATGGGTACATTATGCATACATTCTCTAGCTGTTGAGTGTACTTCAGTTGTACACGTTTTATTGCGGTGCATTATGGGATTGAATTAGTGCACTCGACAACGTCCACTATGGTTTTGGACACCACTACAAATGGCTGTCCCCTCAAACAGTGCTCTGTGTAAGGGTATGGGGGCGATTTTGGACACAGCCCTTGATTAGCTGGATCAGATATGTTCCATTAGGATTGGAGCTAAAATCAGCAGGATAATGGACCTTCAGAAGCAGGATTTGACCCGCTTTGTTGTAGGGTGTTTACTGTTGTTCTTTTTGTGATCAGTTGGCTATCCATTCGGTAAAAAGCGTGTAAAGTGAAAAGGTTTAAGCACCCATTTAATATTCTAGTGTTTAGATTCAGCTTGTGTCTCTCCTTTATTGTAAGTCTATGGAAATCTCTCTTTTTTTTTCTTTTTTTTTTTTTTTTTTTTTCCCAGATGAAAATTATAGGTCTGATTGCCTAGAAAGTTAGTGCAGCTTGTGAGAAGTAAACTATTTGTGTTATCATTGATGTCTGTTGCTCAAGTGGTGAAGTGCTTTATTATTTAAGGTCAGGGGTTCAGATCAAACTAAGCAAGCAACACTACAAATGCATTCTGTAACCCCCCCCGCCCGCCCCGGTTCCAGTGCTTTCGCCAAGGAAATGGGCCTTTTTGTGCTTTTTATGATCATTTGTCACTTTTATTACTCCTTTCCACCAGTAAGCATTGCTTTAATGTCTGTTTGCATATTGATCACATTGATCAAGCTTGATGCAGTTGACAGAGATCTTTAATTGATTAATTAATTACTGACAAAGTGGAAAGAGAGTGTGTATATAGTCATGACTGGTTGTATTGTAATGAGAAGAAACTTTTTGTATGTTGTGCTAATGGTGGGCCATTTTTAAAGTCGTAGTTCTGAGAACTGATAAGTATACATTTTACTGTTGATAGGTGTAATAAAGCGCCGACTAATTACACCATATCCAAATTGCCACAACAGTTTTATTGTTAGTGGAGAGATAAGTACAATGTTTCAACACTGATGCTTTCCAATAAAAATTGTAGGTAGTAGGAGTGGGAATCACCAGAGGGCCCACGTCAAAGGTGACACTATTCAGTCATGAAATGTTATTATGAGCTGAGTCATATTTATATTATAGTTACAACTTGGCTGCTAGATAGTTCTTTTCATTGTGAAATAGCGTACCCTACACAATAATGCAAGTTTGATTCAAAAGAGTGTCCAGTATCGCCAACTAGAGCTGTGGAATATCATCGTTTTTACGATGCATCACGATGCTGATGTGAACAATTCTGCATTGATGCATAAAAACAAAAATTGATTTATAAAAAAAAAAAAAAGTAAGTATGCCTCTCATGCATATAAATATACTGTTTTATTATAAATGAAATAGGCTACTCTTCTTATATATTTATAAAAAATGTTGCACATGTCCTCCGGAAGCAGAGCATTTGTGTCTGTTTTGGTTTTTACAAAAAGAACATGTATGAATGAAAAAAATAAAGTTTGATGTTAAAAACAGTTTAAGAAACACAATAAGAAACGAAAAAGATCTCAATGCGTTACTCACGCTGAGGACACCTGCATGCACAGGAAGCCACCTCTCTGAGACGGCGCGCAGTCCTGAATTCAGTTCTCTTTAACAGCGTACTGCGCTTGAACGGTCAGATGCACACAGATTTATTTCAAAATATCTGTCTTGTCCAGTATTCACGTAACATTGTTGGTTTTGTCTTAAATAAATGTAAGCATTTGGGGTAAAAATCTGATGTGTAACAAATAGATCCGTGCAGTTGTTCTTAAAGTGACGGCGGCTTAATAAACCTGCCGCTGTCTATATCATTAATCTTAATCAAACAGTAAATGACAAAGAGGGAATCCCTCACTGTTCTTGACTGAATAACTTTTGTAGCTTTAATAATAAACAATTTATTTGTAATTAATACACTAAATACTTTGCAGTATTTTTTTTTTTTTTTACATTTGATTATTTAATTCCTGTATTATTTCCTACTGCTTGTTTCTTTATATTGTATTTGTTCTGTTTGTTATTTGCATCTTTTTTCTTATTTTTAATAACAAAGATAAAATAACAAAAAGAACTAGGCTATATTGTGATTATTAAAGTCCCCCTGTAGTCAATAATTCTATCCCTTAAAACTCATCTTTGATCACCAAAATTGCATATTTAAGCGTTTTTTCCTGTGGAAAAAAAAAAAAAAAATCTTAATGCCTTAAAATAGCTTGAATGTAACTCTACACCTTTGCCTCATTTAAAATACACGGATCTATGAATATGATAATTAGCCCCGCCTCCACTCACTCACACAAGCTCAGACGAGATCCACTCGGTCAACTTTACTGAGGTAAACGCTGCACAATGGTATCGCTTTTTACAACGTCAGAAAAATAATGGTAATTAATATGATTAGCGTTTTGCTTGACTACATTATCAAACAGATAATAATGTGTTGCTAATAATGTTACACAAACCATGTTCACATTCATGAGTCAGACAGCTGCCTTCTAACAATCAGTATCCTTAGAAACGCTTTGAACAACTCAGAATGTCGGTGGAGAAAGGCATATAGTTCATCATAACATCGTAAGATGCATCATACACCCGCCATATTGCTAAATCTACCCAATTTTTCATATCAAAAGAAAAATATACTGGGATAACCTTCTTTTGAGACTCCCTTGCGCGGTCATTTAATGATATGCTAAAGCCTGCTGGCACGTTGACGTGATTGGTTACAAGGTAGTTTGTGACGTCAGAAACACCAGCGATTTCAAACCACGGGTTTGAGACTGTCTTTAGATCGCTGCAGTTTTAAAGAGAAAATACTCAGCAATGGTGTTGACTTATGAATTTGCACATGGTTTGTCTTAAAGCATGGTAAAAACACCAGATAGACATATGAACAATATTAAAAATTTGATTTTCACCACAGGGAGACTTTAATATAGTAATTACTGGAGGAAAAGATGCATCTTGATGCATTGAGAATCGTTTTATAAGACAATTGCACCACCGGTGCATAAGGATACCAGATATTGTAAAGATACCAGCGGTGGAGGTACTCATAAAAAACAAAAGTTGCAGTTTTACTTGGATATTGGGACACTAGTCAATTACAAAGCTTTGTTTACAAAAGGAATAATAGTTTAGAAACTAAATGTTATTTCGCAAATATGGAAATGCTTAGATTTTTGCTAAATGAGGGGTACGTGAGCCCATAAATTTGGATCAGCTTTTTATTCTGTCTTGTGATCTGGCTGTACAAGTGTTTATTAGCGAATTTTACTGGTCACACCGTGTTTGTGTTTTGTGTATTTCAGTCTTCATCTCTCCTCATATTTAACAAAGTTTGTATTCATTATGCAAGGTAAGGAACCTTTATTTATTTGTATGCATTTCACACGTCAGTAATTGAGTGTCTGAAGCTTGGTGCTGACGCGACTGTCATAGTGACAACAGCCAATCACATATCTTTCTGGTGTTGCATGAACGCAATTGGCTAGCAACTGCTCTAGGTTATTTGCATAAGGCAAGCTAATGCCTGCGTTGGTTTAAAGTTTAATTACATTAAAAACATATACACTACCACTTCATTGTAGCTTTTTTAGCGAAAGAAAAAAAAAGTTATTTTATAAATAATTGAAGTTCGAAGTTATTTTATAAATATCACGTTGCTAAGTTTATGTGCATACCCCCCTCACCACCGCTGGTGGATTGGCCCTATACCACCGTGGTGGTAAAAAAAATTGCCACCGTCACAGCCCTACACCCACATGGACATTACTGGACGTTGTGGTACTCCACCAGACTTCAGTCCAAAGCTGTGAAGTTGCTAATGACACACATTGGCTTAAGCTGGTAGATGGATGCTGGCTTTCTGGTTCTCTTTTGTGTACAATACAGTATGCTATATTTAGCAGCTTCATCCCTGGTGTTTGCACCTGTGTTATCTTGATTGCATTGCATAATCCACATAATAAACTCATGAATGTTGCAGTTACCACTTGGACATGTATCCCATGGGTATGTTGCCATAAATGAGAACAAATGGAAAGAGATGCACGTTTTAATTAATATTTTCAATTAGTCAAACTTCAAACTGAATGATACTTCTGCTTTCATTTAGGAGGTTGGGTGCACTCTAAAAAACACTTGGTTAAAAACAACCAAATTTGTTTATTTATTAACTTAAATCCACTAAACTTTTGTAAAATACTCCACAACCACTGGTTTACATGATGACTTCCTTTATTTTATGATGAGTCTCATTTTACAGTAGCATATTTTATACCATTTTTAGCATGTAGGCTGTACGATATTGCCTAAATTTAAACTCGTTTAACAAACTTTATAAGTAAAAATTTAACATTTAAAAGTAATTGAAGTGTAATCAACCAGTCTCTTTTACAGTGTTGCCAATTTAGCGATTTTGTCACTAGATTTAGTGACTTCCCCACCCCTTTTGAGACTTTTTTTTAAAAAAAAAGTTTAGGGACAAATCTAGCAACTTCTTGGACAAACCTTATCTAGATTCTTATTCTGCCCACTGATCTATATTCATTCTTATATAGATAAATGAATTTGCCATTATGTTGTCATCTAGTGACATTTAGCTACCAGTTTTAGCTAGCTATTTTTAATTGAAAGCAGTTGGCAACACTGCTCTTTTATCCTGTTTCCACTGTAACAGTGCTGGTTCTCGTGCCGGAGTTGGGCCCGTGTTTGGCGGGGAATTGCTAACTTCAGACAGCTTCCTGCGTTTCAATCATATCCAAAATATGCTGTGACTGACTCCATAGCCTGCCTAGAAACAAACCGTGCACAGTTAGAACATTTTTAACATCCAAAGTATTTAATTTTGTATCTTTTACACACAAAAAAAAAAAAAAAATGCAAGGCATCAGGCATTTCCATCACGTGAAAAGACATACAACACTCGTTAAGATGACTCCCAGCACAGTAACAATTTTGTAGATGAAATAAAACATACACAAACCTGTATTTTAATGAAGAAACGCACCAATTAGGTGGCACTGAGAACTGCTTTCTCCTAAAGAGGATGCAAAAAGACTGCAATAAATGACTCAGCCGCTGGGTTGTGCCGTCTGACCCAAGAGCTGGGTAACACCACAACTACCCAACCACTGAAATAACTCAAAAAATGACTCTACATGCTCAACCTAGTGTTTGGATTGAAAAATATAACCCAGGATTTTTTTTTTAGAGTGTAAGGACATATTCTACAACTGGCTATTGTGTGTATTGACTTGTAAGTTCCTGTGTAAACCTGGAATTGTCATCTATCTTGTGTGCACTAATAACAAGTAGTCGGTTCTAAAATAAGTGTGAAGTGGTCCAATGCACCTTAATAGCATGTCATTATTCTTTGCTGTCTAGGTACTGATTTAAATGAATACAACTATACAGTTGTAAAATCTGGGAAAAGTAATTGGAAGAACCCTTAGAAGACAACTTCCTGAATCTTCAGTATGCTTGACATCAACACACATTGGGTGCTTCTCATTTCTTAATTTTGCATCCTTGTTTCCTTTCCTTGCATCTTAGTTGTTTTTTTTTTTAGATACACCTGTGCATCCTCACTCATAGTTCCTCTGGAAGCTTCCTTGCTCCTCGTTCTTCGCTTTCTTGCAGTGCAATTAGAGAATTAAGATGTCCTTCAAGATGGCCAACTTTGATCGGTTTCTGGGTCACAGGCTGGAGGATGGAGGAACGACTATTGAGATGCACCCCTTAACACACTAACACATTAAGGGATGGATGCCCTCCTCTTAATATAAATGTCAACTTGTCTTGGTTGACTAATTGTGAGGTGATCACCTGAGACAGATGTTAATACCAGTTTAGCAGCACATGTGGCATCTTTGGCCCTCTGGGATTTAAACTAGTTTAAAGCCAGGTAAAACAGCGATGAGATTCTCAACAACACTGATGTTGAAAACCTACGTCAAGTACCAGTCATTAGAGTATTAATGTCTGCTTAATATCTGCTTAATTTTGATGCTCCTCCAACAGACATTCTACTGACTATAAGTAACTTTACAAGTGTGTCAACTTATTCTACTAACCCGAACAGTCTAATGCTTTAATGAGAGTTAGTTGACATGTAATTGCAAATTGAGTTAGCTGGCATATAGTTGCAAAGTTAAGCCTACTTATAGTTAGTAGAATGTTAGTAGTCTTTATTTGGACTATCGAAATGAAGTGTAACCTTTTGTTATTAAGCTGTAGCGGTTTTTGTACATTTGTAACTAAGTGTGTTTAGGCTACTGTTTTTCATAACCAATACCACAGAATCCACAAAGGTTCACCATTATAGTGAGGTTTTACCTGTGGTTATGAACAAATGTATAATACTATGAAAGACCAGCTCAGTCCTAACTCAGTCAGCGTATGTGTGTATTTTAATAAGGTGATGTTAATTTTTACAGATGTTCCTGTTTTTTTTTTTTTTTTTTTTTTTTAAATGAAAATTTACATCTGCATCCCAGTTTAAGCTCAGGCTACAGCTACTGTCAACTCAAGTTACTGTCAAATGTGCTTTTCCAAAAGACAAAACATGTAATATTATTAATACCCCCCAGTGCTACCCCCCAAAGCATGGTTTGCATGAAAAATTGGTAATGTAAAAAGATGTCATGCGGACCCGGGAGCACACCGAGACTACCTGTAGACTACCTGTAGTAGACTAGGAGGTGGTCTGAGTTCAGTTGCACTGGAGCTGTGGCACAATTTGCATGTATTTGAAAGCAACTCAGACTCGGGTGCGAGTAAAATCTGTACATGCGTTTTAGCCAATGACAACAACTAATTCAACAAAGCGCATGTCAGGGATGACAGTGGTGATGATTTACCTTGGATTCGAACAAGAGTGAACATGCAGTGTAATCATGCAGAGTGAGTGCAGTCAGAGAGGCAAATGAATGGCTTGCAATCCGCTGTCTCCTCAAAAGAATCTGTTTGCAAGCAGCAGAAAGCCACCTTTATGTGACTCACATATTAGTAAAGTGTTGTTCACTCTGCTGTGCATAATAGCACAAAATTAATAATTTAAAAAACCACATTTATTGACTTGCGTTCTGTTTTCTGTCACACGTCGTCACTGCCGTGCTCGTTTGTGATCACGCAACATGAACGAAAATGAGATTGAGATTCGGGCTGCAGTAAACATGGCCAGTGTGAAAGCCTACTAATTTTTTTTGTTTTGTTTTAATTCCTATAGTGTTTCCAACATACTTCACCTTTGCCTTTTTTTTTTTTTTTTTTTGCTCCTCCATTGCTTGCAGATACTCACTTGTGTGCGCTCTCTAAACTGTCCAACAACATCATGTAAATAATGAACATTTGAAAAATGGATTTTTGAAATGTGTGAATAGATTTGAATCTATTTTCTCACACTCTATGCTATTGAAATAACATAGTGATGATGTATTTTTATTTTATTTATTTATTTATTTTTTTTTTTCTCAAGAAGTTTAACATTTTAGAAAGTGTAAATCTGGTGGGCTACACCAAGTCAAATACTAATTAAGTCCGAGCTGGAGAATTCAAATCTTAACCAATCAGTAAAAATTTCAGCATGACATAAATGAAATGGAAGCAAGTCTGAGTAGGGATGTAACAATACATCCGGAACCGGTTGAAAATCGATTAAAATAAAATGTGACGATTCAAGTCAGTTGAGATGCTAAATCAGGGGTGTCCAAACTTTTTTAAAAGGGGGCCAGATTCGATGTTGTGGACACATCTGGGGGGCCAGTTCCTTTTCTATTTTATATATATATATATATATATATATATATATATATATATATATATATATATATATATATATATATATATATATAAATATAAAATACACACACACACATATACATATTTATATTACATGTTTCTTGTCAGATTTGACAAAAGCTTGAGCTGACAGTAGACAGAGCTGACAGTAGCTTGAGATAGGACAGAGATGTAAATTTATTACACAAACAATATCTGTAAAACTTTTAACAACCTCGTTTTTAAAGGGTGAAATTTAAATAATATTACTGAGTTAGAACTCTACTCTTATTTAAATTAAAAAGTACTCCAATTAGATCACTGCAGGTAAAACCACACATGGCACCTCACTACATGGTAAAAAGTAAAAATATTGTTTCTATATTTAGAATGGCTTTATGGTATTTAGTCTATAAACACATTTAATATAAATACGAATGCACAAAACTGCAAGTTTATGAAAAAAATAGTCTGTAATTTGGCCTTTATTATTTAATACGTCTACATTAAAAATGAAAATAAAATGAGATATTAACCTACATTTCTGACAAAATACCACGGTTACAATTAGTTACCACAGTAAATCCATGATAAATGTTGTTGAATTGTTGGTTGAACAGTATTCTAACTGGATCGGCTCAATGTTTCTCCTGATTTGCACGTTAGTGTTGTTGATTAAGTCAGCGCTCTTTCAACTGGCTTTAAACTAAATTAAATCACAGAGAAATTTGCAGCTTGTACCTGAAACCTCTATGCCGAACTCGAACACTTCTCACTGGCTGTTTAGTGGTCGTGTGATCGAGACGAGTAAACACATTTGTGAGCTTGTGAGTCGCGTGCGCTGCGCAGTGCGCAAAAGTAGCGCTGTTTCGTTTCGCGTTGTTTCCCTGGCCTAAAATCTAGTACTGCCACCTTGTGTTGACATTGTGAAACTGCACGATTTGTAAATTATGCATGGCGGGCCACATATAATATATTTTAATAGACAAGCTGCGGGTCGTTTGAAATTCATCCGTAGTTTGGACACCCCTGTGCTAAATGAATCGCGATACATTTTGGGGCGGGGGTTTATATGAATGTATATTTGAGGAGAGCTGACTGGGTTCAGAAAAGTTTAGATGGTATTTCCTTTTCATCTTACTTCTGTACAATGCATTTTAAAGTACTTTAAGCGCATAGTTTACAGCGGTAACCATGGAAGCGCTGTATTGCCGCTGTTCCATAAGCGCCACCTGCTGTCAAGAAAGTGTATTTGCGTTCTCATGCAGCTCGTCTGCTGTTATGAAGTTTGATGCAGCATAATTTCACAAAGCTAAAGTCTGAACATTCTGTTTTTACTTCAAATGTTAAAAAGTATACAATCTAATTTAAATTAAAAACTGCTCATGCTGCATGTATGCAACATCTTTGTTGGGATCGTGATTAAAATGCAGTGGTTGCCTCTAATTTTAAATGGCTACAGATAGTTCAGCCTGTAATAGAGCAAATAAACATATTTTTCATGTACTCATATGAAGAGATTTCTTTTATTTGTATTATTTATTTATTTATTTATTTATTTATTTGATTTAGGATCTGTTTTAAAATTTAAATTTAGTTTTGTTATAAAGATTTAAACTTCACAAAGAAATATGCAGCATTTTGTCTGAGAAATAATAAAAAGACACTTTCTCATTTAAATTTCATTTTGTTAAAAAAAATAGTGAGAAAATCGAATCGTGAAACCAGTATCGTGAATCGCATCGAATCGTGAGTTGAGTGAATCGTTACATCCCTAAGTCTGAGATTCTAGAATAGAGCTGCTTTCTAAGGAATTTCCATCATGGACAGAAGTTGGACTGGCAAAGTCTGCATCTTTACTGTTGTCCGTCAATTAGCATGCATCTTGTATTTGGTCCACTGATTAATAATCAACATATGAGGGTGTCATACTTTGTTTCACATGACTGTTCTTCCTCTGTAAATTGATTTGTGCCGACTTTGGCTCATAACACTGTGAGAGTGTCCCATATAACAGTAAGGATTACACAAACAGTCTGAATGTTTTCTCTGAAGTTTTAACTGAATGAATATGAATATCATTTTAGAGGAATATGAGTAAAATGATGACACTCATCTTACTTGAGTTTTGATTCTAGATGCATGTCTTCTAGAAAACTGTTGTATTCTACATAGAGCTGTTCGCCCCCTCATGGGCGCCAGCATGTTGACGTCACATGACTAGCCATGCCATTAAAGGATTAGTTCACTTTCAAATGAAAATTAGCCCAAGCTTTACTCACCCTCAAGCCATCCTAGGTGTATATGACTTTCTTCTTTCTGATGAACACAATCAGAGATATTTTAATAAATATCCTGACGCATCCAAGCTTTTCAATGGCAGTGAACAGGGGTCACGAGTATGAGCTGAAGAAAGTGTCTCCATCCACATCCATCCATCATAAACATACTCCACACGGCTCCAGGGGGTTAATAAAGGCCTTCTGAAGCGAAGCATTTGTGTAAAGTAAAAAAAATCCATATTTAACAAGTTATGAAGTAAAATATCTAGCTTCCGCCAAACTGCCTTCTGTATTCAACGTAGGAAGAAAGTGTAAAACTCTTGCGGTTCAAAAAGCTTACGCTACATTTTTAGACCGCCTTTCCTATTCAACTTACGGAAAGTGTAACTGACGTGACGCCAGTTTACACTTTCTTTGTAACTTGAATACGGAAGGCGGTCTAGCAGAAGCTAGATATTAGATAGGGAAATTTTCATTTGAAAGTGAACTAATCCTTTAATAACAATAATGTTTACTTAAAGGTACACTCTGTAACTTTTGGCACTCTAATGTTTTGCGGAAAAACATTGTTTTGGTTGTGCTTCGGCTCTATGTGACTGAGCATGAATATGACCGTTGACAATAGATAATGCTTTACAATGAACTCTGTTAGAGAGCTAAATGTATGGCAATTTATCTGTTCATTAAAATACCTTACCTGTTGAGTAATAAAAACACCATCTCCGCGTCACTTTTACATTTCAAATACCTCAGTACTCACTATCTCTGAAAAACAAAGCCAATGTTGATTCTCGTTTTATTACAAGCTCTGTTGCATTCTCTTTTTGTCAGCAGACTCTTCTGTTCGCTGTTTTTTTTTTTTTTTTTTTTTTTTTTTTAAATGGGTGATTCTCCGGAGGTTCGAGATTTAGCGTTCTCCATGTCAACCTTTCTCGCTCGTTGTGACACCTAACCTTTGCTAACGGTAAAAACGGTAAAAGTTCCAGGTCTGTTGTAGTTATGAAGTAAACTATATGCAAATAATATTTTGTTTTTAAATATGCACACATTCACTCTTATTTGTATGTCTAATATGTAAAAAATACAAAATGTTTCTTGTCTTGCCAAATACGGTTATGAAATCATGTAAATAATGGCATATTTTCAATTCAAAATGGTGACATTTCATAAAAATGTTGTAGTTTGCATCACTGGATATTACTGTTGGTCGCTGAACATTTCTTTCATAAAACAGAGTGTCGTAAGACGCAATACAGTTAAACATTTAATGTTTGACAACTTTCACTGTAAGCCCCACAGTAAGCCCCGATGATTTTGATTTGATTGGCCATCTCACTCATTCTGACAGTGACAAGCGCTGAGGCAGACCAGCCTAAAAATGTAACATTCAAAACTTTTTGTCATCCTAACGACAAACAGAGCAGTGTATAATAGAGTACAGCAGAGCAGCATAAAGAATATCAAATATTGTGGGAGACAATTTAGCCATTTCTAGTTATTGGGACTTGTCTCCCTCAATGTCTATGGTGGTTACGGCCCTGCATCAATGCAAAAATCATTGTAGTGATTTTAAGAAATGCCACTTTCTTACATAAGTGATATTGATTTTATGCAATAGTTCTTTAAACAAGAATGTTCATATTAATAGCAATAGTTTAATTTTAAAGTAGGCAATTATTTTTTATGTATGTATATGTGTATATATATATATATATATATATATTATATGTGTATATATATATATATGATTCATTAAAAAGTACAGCATTCGCTGTAGATTTTACTCCAACTCTCTGTTGACAATATGGCAGTAAAGAGGTAGTCTAGGCCTCCTGAAAGGCCCTGTTCTGAAAGACTTGAAGTGTTTGCTGTTGTCATTTGGTCTTTCTTGTGTAGATTAACAGCACTGTTTCCTCTAAGCCTGCAGAATACTGAAGTCACCCGCTGCAAAACCGATGTTGCTCGCCTAGTCTTGTTTTTCTACAGCCAAGCCAATACTGGCTCAGATAAGAGTGCAAGACGGACTGAATCATAGCAAGGCATCTCTCATCTGATTGGCTGGAGTTCTCTAAACAGCCACAGTGAGAGGAGGCCTGTGCCCGACCAGAGCCTCTTAGATTTTAGAGAGTGGGGGAACAGAGCATAAACAACCCTGTATGCATTTTCATCACATACTTGATAATATTGCTGTGCTGATACCAAACACTATTTAGCTGTTTTGTAGGGCAAGTTTTACTCTCATTATTGTTCATATCTGTTTGGTGCATCACTACCAAATTTTTTTTTTTTGTTTTGTTTTTTTAAATCAGAACAAGTTTTCATTTAACTGAAAACTGTACACACGTTTTTATGCAGGCTACAAATGCACATTCACAAGATCTCACAGATGGATTTGCCAAAGTTTGCTAGGTTTGTGAATTTAGGTTATTTATTAGATATTCAAAGACTTGTTTAAATGACATAAGTGTATTTTATGAATTCTGAGGGTAGATGACAAAGTACTATAGTGTTTGCTTTTCTATTATTAGTAATAGAAAGACAAACACTATAATAGTTTGTCTTCTACCGTTTACTTTATTTGTTTAACAATTTTTTAGACAGAACTGTTAAACAGAGACTGTAAACTTTGGTGTTCTCAGCATTTTTAAAATATAAGTCATACTCTGAACCGGCAATAGCACTAGCTTCTGGTTCATCCGGTTCATGCTCGTGGAAAAGGGGTATGTGTGACCCAAAAGTAAACTGAGTCAAAAAAATTTCCACTTCTGATTGCAGTCATTTTTTTTCTTCAGTGTGAAAATTTTCGGTTCACTGTAATTGTAGTAGGGTCTTTTAGTCCCACTTTTTAATCACACACTTATATTGGAAGAAAGTCAAGTTGAAGTTTATTGTAATGTAATAGTTCTTGATTTCTTGATGATATTAACATTATTCAATATTTGTATTATACAAGAGTGCAATTTTTTCTTTGAACTCTCCAGCCTTCATTTGGTGGAAAACTGAATAAATATGGTGTAGTGTCTTTTTGTGTCTCTTTTCTTTTTTGCTGAGTATGTTATTGTGCTTGTACATTGGCTGATTTAGGCCTGTCGTAGACAGATGACTCTCAAAGCTTTTCATATTCTTCATATTCTGTGTGGTGGTTAGTTCACAGCAGTGACAGAAATTAACTTAAAGGGTTAGTTCACCCAAAAAAGAAAATTATGGTATTAATTACTCACCCTCATGTCGTTCCACACCCGTAAGACCTTCGTTCATCTTCGGAACACAAATTAAGATATTTTTGATAAAATCCGATGGCTCAGTGAGGCCTGTATCGCTTGCAATAACACTCCCTTTTTCAATGTCCAGGAAGCTACTGAAAACATATTTAAAACAGTTCATGTGACTACAGTGGTTCAATCTTAATATTATAAAGCGACGAGAATACTTTTTGTGCCCCAAAAAATAACAAAATAGCGATTTTATTCCACAAAATTGAGTGATGGGCGATTTCAAAACACTGCTTCATGAAGCTTCAAAGCTTTACGAATCATTTGTTTCGAATCAGTGGTTCAGAGCACCAAAATCACATGATTTCAGTAAACGAGGCTTCGTTACGTCATAAGTGTTTTGAAACTTCAGTAGTTCACGTGACTTTGGCAGTTTGATATGCGCTCCGAACCACTGATTCGAAACAAATGATTCGTAAAGCTTCAAAGCTTCAAGAAGCAGTGTTTTAAAAACGCCCATCACTAGATATTGTTGAATAAAGTCGCTATTTTGTTATTTTTGGCACACAAAAAGTATTCTCGTCTCTTTATAATATTAAAGTTAAACCACTGTAGTCACATGAACTGTTTTCAGTAAGTTTTTAGTAGCTTTCTGGGCATTGAAAAAGGAAGTGTTATTGCTGGCGATGCAGGCCTCACTGAGCCATCAGATTTTATCAAAAATATCTTAATTTGTGTTCCGAAGGTGAACGAAGGTCTTACGGGTGTGGAATGACATGAGGGTGAGTAATAGATTACATAATTTTCATTTTGGGGTGAACTAACCCTTTAAGGAGTGATATTTGCCATCTTAAATCGATTTACAGAGGCATTTTTACCTTTTGTAAGAGCATTTTTTTTTTTTTTTTTTCTCTGACCTTACTGGATGTATGCATCATCTTTTATGTCAAATTCTTACATTTAATAAATTAAATTAGAGTATGACACTACAGGCTGTTACCAATCAAAATAAATGAATATCAACAGCTATCATTTGGTGGAAAACTTGAATAAAAATGTTTTTTAGTGTCTTTGATCTGAATGGTGTAGCATTTGAAGTGGTTGAGAAATGAGAAATTTGAGTGGTTTAGAAATGTTCGGAATGTTAAAATAAAGGGAATCTGGAATGATTTGCATGGCAGATTTAAATTGAACAGCTCTGAGACACTGAAAACACGATATCATGAGCAGTACTTAGAGTATGTGTAGTAGAATACAGGCAGCATAGTGCTTCACATGCAGACTATATATTTAAGTTTATCGCACAAGGCCATATCTTTGTATTAATTTAATTGTGTAGCCCTGAAATCGTTCTCTTTCAAATGCCGACATATAAACCGTTGAATGACTTCCGTTTCCATCAGCGCAGATAGTGTGAGTGGGTTTGCCGCTGGGCTGTTGCAGTCAGGTAAAGAAGGGGCCCTGTGACGCCGGCAGTAAAAGCAGCATTCAAATAAGCAGCAGTACAGGCCTCTCTGCTGAGCGCAGGGGTTTTCCTCTCCCGATTTCCTCCACTGTCCTCAGCATGACTGTGCTGAATAAAATCTCTAAATTAATTTGAGCTGTGCTCCATAGAGAGCAGCGGCGCCACACTGAGTAGCAGATCTCCCCAGTGTTCATCCACACACAGCTGTGCTCATGCTCATCAACTATGAGTCAACAGCACTGCTCTCTTCTCCTCACATTCACCTCTCAGTGCTGGAGAGAACAGTGCACTAAGGCACAGAGCTGGGTGTTATGCCAGGATATAACATGCAATAGTAGAAATGTGTCAGCTGGTAAAGATTTTGCTGTATCATTAATACCGGAGTTATATATATATATATATATATATATATATGCTGTTAAAACCTGAGGCATGACAAAAGATGCGCCAATACTGTATTTCTCAGCTGATATCCATTTATTCAGAATGATATATACCGATAGTTTTTCTTAAGGAAAAAAAAAAAAAGAGGTTAGAATTAACAACAGAGCTATTATAACTGCTATTTATTTTCAGATATAATAATTACACTAAAATAAAAATTGAAATGTTTGTGTGCAACTCAGTTGCAAATAAGGTAGTTTTCATAAACACTTGTCTTCATGGCAAATTTATTCAAACATACATCATTAACAGTAAAGAGTAAAAGCTCCTCTCTAGTTTTTATTTATTTATTTATTTATTTATTTTAGCTAACTAATGAGCTCTGAACATTGGATAACTTCCCTAAGGTAAATGCAGCATTAAGTGACATTGTTTGTTACGAGCGGTTTTATTGATGTCTTTCTGCGGTTGAAACACAGATTAAGTGATTACATGAGACACTTACTGACAATAATTTCAGTAAGTTGTATTGTATCTTTCAACATACCTTCTGATGTTCATACATGTTTTTTCGAGCTATAACTTGTATGGAAGAAAAGGCTTGTGCTTTGCACTGCCGCTTGAACTGAGGTGTTACAGCGATCTGTCTCGTCACATTTAAGAGCGTCAAAATGGCATTTATTGTTTGAATTTATCGTTTTGTGATAAAATGGACAAAAATGTGAAAGCTGAGACTTTTATTCTTATCACAATTAACAAAGCACAAAGCTCTTTTTCTTACTGGATGGGAGACTCACAACAAATAATTTTTGGTGTAGGGAAAAACCAGACCTGGCAACCCTGGCTTGAACTACCGGTGATACAAATAGAGCCTGCTTTAACATCGGGATTTTTTTTTTTGTTTTTTTTGTTTTTTTGTTAATGTGTTATTGTCACATTATCTTGCCCTAAATTCAACACAGGAGAGATTTTCTTCACACACAGTATGAGTGGCAGTCTAAACACATTTTTCCGTCCCCTTTTGATTGACAGGATATAATTGGCCCTGATCATAGACTGTTTTTAAACAATCGGCCGGTGACCGATAGTGAAAACAATTGCTTTTATCGGACAATACCGATTATTGGCTGATCCATCAGTACATTTCTAAGCGAGATGTTTTTCCAAACAAATCAAGACCTTTTCTTGTAAAGAAAGATTTGATTTGCGTCCTGGTTTGGGGGGCGCAATCCCCCCTCGGTCGGTTTGTTGCAGGGCCCGCTGCGGTTGCACCAGTTGCACTGCCCTAAGGACGGCCCTTGCCTTCTAAACACGCCATGTCCTGATTGGCTAATGATCCGATCTGCTTGATCGGATCACGGTGATCGCATGTTAATGCCAAGTGTAAAAGCAGAGTCACATCATTGTCAATATTGTGATAGGTACCGTAGCTGTGATGCAGGATCTTTGCTTCATTTACATGTCCATTGAATATTAATATTAATGAGGGCTAACGGACATTGAGCAGGTATATTTGCTTATTTGCATGAGGCCCAGTTCTGTTTGTCTGTTCCACTACTGGTGGAATTTAATGAATGGTGTTTAAAATAAAAAGTCCTGACAATAGGATGAAGTTATGTTTTGCTATTTAATCTCAGGCCTGTTTGTTTTGCTTGATGCAGGAGTCCAATGCATCTTATTATCCAGGATGCTGTGTGGTTCTCATGTATAAAACAATACGCAAAACATGAATGTCAACTTGATTCAGTTGGAAAAACATGCAAACGTCCTGTTCAATGTAAAGCACTTACAGTGGAAGTCTATGTGGCATGTCTGTCAGAGGGTTTAAAAGCAGAAATTTGAATATTGTATTTTTGTTAAAGTATTATTACTTGAATTATTCATGAAAAATGTTTTTACTTGAAATGTATAGTTGTCTAAATCGTCTATCTAGTGGGCCTACTGGCGACACATTACTGATATTACTCCTTTTGTTGGAGTTTGCTGAATGTAAACAGTACTTTACCAATGTTTATGAAATGACTAGATTCACTTTTTTTTTTTATTTGCTTATTTTACACTGATCATGAGAAAGTCTTTTAAGGTTTGTAGGTGTTTCTTTCACACCAGGGTCAAAGTAACACATGTAATGTATGTGTTTGTGTCTTTGTACAGAATGTCATCAGAGGATAAGAGTCTGGAGCCCTCTGAGCAAGGACCATCTCCTCCCCTGAGCAGTGCTGGGGCCACGCCCTCAGGGAGCCCGGCCCCCTCAGATAGACGCCCGCGGGGCCGGCCACGCAAGGATGCTTCCTCTGTCGCACCCACACCCAAGTCTAAAAGAAAGTAAGAACATCTCCTGCTCCCATGTGAAGGTGTCTGCATATGATGACACGCCTTGAGAGCTGACCTTGTGTCTGCTTTGCATTTTACTCTGTGTTGTTTAAAGTAGGAAATGAGTAGAGATCGACCGATATATCGATTTACCGATATTTTTTCCCGATATTTAAGCATTTCACCATAATCGGATATCGGTTTTGTAATATCGGATTTACCGATAAACGCCGCCATCTTGTGGGTGTTTTAAGAATTGCGCGCAGGATCGCCATTACAGCGCATCTGAGACGAGTAATTTGCTGTAATTAGTCAACTTTATTTAACATAACAGCCATTAATGCACAAATTAGATGTGTTACATAAATGCCTGAAATGTAGCTAGTTTATGCAGCTTGTCTCTAAGAAATAGAGATAAGCTCACGGAGTCACGAAAGATAATCCGTCAAGTCTGTCCCAATTAAGATGTAACTTTGCATGAATTAAATAATACAGCCATGAATGAGCACATGTTGGAAATAAAAGCGCTATATTTAATTCTCTCTGTTGTCTATGCTCATCATTAGTCTCGTGAAGTCGTCTGCATTTTGCTGTTCACTCAGCGGGTTGATGCCCGGCCACCGCATGTAACTTTTAACAAGATTCACTTGTTTAAAACACCGTAATTATAAAACATTTACTACATAACCATTAATTCGCTAATAAACATCCAAGTAAACACAACTCTATGGAAATTAATTATCTCCGCGAGCGATCGCAGTTTGAGTATAGTTCTGTGTAAATGCATAGATAAACAGCACTTTGTCAGCAGATATTTCATAATCTAGAACGACAAAAACATTATTAATAATTCTGATATAACATACCAGTTGAGAAATGCAATAAAATACGATGTTTTGTTTGTTATATTCCAGTATTCCAGAGAATATTATTCAGTTATTTAACATTAATCTAGCAAATTATTCTTCACTCTTTAGCCTATTAAACAGCTTATAAATCTACTAAAACGGTAGTTTAAAATGAAGTATTACATTTCTGCAAAGTTGATATGACTCCTGTCTTTAATTTTTCTCCATTTGAAAACATTAGACATTCTACATTTATTTTGCTTATTGTTAACATTAGTGTTGCTGCTGCTGCTTTTTAAATAAGATTTGTTTTGTTTTCTATGCAAGGAGGGAGTGATTGTTATAAATAAAATGGTTTGTTCAGTTCAGTGGTGTTGTAATCGTGTCAAAAACAGATGTATAACAGTACATAAATATCGGTTCTGCATATCGGTTATCGGGCACGTAAACACACAAATTATTGGTATCGGTTCTAAAAAATCAATATCGGTCGATCACTAGAAATGAGAATATTATAACTGACAAATTACTGACATGTTTATTATATTGAAAGGCTTGATGAATGAAACCATTGATTCTTAGACAATCTGGTTTATTAGTCATGTTATTTAGTACTTTGTCATAGTATTATTCCACTAATTGGCAGAACTGAAGGTTATCATTTGCCCAGAAATTAGATTGAATCAATAAGTCTTAACACCAGGAACGATCATGATATTTATGGTGATTTATGAGGCTAGTTAATACTGTCATGTGATTATGATGGCCTGATTATCTTTCCTGCCTCCTGCCCTCCACCCTCCCCCCTTTTTTCAGTATTAAAGTATTAGCCAGTTTTCCAGCTAATCTCTTAAACTCCCCTATGCCTATTTAAACTATTCATTAAGTACTGTGAATTATTTAATCACTTTCTATTAAGAAACTTTCTGGAAAATTCATGTGCATTAGTGTCAGATGTATGTTAAAGGGGTAGGCTAGTTGATTATGATTTAACTTTTTTAACTTTAGTTAGTGTGTAATGTTGCTGTTTGAGCATAAACAACATCTGCAAAGTTACAACGCTCAAAGTTCAATGCAAAGGGAGATATTTTCTTTTAAAGAATTCGCTGAAAGAAAGAATTGCTTTAAAGAAAATTCTGATAAAAATTGCAATTGCGATTTTAAAAAAAAAAAAAAAAAAAAAAAAAAAAAAAGCAGGCTGGCTGTGTTTGTTCATAGGGCTGTAAAATGTGGCCAACATTTTGTGAGTATTAGTATATTTGTGAGTAGCTATTATTATTGTAAAATATGAAAATTATTAAACAAATAATGAAATATTACTATTTTATTCAAATGTAGTGTATATATGGTAGTCAATATACAGTATTTGATAAAAATCTAATAATAATATTTTTACATTGCAACTGTAAAATTACAATAGTAATATTTATGGTTGTCTTAATTCATTTTCATTTTCAAACTTTAAATCGTCAAACTTTGATTTCGATAAAAAACTGCAGGGAGCCCTTAATGGTTCACTTTTGATGATAAGCGCTGCTTATTACTAGAATGGGAAGATGGTTGGTGCATGTTGTGTTCCCAAATGCACATTAAAGCGACCCAAACTCAGAGCAGATGCAGAGATGAGTTCATGTGGAGCAGTATTTACTGTGAACCGAGCCAGTCTGAGATGCTGCAAAAACATTTAATTAAATTGCTGCCTTTGCAATTTGATGATCGCAATTAGCCATATCGTAATTTTGGTTTTATTTCGAAATGTTATAATCGTGCAGCCCTACCAGTATGTATGCATGTATTTGTGTGTGTGTCTGTGTCTGTTTTGAGAGGGCTGTGTTCTGCTGAAGTATTCTGCTGCACCTGGAAGAGGCTTTCAAGTATGTCGATGTGCATTAGTGTGGAAGAACACTGTGAGGCACACGAGGAGATGCTGCTCAGAAGGACGACATTTTCTTTTTGCCAAGTTGATTTTGGCTCCAAAGTATATCTGCTCTTTCACAGCATGGGGTGAACGAAAGGGAAAATATTAGACTGGCTGTAATTCCGAATGACACTCTGTCTACACTGGACGTGAGCGATGACACAAAACTACTGTAGATTTTTCTCATTATAATTAAAGCTGGAGTCTGTAACTTTTTTTGGTTAAAAATTATCTAAAGCAAGTACATAACCAGCCAGTGTTCAAAACTATCTCCTTACCTTAGCCCGATTCACAATGGTAAGCTTGAAATAATGTTTTCTAATTTAGGTGGTACTGGTGGGTTTCTGCAAGAAATTCGAACATGCATCCGATTAGAATTTAAAAATTTAAATCTACAGGTAACGCTAATACACGTAATCACGCAATGCTGATGTTGTTAACATTAACAATTTGAGAACAAAGTACAACAATAATAATAATTTGCACGGTTTGATGTGATATGAGCTTATGATTTATTGTAATGCTTTTCTTTTCTCAGTTGGTCAGAACAAAAGTGGCAGATTTGTTACTTGTTCAGATGACATTTTCTGGTGACAATTCTTATTTTGGTCATACTTCCAAGACTACAATATGTGATTCCGATGTACCTTCACAGTATCCACCGGTGCGGTGACTGACAGCCACACATTCTCCTCAAAACATTAGATTAATCTGCGCTGAGGAGCCGTGCCGATACACAACCCACATAAAGATAACAGTTCCGCAAATAACTGCAATTGCAGGTTTCGAACAGAGATGGCGACAAAGAGGCAAAACTTACGGTCTGCAGCTTCAACAGAGGTTTCTACAATGAAAGTGGCTGACGTGGCAAGTCATCAGTTCATGGATGCTCCTGTTCTTTTTCTGATGGTCTGCACAGCTAATCTGCCATTTTATTTTCACCGTTTTTCTGTAAAAACCCAATAGCTCACTCAAAAACTTCACTACAAATGTCACTCAAAAACCATCCGACTTTCTTGCTTCTGCACAGCACAAAAGGAGAAAATTTGAAGGCCATTTTCCACGCAGTTACACTGAATAGGGACAATCTTTCAAGCTTCCAAAAGGGACATGTCATAAAAGTTGTGTGAGCCCAAGTCTTCTGAATCCATATGTGTGAGAAACAGACTGTAGAAGTTATTTATTTGGGATTTAAATCGGATTTAAAAACCTTGCCTTTGCTTTGTAGTGTTTTTTGTAGAGTTCTATAGAGGTTGTACTGTACATGGTCATGCTGACACCGTGGAGATGACTATCATAGAAGTGATTCATTCTTAAACAGCCTCTCATGAAGCGCTGCTTCACACAGCATGTTGCTGATCAAGGCGAATTCTGTTTATTACATTCCGATAGTAATGCCATGAGCATTATAATTCTCTTAAAATATTAAAATACATAAAACATTATTTGTTTAAGAGTCATTTAGTGAGGGTGTTTGGTGAGTTTCAAGCCTGTGATGGGAATACGGGGCCTCCACTATGAGATCAAGTGTTGGCCATCAAATAAACAGTGCAGATATAGGGCAGATTAGTGAGGTACCTGATACTGCAGGTACAGCCCTCTGTGGACCTACACGCCATGTTCACACCATGAATGTTGTGTCTCAATGCACAAACCTCACTCAATTGAGATCTCAGTTTCAAAGTGATTGTACAATTGTCTGAACTGGCTGAAAGGAAAGCCTTTCAGTTAAAGGGGAAGTGTCTGTTTTCGGCAGCAGAGCAACATGACTGGTTTCAAAATTGGCTGCTTTTATACAAGTTTCCCCAAAACACTTTCCCTGTCTGACAGATGGGTATATATAAAGGTCATGTGGGCAATTTGTTTTCAAAATTCTACTTGTCCCTGCCTAATATGCAGAAACAACACTAAGTCAACTTTTGTCATTTGTAGGTTGATTCCTGAGATGTAAAGTGTGTGTGTGTGTGTGTGTGTGTGTGTGTGGTTAGACTAACTAGCTGAACTTGCTGTTGCATCTCCATACTTTATTGTGAAGATCTGTCTGACTCATTAGGTTACCACTAAGAGCTTGTCTGACCACCACAGTCTGTTCACTGACATGTTTAAGTTGTTCTTTGAGAATAAGCTGCTAGGTGGGTAAAATGTGAGGCTACTCTGAATGTTATATTTGTGTTTTGACGTATCAAATAAAAAAAAAAATAAATAAAAAATGAATAAAAATAAAAATGAATATACATAAAGGTAGAAGTTGGTTGATTGATTCTTGGCAGTGCTAGTGAAATGCCCGGTGTGTTTTATCTAATCTGGTGCCTGAGGTTAAGATTAAGTTTTGTTTATACTGATCTGATTGAGTTGAAACATACTGATATGGCTTCCTGTATTAAAAAAAAAAAAAAAAAAAAAATGTTTGTCAGGCATTTTTCATGATTGCAAATGAGGAGTATGGTTGCTTTACTTTTTAGGCATGTTTTCCATGATAATTCAACTTTTTTGCGGTACTGATTACTGTTATTTTGACACGTCTGATATGATTTTAGATCCTGACAACTTTTAAAAAGCTGCTGACATCTAAGATAAGATGTCAGATTTGTTCTTGTTTTTCAGTTAAAAACACTTGCCTCCAATTTATCTCTAATTCAGGCCCAGACAGAGTCGGCAGACTTCTTTTGCATTTTCTTCGCTGATTTGGATGAAAACTGTGGGGAATTGTTCAAAGTGTTCAAAATATTTGACAAGCAAAAGTACAAGGATGTGTAGACGTTGTGAATGATGGGTGTTGGAATTTTGGGGATTTCTCTTGAGCACAGATTCTGTGTGGGCCTGCATTTGAGTTAGTTTGCTTGCTTTATAGTGACTTGAGCCTGTTGCTGACATCACTTCCTGCATGTTTACCAGGGTGTTGACTGTTATACCGTGAATGTAAGGAATTGTGTTTTACATATTTCCAAACATATTTTACATATTTCCAAACATTTTCAAACCTGCGCTAAACATTTTGCAGGTCTTGTTACCTTCTCAGACTCCTTTGGGTCTGTTTTTAATGCTAGACACTTCAGTAAGTCAATAAGTCTGAACTGTGTAAGCATGAGTGCGGTGTGAGGAAATGGTTAAAGTGTCTGTGGGGAGACAGCAGCGCTGTTATGAAGGGGGTGTGCCGCGTTTCAGCCAGTCAGTCCGGCCCGGGTTTTAGGCTCCGCCTTTCTGAGCTGGAACTACTTGCACTGTAAGCTTTTTTCCCCCTCTCTGCTTCCCTTTTGCTCTCTCTTTCTGGCACTCTCTCACTCTTTCTCGTACACTCTCTCGTGCTTTCTCCTGCTGTTCACCAGTGTGCCGTGACTGTGGCCATGAGTTCTTGGGGGAAGGAAAATCTAAATTGATATTCACACAATTTAGACTTTCATTTAAAATGCATCAAATGTACATGTTGTTGCATTAAATTTCTGTATTATTGATATCTGAATCATAGAGCGGGGTCCAAAAGTCTGAACCAGTAGACTAAATACTTCTGTTTTGCAGTTTTCTAGATTAATATTTTATTATTATTATTATTATTATTATTATTATTATTAGCATAATTTGAGTGAAAAGTTTTGAAAAAAAGTGTGAGAATTTCTTAGTAGTTGGAATCTTGTGTGCTTCTGTGGTAGCAAACCTGTCCTTTTGTAGAAAGGAGTTCACATCGTCAGTGGTCATATTTGCTCACATTTGACTGGTGACCTAGAAATGCTGCATCTAAAATAGATATTTATTTTTTTTATGTCATTCAGTTTTTTTTTTTTAATATTATTTTTTTCAATGTCCTGAAACTTTAAATAATATAAATAAATGAATAAAATTATGATTTTATTATTTTAAACCCCAATATTCACTGCTGTTGAAATGTTTGGACATTTTTTTTTATTAATATTTTTACTGTTTACTTAATTTAGGAAGAATAATTAAATACTTTAGTTCTGTAAGGGCATGTTAAGTTGAACAAACGTGACAGTAGAGACAGTTATAATGTTTCAAGCAAACTGTCTTTTTGTACATTCTATGCAAGTTATTTCGAACTGTTATAATATTTCACAATATTACTGTTTTAGTATTTTTTGATCAAATAAATGCAGTCTGTTTGGGGGTGCTCAGGACAGTTGTGGCCTAATGTTTAGAGAATTGGACTCGTACCCCAAAGGTCGTTGGTTTGAGTCTCAGTACCGGCAGGAAATGTAGGTGGGGGGAGTGAATGAACAGGCTTTCTTCAGCCCTCATTGCCCACAACTTAGGTGACCTTTAGCAAGGCACCTAACCCTCAACCGCTCCCCGGGCACCGCAGCAAAAATGGCTGCCCACTGATCCGGGCGTGTTTGTGTTCAGTACTCACTGCTGTTTGTGTGCACTTGGATGGGTGAAATGCAGAGCACAAATTACGAGTATGGGACACCATACTTGGCTACATGTCACTTCACTTTCACTTTCATTTAACAGTTCAAAGGAGTGCATCAATAACTTCAATTCCCTGCATTTATTGCATTGTACTTATTTAATTTTCCATTTTACCTTAAATTAAACATTTACAAGGTCACATTGTAAAGTGTGCACAGTTATTAAGCACGGTATAAATTTTGCTGAACATTTTTATTATTACATTATCAGACCTTTTAATCAATAACTGTTTATTGAAACATGTTGACTTACAGTCCTGTAGACAAATAGGTGTCTCTGTATTTATTATGTCTATGGACAGGTCCACCTACTGTCCAGCTAGGCCTTGTCCACACTAATTGTTTTCGTTTGAAAACGCATCTTTTTCTCTCCGTTTTGGCCCTCCAAAAAATGGCGAAAACGATGACGCATGTTTAGCCGTGATGCATATTGTACCCATACATACAGTTGTGGTCAGAATTATTGGCACCCTTGGTAAATATGATCAAAGATGATTATAAAAATAAATCTGCATTGTTTATCCTTTTGATTTTTAATTCATAAAATTAGCAAAAATCTAACCTTTCATTGCAGGAAAAGAATTGAAAGTGGGGGGAAATCACATTATGAAATAAATGTTTTTCTCCAAAACATGTTGGCCACAATTATTGGCACCCCTAGAATTTTTTATGAGTAAAATATCTCTGAAGTATATTCCCATTCATATTTACATTTTTTAGCGCACCAGGGTGATCATGAACATGAAATTGTCCAGCCATGACTTCCTGTTCCACAGGAGTATAAACATGAGGAAACATAAAGGCCAAATTCCCTTAATCATTCATCACAATGAGAAAAATCAAAGAATATAGTTCTGATGTGCAGCAAAAGATTGTTGAGCTTCAGAAAATAGAAAGTGGCAGTAAGAAAATAGCTAAAGCATTGAAAATCCCCACTTCCACTATCAGGGCAATAATTAAGAAGTTCCAATCAACTAAAGATGTTACAAATCTGCCTGGAAGAGGACTTGTGTCTAAATCGTCCTAATGCGGAGGAAAGTTTGAGTGGACAAAGACTCTCCAAGGATCACAGCTGGAGAATTGCAGAGATTAGTTGAGTCTTGAGTCTCAGAAAGCCTAAAAAAAAATGATCAAACAGCACCTACATCCCCACAAGTTGTTTGGGAGGGTTTCAAGAAAAATCCTCTGCTCTCATCCAGAAACAATCTCTAGCACATTCAGTTGTCAGACAAGACTGGAACTTCAAACAGGACTGGCTTCTATGGTCAGATGAAACTAAAAAAAAAGTTTCATCTTATTAATTATTATAATTATAATTTTATGAATTAAAGATCAAAAGGATAAACAATGCAGATTTATTTTTACAGTCATCTTAGATCATTTTTATCAAGGGTGCCAATAATTCTGACCTCAACTGTATATCTATAGTTATACCGGCATTGTTGTGCCTGCTATTTACATTAACAGTAATTGCTTAAGATAAATGCTCCTTTGTAGAATCTTCATATTACATTCCTGCAAAGATGACATTGAATTTACTCACATTTGCTGTCCTGCATGGCAAAATATGATGACGGTTGCGTTTTAAACCCGATTTTGAGCACGACTTGGATGCAACAGTGAGTGATGCAATACTATACTAATAAAATGCTCATGCCAGAAGAATAGAGTGAGAACTTTATCTGCTCTCTCTGCATCATCTAGTGAGCTTTTAGTATGTTTTATGCATGCGCAGTAAGGTGATTTAAGCGTTTTCAGACGTTTCAGTGTGGATGAGCAACTTTTGGAAAACTCTAGTGTGGATGAGGAGCGTATTTAAATGAAAACTCCGTTTTCAGATGTCTCCGGATTAATGTAGATGTAGCCCTAAATGAGGGAACGTGCAATGTGCTTTAACCCTTAAATGCATGAATGTTTCGCCAATCATTGTTACATATTTGGTTCTTTAGCAACCCAGATCTATCTAACACGGATGGATCTCTACCTGTCGTGATAATATAAAACTCTCCTGATATTAGAGTAACAATTACAGAAACATAAAATCAAGCACATTTTGTTACCTTCTGGAGTTTGGAAGGGTTCAGTTTGAGCAGATGTTTTATACCACGTTCTCGTCAGAGCTCATTTCCCAGTACATTCAGCATCTGGCTCATATTTGCGTTCTCAAACATATTCTCAAAGCTATCATTTTTAACATCTTCAAAATCAATATTTTGATCGCTAACAGCTTCACCAGATCCACCATCAAGTGACAGTGACACTAATATTTAATTGTGTTCAGTACTTGCTCTGCAGTAAATTTCTGAGGCATTTCAAATTTTGCTAATGATACATCCTATTCTTTCGTTTTCTGTCTGCGGTAAATATAAGTGAAAAGTCATTTCATCATCGTGTATCAGACTTTGCCACCTTGTAGAATAAAGGTGAATTGCACCTATCTTAATTGAGTCATCAAAGATTCAATTATTGTTGTGCAGAAAAAATATACTTACACTGTTACACACCTCGAGTCATTGGCGACCCTATACAATTTTTACAAAAAAATGAATGGGAAAACAGGCATTCTTTTATCATTTTATTATTTTTTTCTTGTTATATTGTTTATAATAAATTAAGGAATATTAAGAAAGTTGATATCTAACATTAAAAAATGAATGAGGAGGAGGGTAGTGAATGACGTCCCGGGTTACTAAAGACCTGAGGTATGCATCTAAGGGTTAAAAATGCAAACAAAATGGAAAAGAGCGCAGGGTGTCCAGACATGTTTTTAAAAGTTGAACTTTTCACTTGACGGTGCGAGGAGCTGAAAAAGCAGACGAGGCGCAACAGTCAAAACGCATTAGCCTGTATGTTAAGATCAAAAACATCATTTGCTCTTTTTTTTTATCACCACTAGGCTAGGCGAACATTTGACGTTTATAACGTGAGTGAGTCTTCAAAAAGATAAGGGTAGTTACTCACCAATAGCAGATTACAAGAGGACAACATGTCCGTTGTTATCTTCTGAGCTATTCTGAGATTGTCTGAATTCCGTGATCTTTTGCTTCATATTTAATAGCACTCCACATTGATGGAGAGCTTAATATGATAGCCATTCGCTAATGCGCACCATACCTGAGCTTGCAATTGACTCCTCCCCCATCAAAACCATTGCTTATAGGCACAGTAAAACATTTATTAAACCTTATTTTATTTTTTAGGTTTTTAATGACTTTATTTTTAATGAAAGTGACACTGAGAGTAAAAAAACATGAAAATCATTAGGAAATCCTTGGGCGGCTGTGCAAGTGCACAAGCCCTGGCCTAGCGCCGCCACTGCTATTTGAGCATAAGAGACTTCTTTCAAAAGCATTAAAAAAACCCTTACAGATCCCAACCTTTTAAACTGTAGTTTACTTCATTAACTTTTACTTCAGTGATTTATGTGTGTATAGGGAATAAGGAAGGTTTTATTTGATATTATTTTTGTACATAGTATACTCAACTGTATTCCTTTCAATTCCTGACAATCTGTTTTTGGGTCCTGTCCTTGTTTTATATATTGCCAGACTAGTAAAGAGCTCTATAAATGCCCTGAGCACAATCCCTCTGGGAGCGTCCTGACCCTCTGTGCACCTCAGCACTGCTTAACGGCTGTTTATTTACCTTCAGGTTACTCATTACCCCAAATCCCATCACTTGTTTACCTTGTTGCCCCTGATGGTAAAGTACACGTAAAATCCATTTAGTGTGACCCTGCTCGCAAATCTCCAAAGGCCTTCATTTTATGTATTATGTACATCTTTCTTAATGTGAACGATGTTAACTTCTTATTCTTGTTTTGATTTCATAAGGGCTGATTATTTTATTAAAACACATGTATATGTTAAGGTTAAAAGAGATCAGACCCTTTGATAGCTTTGAATGTACTCTGCAGCAAAGGGTACGTGATCATTTGCATTCACTTGCCCTACGTTGGTTACACAATACACTGCGTATGCCCTAGAGATGTGCACATGTAAGGTAATATTAGATAGCCTAGAGCACATTATTCTTTGCTGTTAAAAAATAAAACAATATTTAGATAAGCACTTGGAGTTGCAGTTATTACAGCTTTGCTATAAATTTCTCACTGTGGAGTTGACGCTTTTTTCTGTATGCCCATAGATGTGTTCATATGTCTGTAAAAATTTGCTATCAATTTATTTTAAAGGTTAAAACATTGGATAGTTTCAGTTCCAAAATCAGAACTTCTATAAAATCAGTTGATTAGACATGCTTTTTGACTATTAAAATTTAATTAAACCATTAAAATGGAATGCAGAAATATTAAGACGGAAAACACAGAATTTGGGGAAAATATAAAATGGATTTCTTAGGGCCCTACAAACCCACTTTGCATCTTAAACTTCCAAATTAGACCAGAAAATATTGTTTGAACATCATGTAAAGCATTTTTCTGAAATATTATATACCATCGTGATTTTTCCAAGTAAGACATGTTTCTGGATCAACATAGTTGATCCTGGAACAAGATTTCTGTCTGAAAATTTAGTCCTATCCCTACCCCTAAACCTAATATTATCCATAACTTATCCATAAAGTCAGAGGGAAATGATAGGTGAATAACGCTGATGTAGAAGCACCTGAACCTGTTTGTAAGCCTAAACTTGGCATAAACTGTAAATTGTCCCTCAAACCTGATCATTTGATTGAAATGTTGTTCCAGGATCAACAGAGATGTTGATCCAGGATCATGTTGTACTTGGTGAAATCACATTCACTGTCTGACTTGCATAAAAAAAAATAAATAAAAAAAATCACACAGCAAATGTCAGTACTGATTACTTCACAAACGTAACTCAAATACTGAAATGTGCAGTTCTGCATATATATGTGTCATGAAAAACCCCTGGTCATACCCACCTCAGTTTTGAAAAGGTGTTATTCCACTCTTAGGTTTGCTCTGCGTCATCTTGTATGGAAATTTCTTTTGGGTTTTACATACACAACAGCATATTTTAAATATACTTTTAAAATATACTTCTCTTTTTTCCATTGAAACCTGACATTTACCTGTTAACCAGCATTTCGCTCTGGTGTTAAAGGCTAAATGGCATTGGGGAAGTTGGCTAGCCTTCAGTTGTTGTGTCGCTGGGCAAGATATCTCATGTAATGTGAATCTTTTGAGAGACACATTATAGAGGAGGGGGTTGTTGACCTGGATTAAACCTGTCTCAAACACAGCACAATAGCCTGCATTTTCAATGATGTAGGTCATTGATCAGAGCGCTGGGCGCCAGGCTAGCAGGCAGCAGCAGTATCCGTCTCAATCCAGAAACCTTAGCCTGGAAATGTGATGCCTATTATTCTACCCATGCTGCATTGTGCTTGGGGAGATCAGTAGTTTGCAAGTCCCACAATTATTTGGTTATCATCCAATGTTTTTTAGATCTTTGGACTTTTTTTTTTTTTTTTTTTTTAATAATAATAAATTTGTTTCGCATGTAATGTTTTTATACGGCCACATTCATTGTGAAGTTGGTTGACTTGTCTTCTACTAGTTGAAGTTGTACAAAGCTTTAGATCTGTAGATCTTAGTGCTCTGAGAACCACAGGAAGTGCTAACCAGCACATGTTTGCCCTTGTGTGGACTTTAAATGATCAAAAAAACTCTAAAAACACATTTGTAAGGTCTTTTTTTTATTTTTAATGTATAATGGTCAAGTTGAAAGACAGTGATTCATTAGGTGTGTTAAAAGTACCATTGCTTTGGTACCAAATTGATATTAAAATAAATGTGAAGATGTATAAATGATGATGATAATAGTCTTTCATACTGTTGTCAAAATGTTGGCATAATATTAGGAAATTTCCATAAATAGGATATGCAATAGGGCCTGAAACTCTTAAATGATATTGCCTTTTTCAACAAATTGTCAGTTGAAAAGAGGTGCTTAAAGGGTTAGTTCACCCAAAAATGAAAATTCTGTCATTAATTACTCACTCTCATGTCGTTCCACACCTGTAAGACCTTCGTTCATCTTCCGAACACAAATTAAGATATTTTTGATGAAATCCGAGAGCTGTCTGACAGCAATTTAACCACCACTTTCAAGGTCCAGAAAGGTACTAAAGACATCGTTAAAATAGTCTACGTGACTGCAGTGGTTCAACTTTAATTTTTTTCATCATTTACTCACTCTCATGTTGTTCCAAACCCATAAGACTTTTGTTCAAAACACAAACGAAGATACATTTAATATTCTCTAATCATTTTGTCTATCAATTAAAATTTTCCAGCAATCAGTTTAATCCAAGTCTTCTGAAGATAAACATTTGCATTATTTCATGAACAGATTTAATTTAGACTTTTATTAGCATATAAACATTGATCAGCGCACATACAGTACATAGAGCTGCTTGAACAAACCTCACTTGTCAAGCAAGCACGTTTGAGCTTCCCATATTTGAGCAACTTTTGTATGTGTTGATGTTTATATGTGAATAAAAGTATAACTTTCATGAATCCTGTATATAACAGACGCTGTATATAACAAATCCATTGTGCAGTGTATCTTCTTTTCACAGGCATGTAAAACTCTGAGCTTACGTTAAAATTTAGCGTTTGACAGCTTCTGATTATAAAGGCAAAAAAATTTTTCTCACTTTCTGTAAATCTATTCACAGTTTGAATAAAAGTTTATTTTTCATTTTTCAGGTCCCAAGTTTCAGGAGTGACAGTTGCATTTAAATGTGGTAGTGAATCCACTAAATTATAGTGCTCTGTGTGAGTCACTGACGAAATTGCAATGATTGACATAGTTATAGCCATAGATACATTTCAGCATCTCGTGGCTATGAACTAGAAACATGGATGCAACAGTTTAACCCATTTGGTGTTCACTTTTTTTTGACAAATTGACTAATTTTGGAATGTGTTGTGTGTTGATTCTCATAAACAGACAGTGACAACAAGGGTGTCATGATGATAGCAATGTGGCTCTGGTGTGTAAAACTTGCAAGTGCTGGAAATGCAAATCTAGTTGAAATGAAATGTTTGTTATAGTATACAAGACATGATCACAGTTTCTGGTATATGTATTCTGTTAAACATGAAGTGAATTTGACATCTACTGTAAAAAGGAGGCAGCACACACTGAACAGACTTTTTATACACTTTACAGTTTACTTTAAAACAAAATAAATAATGTATCTTCTCAAAATCTGTCTAAAAGGGCTTCTCAGAGAGCTTTTATGTTTCGTGTGCTGTGTGTAGAGGGTTTTTTTTTGCACTCACCTCTTGATCGTGTCTGTTGTAGGGAACTAGATTTTGTAACCATAGTGACGAGCAGTCGAGCACTTGCTGCAGGCCACACTGAGCCTCCATTGGCTGCTACACGCGTGTTGACATGTTGGGTACTGCTGGTGGGGGAAGGGTGGAGACTCACACACTGACCCGCACTGTCATGAAGATCTCTAGAACATATATCAGCGCTCATCCTGCGAGTAAAAGAGTTTTCATAGCACCCATAACACAGTGTCAGGCAGTCTTTGACTTTTTGAAATAGAAGCGTTTGTGTGAAAGTGACTTGAAAAAGGAAACGCTGCTCAAACTCACTGGCAAATGCTGCATGTTCACAAAAAAATCAAATGAAGACTTTTTTGTTTTTTGACCCTTTGAGGAAAAAGAGCAGTTTAGTAGTTAGATGAGCTGGTTGTGACTCACAGGTCTGCCATGCTCTTGGTTTCTACTCTGCACCGTGATCTAAAAAACAGTTCAGAGGTTTGTTTATGGTGGATATGGTTAAGATCGTTAGTGCAAGATAATATAAGAAATATTGCATGGAGCAGTGTGTGTGTGTGTGTGTGTGTGTGTGTGTGTGTGTGTGTAGAATGGTATAGCCCAGCTGTTGTGGAATATTCACAATATTGTTTTCATTGCAGGTCTCGTAGTCGAGGTTGTGCACAGGCCGATGATGAGGACAGCATGGACGCCTCTGATGTCACACCAACTCCAGACATTGACATCACACCAGAGATTGGTGAGTTTTGTGTTTGTGAACAAAATGAAATGTTTAAGTTTGCAAGCCATAAAAATTCATCGACTATGCTACATTTTTTCCTGATGAGACAGTGACAGTGCTGTTAACTTGCCTGAGCTGCTCACGTTATTCATGGGCCATGTTTACTGTGAGCCCTGAATGAGATGAAATGACTCGGCATTGAAAAATAGTACAAAGAAAACATAGGCAACACATTGTCCTATTGTCTTCCATGGATGACCAGTGTTGTCCAGTTTGCAAACAAACTTGGTTGAAAAGACTTACAAATCGGTACATCAATGTACATCAAGCTTTTGTGAGACTTAAATCATACAGTATATAGTATAGTATGTGCTGTAGTTTTGTAGGTGTGCACTATACTTCATAAACCATGTTGTGTGTTATTTCATGTTCATTTGTTTTGGTGTGAGGTAGATTGTGTACAATCTGATAGATCTTCTTTGGTTTATTAACTTGTATCATTTATTTAAGCAAATCTTGATTACAGAATTATATAGTTATGTGATTCTAAGGGAATCTTGTGTGAGCAGATATAAGACGCATTAGTTTTTTTAATTCCCATGTCACTAGACTTTTTTTAAACCCTAAATAATAATACAAAATACAATAAAAAGGGCACATCCCATCCCCCTCCTGCCCTTTTGCACTTTTCAGTTATATTCTGAGGTGTTAGTCAGTGATATAGCAGATGATTAACACTCACAAAAAGCTTTTAACATCTTCATTGCTTTTAGTTTGCTGGCACTTTTTATTCTGGTTATTGGCTTACTTCTCACCTGAAGTTTGTGATATTTTATTTGTGGTCTGGCTCCATCAATGGCTGGGAGTAGGGATGCACCAATACCAGTATCGGTATCGGGCCAGATACAGCGCTCGTGTACTCGTACTCATTAAAATAAGTGTGCTTGTGACAAAGAATCACTGACAACAGAGCAAACAGATAGCAGAATGGATATATCAGAGAAGGATGTCTATGAAGTAAATGTATCAAATTAATAGAATGTTAAACAAATTAAATATTGTCAAGCGCACATTCCTTTTTTATAGACATCGCTGGAAAGTTTGTAGTTTGATCGGATATGTTAATAGCAAATAAAGTAAAATAAGGCACATATTACTAACGTTAACTGACGGTAAGGAGAGAGAAATCGCACTTCTGTTGCATCATGCTCTTGATTGCTGATCGTTTAATCAGCACACATGCGTCATGTAAGTAAAAACTTTAATTGTTGTGTGATTTATGTATAATGAATAGTTCCCTACATTATTACAGGACAAGAAGTTTACCGTTCACAAACATTGGAAGTGCGCGCCCAAAAAGGCGCATCTCAGACAGCGCTTGAATACTGAATTGAATTCTTTTTCACGTCGTCTTGCGCTTGAACTGACAAATTCATACAAAATTATGTAAAAATGCCCGTCTTGGCGAGTATCCTAGTAAACATAGTTGGTAATGCCTTAAGTGAACGTAAACAGTTGAGAAATAAAACACATGTGTAACAGTATATTTGATCCGTGCATTCGGTCTTAAAGGGACAGCAGCATAATAAACCTGCTGCTGTGTTTGTAATGTTAATCAAACAACAAAGGACAGAGAAATCACTCACTGCTCTTGACTGAATGACTTTTGTAACTTTAATAAAAAATAAAAAAAATCTATATTTAATAGAATATATTTGAAGAATATGCAGTTTTATTGTACATTTGATTACTTTATTCAAACTCTACCTGAAAACTACTGCTAGCCCTACCTGAAAACCTGAAAAGCACTGCTTATTTCATATCTTATTTTATTACTGACTGTTTACTTGTCTGTAAAAAATTTTTTAAATTAACATTTATTATTATTATTATTTTTTTAAATCTAGTAGTTTTTGCTGCAGTATCAAAATTGTAATAGAGAATTGTGATAATTCACTGGTATCTAAACATTTGAACCACTGACTGAACCAGGCCAGTGAGCCCTGCTGAAGCAGCTCTAAATATGCCCTGTGCTATTATATTGAAAGATAAAATATGATAGAGCAATAGAATGAACAGTGGAAGTAACAGAAGCTTGTACAATGCATTTTAACAGGCATAATTAAGCATGAAAATAACTGAAGGAAATATATATATTTGTTAAACAAATTAAACCAGTGAATATGATTCATATTTTGGTTTCTCTACCTAATATATTTAAAAATTACAAATGCAATGAAAATACAGGTATCGGTATCAGCAAATACCAAAAATGAAAGTATCTGTATTGGCCTAGTTCTGGAAAAAAAGTGGTATAGGTGCATCCTTAGCTGAGAGCATAAAAACAGCAGAAAGGCACTTTAGTTATCACTGCTGCAGTTTTTCGCAAACGTGTTTGGTAATGTCATGGCTTCTTATCTTCTGATCTCAGCCACATCCTGGTAGACTACTATAGACTGCTGTAGACTTCCATGTTGAAAGAATTTTTATGCCACCCAGATCTATGGGACATGATCTCTCTTTTCTTGGTGTCAGTCAGGTGTGTCTAATGTCCAAACACGTAGTAACTACTTAGTCTTGCAAGCTTGACTTTTAATTATTGGCATAAAGTCTGGTCCACTGACCGACATGTAAACTGCTCAATCACAGTTAAATATTTTTTCTGTACATTTTATGGTCATTAAAATAAAAATAAATTTCAGATGTCACTATTTGAATTTATTTTGGTCCACATGATAAATATATTCTCAAAATTGGATACATTGTGTAGAGTTTTCATCAAGTTTTTTTTTTTGTTTTTTTTGTATTGTCTGAGGCTACTGTTTTTGCAGTATCCGTCATCTTGATTGTCTCTTGATTTTGTTCACTTCAATAATTTGTGACATTATCACATTAGTGTTTCCTGCTCTTCCTGTTCTAATATGAGGGTGGTCTTAACCCTTCTCCACCCCAGAGGACTCTATCATGATCATGACAGCTTTTTTCCACAAAACCTTCTTGAGAACATTTATTTCCTGCTAGTCATTACACTGCAAGAGTTTCTGCTCTGGGCCGTAGGATTGAAGGAGGAAGATTGGGTGAACATGGTTGAACAGGAATATCTCTTTTTTTTTTTTTTTTTTTCCTTTCTCTAGTAACAAAGGCTTGTTTTGATTTTTAACTGTAGAGATGTAGTTTTGTGTCTAGACAGAATGAAGCAGCACTAAAATAAAGATGCTACTTACGCTTCAGTGACACAGCGGCTACAAGATATTTATTTTGTCCATTTATCAGCTCTAAAAGTTCCTTAATGATGACAGAAAATCACTTCTGGGTCACTGAGTCACAACAACCCAAAAACTGTCCAAAGGGGATAAAACAGAATTGGAATAACCTTCAGTCTCTCAAGCCAAGACTGTAAAAATGTAGTTCTGACCTGTATCTGACCTTACTAAATATATTTTTGTAAGACACATTTTTTTACTTTCATATATTTTTTTTTTTCCCTAATTCCAAAGCCTGCACTTTGATTTAATCACTACTTTTCAGTTTGATTGTGCTATAAATCCTCACTTTTTTTTATCCATCAGTAAAACAATGTACTTGTGTAAAAAAAAAAAGAAAATAATATTAATAATAATGTAAAATAATGATGCTTGGTCCTTTTAATATGACACTGATCAAACTTCTGAACAAGAACTTCCTGTCTGTCTCTCTGTCTGTCTGCCTGCATGTATACATTTTAACACAAGGTGCCATTTACACGATAGTTTTCACCATTTTTTGACCTCCCTTGGCACTAAGCACATTTTGAACTTTTTTGGGGAGACTGTCCTGAAGTTTTTTGAAGTAATCTTCTGGTATATTATACCAGGCTTCTTTCAGCACTTCCAAGAGTTCTTCTTTAGATTTAGGCTATATTTTTTTTCTCTGTCCAGGTGATCCCATACTGCCTCTATAATATTCAGGTCAGTTTTTTTTATCAGTTGTTTTTCTCTCCAAATATGATTTCACTGCATTAGCAATGTGCTTGGGATCGTTATCATGCTGAAAAATAAAACCATTCCCAATCAGGTGCTTTCCAAAAGGAATGGCATGATGAATTAAAACATGTCTGTACTTTTCAGCATTCATTATCCCATCAATTCAGACAAATGTTGCCAACACCACTTGCAGAAATGCAGCCCCAAACCAGGACAGACCCTACACCATGTTTCACTTAAGGCTGCATGCACTCATTCTTCCAACTCTTCTTCTCACATATTGTGGACGACTGGACCCAAAACTTTCAAACTTGGATTTGTCACAACATAATACTCTTTTTCACTGATCTTCATTCCAATCTTTGTGAGCTTTAGCATATCTTAGCCTTTTCACCCTGTTCCCCTTCCGAAAAAGTGGTTTCTTGGCTGCTATCGTTGCACAAAGACAATTCCTGATCAAGCTTCTTCGGACTGTAGAAGGGTCAACTTGGCATCCCGATGAAGCTGCCAGATGCTGAGCCAGGTCCTTGCTGGACTACTTCCTGTCTCTCAAAGAAGAAACTCTGAGAAACTCAGATATTTTCATCAGATTGTGAAAGTTTTCTTGGCTTTCCAGTCTGTTTTTTGTCCTTGACCTCTCCTGATGCTTCAGATTTCTTTATAACAGCTTGAATACCACATCTTGAGTATCCAGTTTGTTTGCTGATTTCCCTTTGATAGTGGCCTTGCTGATGGAAAACTATGATTTTATGTGTGTCAAATTCTGTGATATTTGGCACATTGAATGGAATGGAATTGAAAGTTGGTCTTATTAGCAAGCTTCCAATGAATTAAACTCATAGAACGTGTATGTAATGCTCAAGCATGTCACAAACCTGGGCTGTGTCCGAAATCGCCCCCTATACCCTTAAATAGGGCTTTTTAATTGATTATTAAATTGTTTAATTACGGATTATGCATGGTAGTTTCCATGACAGAGTTCAACATTAATCTTTTCGTTTTACTACTGAGGCTGCCAGTTTGCTAAAATGTTAAACAGCAGGCACAAACTATGCAAAAGCGGCAGCCCTTCCGGTGCACTCAGTGTCCGAATTCACTCACTCATTTTCATTCACTCCTTCAGTGGACTATATTAGTGGAGTAATGTAGGGAATAGTGAATGAGGGTATAGGGGGCGATTTCGAACACAGCACTGGTGTAATAGACCTTATTCACAGCAGTCATTTTGAGATGAAATGGTAGGAGAAATACAGGTGTTAGCAATGACATTAATTAGGGTTCCATTCCATTTAGGTTTAAAATAGCCAGTTTTCTGCTATTGATCAAATGTAAGGGGAGGTCATGTTAAATACTTGCCACTTCAGCCTATAGAAGCTATTTTTTTAATACTGCATACAATTTTTTTTCTGTATTTTCTGGTTGTATTCTAATAAAGAGTCTGAGAAATAATTATATGGGGCTTTCGCACCAGAGGAACCTTTTCATAGTTCCTAGAACTATTGGCTGAAGTTCCTGGATTTTGCCGTGTTTGCACTGCAGGAACTAGGAATGATTTTAGTTCTAGGAACTCATTTGGGGGGACTAAATAGGTTGTTTGCACATGACGTCATGGCTGCACGCGAAATGCGGCTGGAGGGCAAGGAGTGATTTTTCTATATAGGAATCCTATCACAAATTCAAAATTCCTATGTTTTGCGTCATTTATGGTTGCTCAAATCTATCAAACCGAGAAACCACAATGAGCTTTTATCGTTTACGTAACTTATATAGTTTTTTAACTTTAAAAGTTGTCACCTTTTATCGTTTTGCATCTGCCGATACTGAAATGAATATGGATACTTGCTTACCTTTTTTGTTTTTGACTTGGTTAAATAATCACATTCTTGGTATCGTTTGCAGGGAAGAGAAGATATTTTAACCCATTGCATGATCATTTGGTGTTTTCACTTCAGTTTTGTAGAATTCCGTTTACAGTGTTGATCTGGTACCATGAAAACAGTGTCACGCGCTGGGCACGTGCTGCTGATTCAGCCATCGTATGGTAGAAAATGTCCAAATAAAAAAAAAAAAATGTGTTCAACAAGCTGACAGTCGATCCATTTCTTTGTTGGAAGGGTGTAAATGTAACTGTAGTTCTGATGTTTTCTTTGTAAATATTCACTTTCACATATGACCACAGAGGAGAATTGGATGGGCACAGACACCCTTATTTACAGTCTATGACAGACACCGACACACTGTATTTTATTTTATTTTTGTATTTATTTCAACAAATGACAACCAAAATCAAACCCATAGAAGCTTGTGAACAGTTTTGAAGTGGCTGTGTGCAAGTTATACTCATTCACAAGCCGAGTGAGGATCATACTCTCAAATGTAATGTTAATTATTAAACCAAACAAAATACAACACTTTCAAAAACACTCAGCTCTGTGATTATTTTATTGAGTGATAGGGAGTGGGTTTAATCAGTGACATTACATTTGCTATACGTCGTCTCCCTGTCACCACCTCAACCTGCTTCCCTTAGTGTGTTTTTACACGTAGAAAAGGTGAAAATTGTATTACACCGTCCAGTTTTTTCCCTGAACAATGATGTGAGCTCCTGTTGCAATTCTCGATTCAGCATAAATGACCTACAATGGCGACATTTTTCACAATCACAACAGAAAATCAAAAATACTGCCCTTAATGTCACTAGTAGAAAGGCAGTGCGATATAAACAAACCCAGAACTGAACGTGGCGTGACGGCAGCTTCACATTCTCTATATCTACCTCCTCGATGGCAGTCAAGTCTTTCAATTCAGTAGAAAAATCGCTCCTCTTCATAACATAAGGTTCACATCCAAAATATGTTGTTATTTTCTGTTTATACCTTTCTAAACCAGCACAGTACGGACTTTTCTCCATCTCTTCCATTCTAATTTTCACTGCTTGCCCTCCACATTAATTTCGCGCATCACCAGAACCACGTGATTGCAAACAACCTATTAGCTCCTACTTCAGATTAGGGTCTAAACCAGCACTATAAGAACTTTTAGTGACATAAGTGTACATTGATTGGTCAAACACCGGCACACAATATTTTTAAAAAGTAGTGTAAACATATTTACTTCACTAACATGGAAAATAGCGATTGCATTGTCTGCAGGGTTGTGTTCGTTTCTCTGCCTTGATGATATGTAATATTGCAAGTTGTCATAGGAGATTTCATCTCTTAGCCCCACTTTTTTCTCTTCAAGTCACAAATTATGCGTTTACATTCTATTTCCATTATCACGAAACCCACGACACACAACAAACACAGCTCCGTTCACAGCATCCTCGGCATCCACTGGTTTTTAGCGTTTGTAAATGCCGCGCTTAAAGACGCCGCTGTCGACCACTTCAGAGTTCCTATTTACGGAGCAGATGCAACCAGGAACATGGCCCAGGGGAGAAATCAGTTCTCAGGGAACTATCCTAGTGGCTAGTTCCTATAACTGAGTTCCTAGAACTATTCGGTGCGAAAGCCCCTATATATGGTCATTATACCATTACTAAAGTTAAAATAACAACTTCAGTTTCTACTATAAAGCGTTCATTTGTCTGATTTCGACAGTCTGGACAAAAGAAATGAACACGAGAAGATTTCCACATCAAAGAAGGTAGAGCCTCAGAACACACCTAACTATTACATTATTGCCAATGTTTATATGTGAATAAAAGCCTAAATTATATTTGTTCAGTGTATAAAGCAATAGAGTCTCTTCAGAAAATTTGGACTAAGCTGCTCAATTCATGTGGATTAGTTTTGCGATCTCTTTATGAACTTTTTGAAGCGTTAAAGTTTCAGTTAGGTAGCTGTCTATGGAGGGACAGAAAGCTCTCAGATTTCATCAAAAATATCTTCATTTGTGTTCTGAAGATGAACGAAAGTCTTGCGGGTTTGGAAGGACATGAGGGCGAGTAATTAATGACCGAATTTTCATTTTTGGGTGAACTAACCCTTTAATCCTTTTGAGCAGTCTTTTTTACTCTAAAATATTTTTAAGGTGTATTTTCACAAATACAGCTGTGTATTTGTGTTTTGTGTATTTGCACAATACATGTCCATATTCATAAACTTCTGTCATGATCTACGTGTTTTCGGTTGTGAATGGTGGGAAATACACTCATAAGAGTTAGTCATTCTTCATGTCACACTGATATGTTTTCATCTTCTTCAGTAATGTACATCAAACTCTGGTGCACACCTGTTTTTTTTTTTGTTTGTTTTTTGTTTTTTTTTTGTTGTTTTGTTTTTTTTTCCTCTGTTGTCCCTGTTTCTTACAGTATGTCTACTGACATGAATGCTCTTTTGAACAATGGAAAAACAATGTTCTGCCTTTTCAAACATCGTTTTAACAAGTGCTGTGTGGCTAAGTCTGCCATGAGATGAGCCATTTTCATCCCTGTAAAGGTTGATCTAAAGGTCATGGCTCCCATTGTAGTGGCTTTTTGGGATACGTCGTGTTTGTGAATTTTTATTTTTATTTTTTTGCATTGTTCTCTAGAAGAACAAAGTGTCAGTATCCAGTTTGTCTTTGATAGAAATTTATACTTGTAGTCAGCAAGGATGCATTAAATTTATCAAAATTAACGGCAGACATTTCTAGACGTTTGTCTGTAATGTTACGAAAGATTTGTATTTAAAATAAATGGTATGCTTTTTAACTTTGTTCATCAAAAAAATCATAAAAATATCACCGTTTCTATGAAAATAATAAGGAGCAGCACAACTATTTTCAACATTGATACTGTAATAAGAAATGTTTCTTGGGCAGTGAAATCAGCACATTATATGATAGTGATCATGTGACACTGAAGACTGGAGTATTGGTCTTTGAAAATAAATTTCAGTCAGTTAAAATAGAAAACAATTATTTAATTTTAATAATATTTTGCACTATTACTGTTTTTATTACTGCATTGCAGCCTTGGTGAGCATAAGAGACTTCTTTCAAAACCATAAAAAAATCTTACTGACCCCAAACTTTTGAACGGTAGTGTAGATATTGTTGATTGTGATATTATCCATGGAAGGTGAGGTTCATGCCACATTGCTGAGTTTTGTAGATGTCTTTTAAAAACTTTCAGCTAAATTAGAGGAATGGTTCACCATAAAACAGAATATTTTGTCATTTACCCATGCTCATGTCATTGAAAATCCATTTAACCTTCTTCTGGGGAACAAACAAACAAAAAACAAGGGGAAAAAAAATCTGAAGGCTGTACTAGTTATATTTTTCCATACAATTACATTGGGGGGTTAAAGCTTTCAAACTTCAAAAAGCACTGTAAAAGTATCAAAAAATTAGCACTACTATGATTATTTTGTTTTATGCTGTTTTTGTTATATGTTGGGTCATAAAACCAATCTAAAATCCAATGCATCCTCAAGCAAAACCCAGTTGACAACTGCTGTTTTTATACATTTCCTCATCTTACTCATGGGTCATTGTAACTGCCACCTGCCCGCTCTTCTTCTTGCACTGCTTTAATGTAGCACCAGCAGATGACATGTTTGCGGATATGAATGTCACGCTGCTGCAAGATAACATTCTTCACTCATACGACCGTTTCCACTAACCCAATGGGTGTATGAAATGTTTCCCGGAAAAAAACCGCTTGCGTTTCTGGTTATGTAGGAACACTTGATCGATAATTATTGTTTGTGGAGTTTTAAATGAGTCATGGCGTGTTTGGACAGTCTGTAATTTATCAAATCAAATATTATGTCTAAGATTGTAGCTTCTCTCTGTCCTTCAGTACTGGGGTTCATTTGAAACATCTCATCAAGGTGAACCAGGGGAGTGTTTTTTTTTTTTTTTGTTTTTTTTTTTTCCTCTCTCTCTCTCTCTCTCTCTCTCTCTCTCATTTTATGAACATACAAAAATGTTTGGCATTTTTATCATCAACATGAATAAACATCTGGTTATGTATTGATTCCTGAGCTTGCCACTTATGGCCCGCTCACATGACCTTGGTTACGCTAGCAAAAACAAATTGTTTTAGAAACAAACAACTAATAATTATAAAAAATATATATATATATAATTTTTTTTTTTCCTTATAAGGTATGTCAATAGGGTCTATTTTGATTTCATGTTGACTACCTTTTGTGAAAAGAGAAAGGATATTAAAATTGTCACTGTCCTGTTTGAATTCATAGATATGCTGGAGCCAGAAACGGATGATGATTTTCCTGAGCCACTGGATCTCAGCCCCAGAGACGAGAGGCCTCTGTCCCCGCTCTTCCAGCGTTCCGTGTCAGAAGACTCCGCTGGCTCGTCCGCATCCACCACTAGAAAAGCCAAAACTAGGTTAGTTCACGCACTACACACACAAAGCTGTGTGTATGTGTGCATTTAAAGGTTGAGCAGCAAGCTTTTATTAAGCTTTAATGTCGCCCTGAAGAGGGTTAGAGAGTTCACACAAACACAGTGTGCTGATGAACAATGTTTAGACAGAAGAAAGTGTACAAGGGGGTCAATAGGGTCTTAGAAAACAAGTGTACATCAGGTCAAAGAAAGATTACAGTTGTGTGTGTGTGTTTGTGATGAATTGTGTGTGACGAAAAGAGAGATGTGATGTCCAAATCGTGAAGGAATCAATTACTAAGTTATTTTTAAAGAATCAGTTAAAATGATTGGTTAATCAGTTTGAATAGTACACAAGAGTTGTTATTGTGTGAATCATGGCCTGAATTGGTCACTTACTTACTCACTGGATGACTTAAGCCCAAAGTATTGTTCGGTTTTTACACACATTTGTGTAAAACAATTTGATTTGCACAAATCAGTTGTTCCACAAGGTAGCAATACTGGCCTTGGCCGTTGTTTCACAGTAGAAAACGAAACTAAAGAGCAACAACAATATACCAGAGACTGCAACAACAACAGATGTCCGCATTGACAAGTGTTTGTGTGAGGGGGTTAAGAGATAGCTGCAACTTTTGTTTAAAAGAGTACAGACATTTCTATTGGTTATAACTTCTGGAGAAAAATAGCTCAGGCAAAGAAACTTTGACCGGCTGCGTTCACGCACACTATCAAATGGAGTATACTTTGAAAGGCTATGCGTTTGACTGTACGCATACACTTGTGTACATGTAAAAAAAAAAAAAAAAAAAAAAAAAAAAGTATACTTTGGGCTTTATTCCTCTGTTGTGTCAGACATAATAACCTGCAGTTCATCCAGCAAATGTTACTTTTGTTTTTATAACATACACACAACAATGTTGAAAATCCCAGTTTCAGGATTTTGCCAACACTGGTACGCATGGCTGCAGCTAGTGTGCTTTTTTGCACGCACTGAGTGAAAGCGAGGGAGTGTGGGGGGAGGGGACCACTGAAGCCCTGCTGCTGTCATTAGTAAAGGGAGGGGGCGAGAGAGTGCTCTCTTTTAGATTCCCAATTAGCACAGATTGTGCACTTGCTAATGTGCAGCACCATTTGCAGCGTGTGAGAGGAGAGGAGACCCCCTTCTGTATTGCATGCGCATCACATCTTCTACTGACAGCAGCTCTCATGGGCTGCACAGCTGACAGAGAAAGTAAATGAACTCTAATGAGAATGCACTGACAATTATGACATTTTACTAAGATTTTACAACAATCACAATGTTTATGAGCAAAATGTTGTCGGCAAATACAAGTAAACGCACACACCCAAGAGCTAAATGACAGGATATGTGACAAAAAATCATGACTGTGACTATGTGTTTAACTACAGAAAAAGGTAAAGTTAAATTTCAGGGCAGTTCGGTTGCTAATCATTTTTTAGGGTGACTTCTGTACAAGAACATGCATGGCTCCACTGTGAGAGAACTTATGCATCCAGACAAGCAATTAACCCTTTAAGACCGACACTCCCATTTGCTTGTCTCTGTTTAAGAGCCAATAGAAACTGAAACCAAATAGGTAGCACAATAATTCTTTTTGCATACAAAATCAGAGATGTTACACGTTCAGATCAAGCCTCCATCATGCTCCTGTTGCGTTGTTTTCACCCTCTAATCAATGAGTCTGCACAAATTGCATAATATGCGTTTACAACAAAAACAATGCGCAGGCGTTAAATGAAAACATAAATGTAGATTTCATGTGGAGTTTTTGCTCATAACTTCATGAAAAATGCACAGATCGTAGAAAATGGCACAACATTATTTACAGCAAATTCTCAATATTAAAAAGAGCCCAATAATCCATTGCGTCGATCACGAGATATTACTCACGGAGTGATGTAACATACATGGCTAAAAACATGTCTCATTTAAAAAAAAAAAAAAAAAAAAAAAAAAAACGCCCATGGGTGCCATTTCGTTGATCATGAGATATTCCTCTCATGAGTTATGACACATAAAACTCCACTAGTTCTAACTAAAAACAAACATGTAGGTTTCACGTGGCATTTTCGCTCATAACATCATGAAACATGCACAGATCATAGAAAATGCATTCTTTATGTACAGCATTATTTATAGCAGATTCTCACGATCAAAATGAGCCCAAAATCAACATAATCCATTGTGTTGACCACAAGATATTCCTTATGGAGGAACAATTTTAAAGGGCAGTCAAGGGCTAAACAAAAAGGCTGTGACTTTTGATTACTTTATGCTATCACCACAAAATTTGATCCAGATGCAGCTCACATGTAGGAAAGCTTCACCCAAAAAATTTACCTACCATATTTCCTTCCTGAATGTCAAATAAGAAAGATATGAAAAATTATAATAAAAAGTGTATATGTGTGTGTGTGTGTGTGTGTGTGTGTATATGTGTGTGTGTGTGTGTGTATATATATATGTGTATATATATGTATATATGTATATATATATATGTATATGTATATATATATATATATATATATATATATATATATATGTATGTGTATATATATATGTGTATATATATGTATATATGTATATTCTTTTATCAGCAGTTTCTCAGCATGAGAATGTAATTTATATTTTCTATATTTATATGTTCTATCAAACAAAACCTTTTGACTCTCCTTGCTATAGTTTTGGAGTTATGAGTCTTAACTTTTGTGCATGGTACTCAGAAGAAAAAACAACTAAACAACTCTAGAAATGCCTTCAGGTTTTAAAAGGTTAATTTAGAGAATGTGGCAGTTGTGTAATTTTGTGTTGTGTAGTTTTATTAGTAATTCACCAAAACTGAAAAATTCAGGATGCCAAAGGCCACAAATAATTTGACTATTCTATTCTAAAGAAAAAGTCTGTTTAGTTTTGTATGTAATGTTGACTTTAAACAAACTATTACATTTAGCAGGGTTTCCCAACTCCAGGGTGTTCGCGAGTTGATGAAAAGCTAATAATTATTTATATAACAGAAGATGTAAAATAAATAAATACATTTTAAAATTGCTGTATGGCTTAGTATAATTTTCAAGTCACAAAAGGCTGCAATTTAGTCTGAAGAGATGTGTGTTTCAGAGTGAAATGCAGCAGTGTTCATTTACACATGTGCAGTTCATGATGCTGTGTTTGTTTCTCAGAACAGATCAATTCACAGTAAATGAATCAAGGTTTTCTGAGACACTGGAACATCATGTATCTGAAACGTGCAGCACATATATTTATGTAGATTACAGCCTTTGCAATTTAACTATCGTATTAAGCCACATCATGATATTGATTTTATTTTTATGTATCATGCAGCCTTAGCTTTCAGCAAGTGTTTGAACATAAACATGGCAGTTGTGGGTTGGGCTTTTTTTTGTTTGTTTTTTTTTTGGTCAATTTTTAATTTCGACTACTGATAAGGTCTCAAAAACATGTTCTCAATTATTTATCATATTGGCGCTGCACATCTTGCACTTTATA